>CAJHZI010000245.1:1285000-1885000 GCA_905160935.1 Enchytraeus crypticus | reverse complement strand
TTATTATCGATAACTTTCTGTCTCATTTCAGTCGTATAAACTTTAACTGAGCACTATAATTAAGTTCGTTGCTATAGCGTTGTTGTACATATTTTTGTTTCTTGTCGCCAGTAGCCCATTGATTGCTACACAGTATTATGCTATCAGTCTAGTTGCTACCATATGCACGTCGGATATGCTCGTGTCTTGTTGAGTTTGCTGCAGAACTAAACAACCGTTCACTGCGCGTGTAGTATGAGAGGAGACTGCGCAAGAACAGAGGAATGCAATGGAAAACTTAATCTCAGCAGTAGCATTTGTCCCAAACTGAATACTGTACTAAGTTTTGATAGAGCTTTAACCTTTTTGATGGATTCAATCTATGGCATACAAGGAAATCTGAATAGATAAACCGATTGGACCTGCCTTTTGGTAGTGAAACAGAGGAGGGGAGGGCAAGTGTTAGAAAAACGGCATTGCTTTCGTCCGTCGTATCTTGTATGAAACAATGGATGCAAACTATTATTATATGTTAAACATGAAGCAAGCTGTAGCACTCAGAAGTTCATTAGTAAACATCCGGTTTTCTCAACGTGAAGTTGTACACATGAAGAAAGATACTAATTTTTCAACTATCAACTGTGTCTTGTGATCAGATTATGAATCGTTGTCGGTGTATATTTAGCCAGTATTCACTCGGTTGACTTCGACAGTTTGCGGGAAGCTAATTCCAGCTTTCTAACCATTCAACATATATGACCATCTGCTGCTATTATTTTGTCTATATATAATCCTCTTCACGCAGTCATTTATATAGTGCCTCATTTTCTTATTTTTGGTTTATAGCTGGATGTTTCTTTATCACAGTCATGAACGGGAGTTGACTCTTTGTGATATTACTTTCTGTGATACGATGAGTACGACACTTGATCCTCTGCTTCCAATCTTCCACTCGCCTTCTTCTCATGGGATCTATCGGAGGCGGGACCCGCTCATGCAGTCGTGTTCACGTGGAAACTTTCGCACTTAGGCTAGTTATAACTTTCCAGTAGAGGAGCGCCAGATAGTCCTGGCACCAGTCTGGGTATAACAGACTGAGCTGTATTTGCGTGGAACTTTCGTGGGGAATTTTTTTACAAACCGGAAAGATTTTAGCCGGGCATCAGCTAGGCCTAAAAGTTGTTTATTATGACACGGGCCCGGGTGAGCCCTGCTAGCGTCTGTTACATCAGCTTGAGTGTCTAGACTGTATGACTGGACGACGATCAGTGTTGGGATAGGTGCAACGTAGAGAGAACAGTGATTAGAGAGAAGAGTGATAAGAGAAAACAGTGATTAGAGAGAAGTGATAAGAGAGAACAGTGATAAGAGAGAACAGTGATACGAAAGAACAGTGATTAGAGAGAAGTGATAAGAGAGAACAGTGATTAGAGAGAAGAGTGATAAAAGAGAACAGTGATAAGTGAGAACAGTGATAAAAGAGAACAGTGAAAAAGAGAACAGTGATAAAAGAGAACAGTGATAGGAGCGAACAGTGATAGGAGCGAACAGTGATAGGAGAAAACAGTGATAAAAGAGAACAGTGATTAGAGAACAGTGATTAGAGAACAGTGATTAGAGAGAACAGTGATTAGAGAGAACAGTGATAAGAGAGAACTGTGTTTAGAGGGAAGATAAAATTAGATGAGAGAAGACGGTGAAAGGACAGAACAGTTATTAGAGACAATAATCAGGTAAAACTGTTGATAATGAACGTTCGCATTAAATCCCTCTTCTCAGCAAAAGGTAGGACTTGATGATTTCTCAGCAGAAGGTAGGACTTGATGATGAATGAAGTGTTGAAATTGTGGTGTGATTGTGAATAATATCATCAGTGGATTGTATTATCTTACTGGCAATAATTTCACGAAATTAAGCAACTGTAAGTGTTTATGGGACTGTCTTAGATTTGTCTATAGAAATTTTCACCCAGTGTAAATAAATATTGGACAGTTACGAGATTTCTTGTCTTTTTCCGTAAACAATCTCAAAAGATAATTGAACGTTCGTTTCCTTGCAGCAAAGTTATTACTAGATTATGTTAGAAAACTGGACCTACAAATAACGACGACGGGAAGAGCACAGGATTCGAACCCTGCATTTACTAGACTAATATAATAAATTATTAACTGAAAGTAACACTTCTTTAGAGTGGATATAGATTATATGTTTACTTTACATACACTAGTATCAATATAACAATGAACCCGATTTATTACTTATTAGATTTATTATTTCTTACATTTCTTATTAGATTTATTATTTCTTACATTTCTTATTAGATTTATTATTTCTTACATTTCTTATTAGATTTATTATTTCTTACATTTCTTATTAGATTTATTATTTCTTACATTTCTTATTAGATTTATTATTTTCACGACTGTTACATAAAAGTAGAGTATAGACATTTACATCTTCCAATTATGCAGTTCAAAATCAAAAACTTAAATCTCAATTTTCAATATATAATCAGTAAATTAATGTAATCAGTTAATTAATATAAATTAATTTATTAATTCACCAACCGATATATTAATCAATAAATTTTAACTAATTAATTCACGAATAGGCCATCAAATTAGCTATAGGCCTATCTCAGTTTACAATATATGATACTATAATGTACTTTGATATATTAGTACATTTTTATGTTTCTGTATAAAATAGTGTACTTTGCGTGCAACAAGTATGCTAAATCAAGAATAACTAAGCTATCCAACTGTCAAATCAATCAATCAATCAACTACTCAGATAATCAAAATCAGAAATTCATTAAGTATTCGATTATTTAGTCAATGAATCAATCAGCCAATCAATACATCAATCAATCAAATATCAATCGATCAGTCGAACTATCAATTGATTGATCGATCGATAATCAATCGATCAATTGTTAACTAGTTGTTTTAGTGTGCGTCACGCATTAACTCAGCCCAGATCTAAAGTTGCCCAAAGACAACAACATTTCTATGCATTATAAATGACACTAAATTACAACTATTCAGTCTTTCTACCCTTTCATCATTAACAAATTAATTACATATTTAAATGCCATCTTTTACTAATAAATATCTATTCATCAAAATAATCATCAACAAAACAACTACCTAATCAAGCACATACTAGTTTATCACTTACTATTGAATATCTAGCTAGTAAATTAATAAATCTAATTTATAATTCAACAGCTGCTCTTATAGGAAGGCGGGGTGTATGGCCAAGAAAATTTCTTCAGCTCCCACTAAATATTAATCTAGCCGCATTAGATGTTAATCTAGCCTCATTAGACATTAATCTTGCCCCACTGGAAAATTATCTTTCCCCACTGCATATATTAATCTTGCCCCATCAGATATTAATCTAGCCCCATCAGATAGTAATCTAGCCCCATTAGATATTAGTTTAACCCCACTAGATGTTAATCTTACCTCACTAGTTATTAATCTTGCCCCACTAGATATTAATCTTGCCCCACTAGATATTAATCTAGCTCCACTAGCTATTAATCTTGTCCCACTAGATATTAATCTTAATCCGGGACTCTGTGCTACAATTTTCCAAGCGAGGTAGGGAGGAGGGTAGAGAACACGTTGTGTCCCATGAATGTGAATACATTGCGCATTCTTAACATGGATAATAAATACGGTGGAGGTTGAACACCGCAACTTCCCGATAATTTTAACATTACTCATATTCATATGTTGCCGACCAGATTTTCACGGTAAAACGCTACTCACAATTTACTCAGTATTTATTCTTTGTTGGAAAGGTGGAAACCCACTTTTCAACCAGATCATTTCGGCTTAAACTAACAATGCAATCAACTGATTTAAGTTAAACGTTTGTTAATCAATTGATTAACAAATTAGTAACACTAACAAATCAGCAATAAATCAAAAGATCCTTACGAGCACCTAATCTGAAGCTTATTTACTGCAGCATTATGTATAGCGAACTCGCTACGCCAGAGACACTTTAGAATATATCAATGTATAGGCCTACTGTACGTGTAGTAAGAGACGACAAAAAAAGAATTGGAAAAAGAAAACGAGAAATCACCTCGACATCATATTTTTTTAATCAAAACGCTCAAGTAAGATTTCGATAGATTTAGCGTTGTGATGTGATAAAAATTTTGTCAGAAAAATAGCTCCTTAAATTTTATCAAGCATGTACGTGAACTGAGTATCAATACACAAATTGGAGTCACCAAATGACAGTACACAAGAAAGTATTACATAGAAATGCAGTGGTAAATGTGCAGACATTGCGAAGAAGTAGAAAGTATATAGACATAGTGTGCAGACAATAAGACATTGGCACATAACTATCATTCACACAATATATGTACGTCTACAAAACAATATCCATGTTGGGCGCGAGACGTCTGAAAATCGATAGGCAAAACTTTGCAAGCGGAGATTAACGCAAAAGTTGTAATAAAGGCGAAAGAAGTAAGTCATGCATGATTTCTATTCAAAGGTTAATATTAGTTAGGTCACTCAAGAAAAAAGTCTCTCCTAAATCCTGTAACCTTTGGTTGGCCAAGGCTTAGTTCTACGATCTGTTCTTATCTATTCCAGTGCGCCTCAGTTTTTTGTGAAGTATGAATGTATGACTAAAGTCTGAGGTATAATATAAAACTGCAAAAAAAACACAGCAAGTAATGACGTGATTTCTAATTTTTACGCCAATTTTACTTCTCATTTAAGTGTGTCGCAGACATATTAAAGTGCGAAAAGGCTTTAGATGGGTATAACACACAACTGTACAAAAGCTCAATACAATTAATAAACAAAAATAGACATTGCGCCTATTACATGAAAAAAATCAGTATAGGCCTTTACATCTATCAATTATTCAGCACAAAATCAAAACTTAAATCTCAATTTTAAATACACATCCACGTTCTATTTACTGAGTAAATAGATAAATCAATTAAATTGAATATGATATATATATATATAAATCAATTAATTGCAACTAATTAATTCACGGATGGGTCATTATTACATTAGTTGCAGCTCAATTCACAATATACGAAACATTGAAGAGATTAAACATCCAATTTGATTCTTTTCCTTCATTCGATAGTTACTTTAAAAGTTTTAGTTACTAGACTTACAACACAAAATGTTATAAGTATAACTTAACATACGAAAGTTATATTTAACATAAGACTACACACAGCTAATCATTCAATCATTTAGGAAAAGTTCAGAATTTATCAAAACCTAGCAAATGTAATTTATCAAGTAACACTTAATGTTACAAAGTCTAATCCACTAGAAATTTATGACATTTGACTAAGCAAACAATTTCTTCGAAGCCCAATATAACTTTAGAGAAATGGATATCAGTTAGTAAAGTTAAGTCTAAATAGCTTTAAAACTAGTTATAATCATACTCAAAGCCCTCATCTTTTTCAATGGGCGGGGCTGAAGGGGCGGCTCCCTGGCCTCTCTCTCTAATTCTATGAGCAACCTCAGGCTCGTGCACGAGTTCTCTGATTGGCGGAGCAATCTCTGATCGGATGATTGACGCTTCGTCATCTTCTGTAACTCCTCCCACCTCGCTCGAAACTCCGGGATCGTCTCTATTTTTTCTTCTCGGATTAAACTTTGCAGGAAGCAGCAGCCGCGCCCAGTTGACTGACGGACCTAGGTGCAATGACACATAACATTATGTGGCTAAGAGGTTATAATATAACATAATACTAAATGGCTACGATCTTATAATATAGCGTAACAGATTATATATATATATATATATATATATATATATATATATATATATATATATATATATACATTGGTTGACTTTTGCAATAGAATGAGATTAGCGGTGTCCAACACTTGGTTCAAACATGAGAAGAGAAGGCGTTACACATGGAAGAAACCAGGAAGCACCGGAAACGAGGGAAGATACCAGATAGATTATATTCTAATAAAGCAACGGTACAGGAATAGTGTGAAGAATTCAAGGGCTTATCCAGGAGCCGATATTAATTCAGACCACAATCTAGTAATGGCAAAAGTAGGGCCTCAGCTGAAGAAAATACTTAAGAATAAAAGCAGTAAGAGCTGGAATTTGAACGGATTGAACGAGAAAAGAAGTCAGTTTCAGGAAGCAATGGAAACCTTGGATCACAAGCGAGATGCTAGACAAAATGAATGAAAGGAGGAAATGGAAAAGTATTGACACCAGTCATGGCCGAAGGAAATATAGAAGCTTAAACAGTGAACTTAGAAGAATTACAGACAACGCAAAAGTTCAAAAGTTCATTGGTGGAGTGAAAAGTGTGATGATTTAGCAGAATATGATAGAAGAGGGAGGTCGGATCTATTATACCAGGAAGTCAGGATACTAACAAGAACCGATAAGAAAAAGAAAGGAGATGCAAAGAACATTAGTATAATGGGTAAAGATAGGGAATTGAAGACAAAGCTGGAAGAAGTAAAAGAAAGATGGAGAGAATATGTAGAGGAATTGTATGATAAGGCTGGGAAACCAGTTCAAGAGGATTTTAAAATAGAAGAAGAGAATATCACAGAAGACGATAAAAGGGGCCCGATTTAATGAAGGAGGAAATTTATTCTGCAATTAACAGTATGAAGAAGGGGAAGGCAGCCGGAATAGATGAAATCCCAGCAGAATTTTTGAAAATGTTGGAAGGAGAAACACTCAAAAAGTTAATGGAGGTATGTATGGAAGTGTACGGTACAGGTATTTGGCCAGACGACTTTACCAAGTCAGTGATGATTCCAATTCCCAAAAAAGCCAATGCTGTGTAGTGTTCGGATTACAGAACAATCAGCTTAATACCTCATGCATCGAAGATCTTATTAAAGATAGTAAATAATCGCATTCAGTCGAAAGCAGAGATGATACTGAGCAAGACACAATTTTGTTTTAGGAAAGGATGCGGCACAAGAGAAGCAATAGGAGTCATGCGGTTTCTTTGCGAAAGAAACTTAGAATATGGAAATGACGTTTTTGGTATGCTTTGTAGACTTCGAGAAGGCCTTTGACAGTATTTGATTGGATAACGATGATGATATATTAAAAAGAATAGGATTGACTGGAGAGATAGAAGACTAATTTTGAACTTGTACATGAATCAAAGAGCAGTAATCAAAATCCAACAAGAATACTCAAAGAAGGTGAAATAGGACGTGGAGTAAGACAAATTGTAGCATTTCGCCGCTGCTGTTTAACATTTACGCTGAGGCAATGATGGAGGAAGCCATGGAAGACTTGGAAGAAGGAATAAAGTAGGAGGGAATTTGTTACGAGATGTACGATTTGCAGATGACCAAGAATGGTAGCGGCAGCGAGATTGGAAATGCAGAAGACAATGGATAGGCTGAATGATACGCCTAAGATATGGCATGAAGATTAATATAAAAAAGACAAGGTTATGAGAGTGTCAATAATAAAGGTGAAGTTAATATCACAATAAATGGTACGAAATTGGAACAGTAAGGAGTTTCAAATATTTGGGTCATACTATAACGATGATCCATGGGAATGCGTGACAGAAATATGCAGTAGGATTGCACAAGCAAAAGCGGCCTTTGGTAGTAGAAAAGAACTATTAACAAAAAGTCTAAAGAAGACACAAAGATAAAGATAGTGAAAACTTTGGTTTGGACCACGCTATTGTATGGATGTGAAACATGGACCTTAAGGAAGGAAGATATTATGAAACTGGAGGCATTGGAAATGTGGATTTGGAGAAGATTGGAGAGGATTAGCTGGACTCAAAAGGTTACAAATGAGGAAGTCCTGGAAAGAGTTGGCACAGAGAGACAGTTGATAAATGTATTAAGAAATAGGAAGAAGAGAATAATAGGACACATTCTAAAGGGGGAAGGTCTATTAAAAGGGGTCATAGAAGGTAGAATGGAAGGAAACAGAGTCAGGGACAGGCTGAGAGTAGTTATGTTAGATGATTTAAAGACCCACTCATATGTGGAAATGAAGAGGAAGGCGGGAGACAGAGAAGAGTGGAGGCGTTATGTACCATGGACCTGCCAGTAAGCAGTGCACTAAGAGAGATATATATACATGTATATATATATGTATATGTATATATAAACAGCTGTATACCTATATTTATATAATGACTGTACGTCTCATACCTGTATATAATGACAGTTGTATGTCACATACATACGCATATACATCATAATGACAGCTGTATGTCTCATACCTATATATAGTAACAACTGTATGTCTCGTACTTATATATAGTAGCAGCTGTATGTATCATACCTATATAGCTGAGTAGCACAGGTAAGAAGACGAGCCCGTGCAGGGCTCCAAACAACACGATGCCCATGTACATGCGGAAATAGAAAACCTGGAAGAGACGAGACTTAGAGAATGCCAGTACAACTATACCTCCTAGCTTAGTCAGCGTAATGCCGCTTAAAACCTGAAAGAATAAATATAAAAATACATAAAATTAAAATTTGAAAATCACCACTATCACTACCATTAGCACCACTACCACCACCACTCCATTACCACCACCACTACCACTACCATTAGCACCACTACCACCACCACTCCATTACCACCACCACTACCATTAGCACCACTACCACCACCACTCCATTACCACCACCACTACCACTACCATTATCACTACCACCATCACCATCATCACTACCGCTATCACTACCACCACTACCACTACCTCTAACACATCCACCACTACCACTACTAATATCACTCTACTACTATCACTATCACTACCACCACTACCACTACCTCTACCACTACACCAAAGAACCAAAACTAAACAATAACTTAATACTCCACAGCCTCTTAACCCTAATTATATACAATCAAATAAAATAACATAACATAAATATAAAATTATACAAAATATAATAGAAAACAAAACCACATACCGAGCTGCCCATGTGAGTGAGCGCATAGAACGCTCTGACGGTTCGTCGTGGTTGGGTCGAGAGAGCGAAGGATCTCGCCACGTGGGAACAGAACTCAACGGCTATACCGGTCGCTATGACGAGGTTGACGAGCGACAGGGCGTTCAGGTTGATGTCCCAGAAGAACATCAAGCCGAACATGCTCGCCAGGATCATCACGATCGTGACGAGGATGATGACGGCTGTCCAAAGGTCAAAGCCGAGCAGTATGAAGGTCATGACAAAGATGGCGGCGAGACAGACGGAGAGATTGAACGTTGTCTGGTAGTGGATCGTCAGGTACTGTTCGTAGAATACGTAGAACACGCTGAAAACAACAATTGGAGTAATACCGTCGTCAATGATAACATCGTAGAATGAGTAGAACACGCTGAAAACAACAATTGCAGTAATACCGTGGTCAATGATAACATCGTAGAATACGTAGAACACGCTGAAAACAACAATTGGAGTAATATTGTCGGCATTTTTGAGAGCAAAAATTAAAATGAAGCTATTTTCTCAAATAAATGAAATGCCCGAGCTACGTTGAGAAACATTTGATAGGGAAAAATATGATAAGTTTAAACAATAATTGAAGTAATACCGTCGCCAATGATAACATCGGGCACTTTGAAGCAAAAGCCAGGTCGAAGAGCAGGAATAAAAGCATACCAAAAAATTAAGTAAAACCAACCAGAAGACCAGTCAAAAAATAAAGAATTAAAAAAAGAACATTCTTTCAAAACTTAGCAGTTGTTCTGTTGTGTCTACACTCCATCTTCGTCGTCAACTGTATAGTAGCAGTAATACACACGTACAAACTACTAAAAAAGTTCTGTATATATTTAGAAGACATCGTATCATTACCATCACCATCACCATCACCATCATCATCATCATCATCATCATCATCATCGTCACCGTCGCCGCCACCACCACCACCACCACCACCACCACCACCACCACCATCATCATCACCACCACCACCACCACCACCATCATCATCACCACCATCATCATCATCATAATCATCATCATCATCATCATCATCATATCATATTTTAGTATCATTAGTTTAGAGATCACTGCATAAGGCACCGAGAAGAATCGATCGAGAATTGATTAAAAGCTAAAATTGTGCTCCCAACTGGAAGAGCGCAAGCAAGTCAAACACGCAGAAGTAGACTAACCTGTAAGGAAAGACCTTGGTGGTCACGTTACTGAACCCTGTAGAGTTGCCCAGATGAGGGAGACGATTGTCAGGCTGGGAGGCGGACCAGTTGAGGAACGTGTGAGTTATATTATCACCCAGTTCTCTCGCATACGCCAGAGCGTTGATGAAATCAGGTGACGTCTTGAGCACGGAGTGGTAGGTCATGAAGTACGAGGCGCCGACCTTGGTGTCGTTGTTGTACAGCTTCACTGCTGAACCGTACGCCGCGTGACCCCTGCCAAGAAAAAATTATAAAGCTAAATTATAAAATACAAAATTACTAATTAATTAAGAATTAATAAATATAATAAATTATAAAGCTAAGTTTAACGGCCCTTATACTACTTTCATATATTTTATTAATGTCAGATATAATCAGGCAAAGATTAAAATCGATGGCCACTTGCTACTCAGGTAAATAGGTCATTAACTCAGGTAAATAGGTCATTAACTCAGGTAAATAGGTCATTAACTCAGGTAGATAAGTCATTAACTCAGGTAAATAGGTCATTAACTCAGGTAGATAGGTCATTAACTCAGATAGATAGGTCATTAACTCAGGTAGATAGGTCATTAACTCAGTCACTTAGTTTTGCTAACTGCTATGCGTTAGCAAAACTATGCTCATTTAGTAACTCTGTTAAGAATAATAATTATCTATTCATTTTTATTTCCATCATCAATCTGACAAACCGCAGACTGTAAAAATATGACAGATAGCATAACAATATGACTGTAACAATATGACAGATATGATAGATGAGTTCATGCTATTTTTTCTAAGAAAGACAATGATGATATTATTAAATATAATGATCTTTCCATTAAACTAGATATGTACTTAATTAATAGGATTCATGTCGTGAAATTTCTTGGCATTCTACTTGACGACACTCGAGTGGAAAGGACATCAATTTCTTAGTCTCAAAAATTAATAGTTCAATGGCATGCTTTTCAGACGAAGAGACTATATCTCTGATATCTGTCGCAGAGATCTCTATTTTGCCCTTATTCATTCAAGAATTCAGTATGATATTGAAATTTATGGCAAATCATCTCTTACAGTGGCCACACACGATCAGTTTTGCCATCAAACTCATCTGTTCAGATATCTGTTCAGATATCTGTTCAGATATCTGAACAGATAAATTTGATCGTGTGTGGCCGTGTCAGATTTGAAAACTGACGAGAGAACTGATGACCTAGTTTCTCCACACACGATCAAATTTAACTGATCAAACTTATCTTAACAAGATAAATCTGATTGTGTGTGGGCAAAAACTGATGGGAAAACTGACGAGTGTAAGTTTTCATTACTGATGGGAAAACCATAAAACTCGTCTGAACAGATATCTGTTCAGATAAATTTGATCGTATGTGGCCGCGTCAGTTTTCAGATCTGAAGACTTGTCCCGCCCACAAAGACTTTTGGCGCACTTGTCGGCCTAAACTTATTTTAATTTGAGCATTCTAAATAGAAATTAATTTCTTAATTGAGTAATTAAAATAAAAGTATTATAAATCACAAAGATGCTTTTGACATACAGGGATAAGCGTTACCGAATTAAATATCATTATTAAATTTCAATATTGATTTTAGTATAAATTGAATCACTAGTGGTGCAGTGATAAAGAACTCGCCTCTAGAACGAGAGGTCGCGAGTTCGGGACTACGTTGCGACGTGAAGAATAAAAACATAGTCGTGCAAACGTTATATACGCCAAATCGATATATATACGCGACCTTAATGTTCCATTTCCTATCTAGACCCTTTCGTTTCGACCCCGAGTAGGGATATACGGGATGCTAAACGGCTTTTTTAATTTCAATATTAAACACCTTCGCGAAACAAATTACAATTTTTTAAATAAAGAATAATAATTTTGTTTATAGTCAATCTCTATTGTATTTCTCAACAATAAAAATGCCATGCGCAATTTATACAGTGTTTCACAATCTCCCGCGATAATGACGCTTCATAAAGAGGCCGTTTGGCGGGATTTAGCGCACTTGGTTTAGTTGCGCGTCAATTTTCGAAGTTAAGCTACACCGACCTCAGTTAGTACTTTGTGAATGACCACCTTGGAAGACCGAGTGTTGACAGCTTAGAAAGGAAAAATCCCAGGGTGATGGAAGGCTATTCTTAAATCCGCACCAGCTGCAATTAATGCGCCACCAAAAGAAAACGATTACTAATAACCATGGGGAAGAAGGAGGAAATGGGCATTAAACAAGCATCTGTGCTTCCTGACTCAGTGTGCCGTTATTTTATGTTATGTTATATATAGGCCTACATGTAAGAAACTTTGCCTATACGAGGATGCAGAAATACAAACTAAATAGTGATGATGATGCAGAATACTTAATGATGCAGAATACCTATCATGTGGGAGTATAGACTATAACTAGTATTATATTACACTGTTGTATTGATAGTGAAGTATTGGGCGGATATGGCGTAACGGTTAGAGTGTTCGCCTCGGATGCAATTGGCCTGGATTCAAACGCACAATCCACTGTAAAAACACAGACTAAATGTGATCTACATGTATGATGAACGTAAATAAAACTACTGATAATAGTTGAACTTGTGCTTACAAAATAGGCAGGGGTATAATTTTAAATTGAGATTAAAAAATAAAATAATAAAAACGAACCTATTAAATCATTAAATGATACTTCCATCATTTGGACAGCCACCATCAATCAGGGGATGGGTAGCTCTCAAATTAGTAGTTTAAATAGCTCAAAAATATATTGATTGACTGTAGTAATAACAACGCCAGTCACGCGCGCTGCAGTCTGGAAATGATTGACAGCTAATTAGCATAACTGATCAAATATCTGAACAGTTAAATTTGACCGTGTATGGGCGATCATCAGTTTTATCTGCAGATAAATTTGACCGTGTGTGGCCAAAATATCTGTTCAGATCTCAGATCTGAACAGATAAATTTGACCGTGTGTGGACGAATCAAATTTATCTGAACAAATATCTGATCAGATATCTGTTCAGATAAATTTGATCGTGTGTGGCCACTTTTAGGCTTCATGTTTCATGCAATAGAGTTTAAGAACATTGCAAGGTCGAAATCAATATTATAATGTGAATAAACTATATTTAAACTATAGAACTTTACCAAATCAACTACTCCATAAACTATCTATTTGTAAACTAGTTTATAAGTGTGAATTATGATGGTTTAATGTCAGCGGTTGTCAGAGACATATTCAATACTGTACAGTTATCTCACCCCTATAATACCAGGCTGTCAAATACAAACTATATATACTCTAATGCCAACTTTGCCTATTTTAAATCTTAAATTTATGACTGTGTCTTCGAATGGAACAAAATTCCTATTGACATTGGTAACTCTCATTCACTAAAATTGTTTGTAACTAACTTCAAAAATTATCTTAGTTTATTGCTTGAGTAGCGTTTGTTATCGGTAATTTTGCTTTTTCCACATCTTTGTTGGTGTGTCTTATAATTTCATGCTTAAACGTTTAACTTTTGGGTATATGAAAATTTCTACATAGTACTAGGTGCACATGAGATTATTTGAATATGTATTTCTGTTTATGTTTATGTACATATGTTTATTTGCATGTATGTGCATTTTTATGCATATTTATGTGCACATTGCTTCTATTCTTTAAGTTGATTTGCTTTGTTCATTTTAGTTTGCATATTCATTTTATAGTTTGTACTTTTATGCATGCATGATGGGCGATGAACTAGATAGGTTTTTTATTTTAACAATTTTAACAAACATCCAGTTTATTCTGTGTAATACATCGGAATATAATACGTTTTTAAGTTATTGATATGTTCATAATTATTTTGATAGAGTGTTTTAATTTTGTGTATCAGAATAAATTATAGGACTGGAAAATATCGTTGTATAGATATATACAATGGGCCCGCTCGTCACTGACATCGCTTTCGAATGAGGAAACTGACGTTAACATTAGCTTTACCAGCTTTTTTATAGACATATAATTGTATATTTTAACTTGATTAGATGTCAATGAGTGTAGATCACTGCACTACGACAAGAGAAGGATACCTACCCTTTAGGACACTCCATGCCAGGATTATCCTCCAGGAACCAGGGCAGATAGCGATTAAAATCTTCTGCTACAGGTCTGCCGTGGTCCATTGGTAGCGACATCTCACACGGCTGACATAATTTATGATCCGGATCATGAACTGTACGAAAAACAATCAATTAAACGAATCGCCAACGAGTGAGGAACCGGACATTAAATCTCTTCACTGCATTGTAAAGAGCAATCAATCAAATTTTAAAAAGCTGTTAAAGCTAATGTTAAAGTCAGTTTCCTCACTCGAAAGCGATGTCAGTGACGGGCGAACCCAGGATTTGAACCCTGCACATACTGATACACTGTTGAGTATCTTACCGATATCGCCACTGACTCCAGCCAGTGTAATGTTTTAAACATTACAATATCACACACATTTAGCATTCATCAACGTTAAATACACTAAACACGCAGGTTTAAATATAGCAAAAATTGTAGGAAATAAATGCAATTTAAGATCAGACTCATGTAACAAAATTAAACAAAAAATTAACTTTTGTAAAAAGGTTACTGATAGCGATACATAGGACCGGTTCAGATATATTCAATCATTGATCTGTAAGTAATTCTAAAATAAAATAATCTGTGTCAAGTTACAGAGAACAGTTGTTCCAGGGAACAATTTGTGTCAGGGTGAAAGGCAGAAACATATGAAGGAATTCAAAACCGTAGCAATAAAATTGAACTGTCAGAACAACATACCTGTGGAATGATAGAATGAAAAGTAGGAACAACATACCGGTGGAACGACAGAAAGTTTTGTTGCCGATAAACTCGCGACAGCAGCTTCCGTCGGGTGAAACCCAGTCGAAGTAATCATCTAGCCAGGAAGAGGGAGGGTAGGCTATGTAGGAGCTAAGCATAGAACAGTATTCTGTGTAAAATAATCCACTTTAATGATAATTCACCTCAATGTAAAATAATATAATACTATATTGTACATAATACTAGGCAAATACATGTACATGCAAATACAATAGGCCTACTATAAACAGTGTAATGCAAATCACTGCAATACAATATAATGTGTAATATAATACACGCCAATCCAAATTCAATATAATAGACAATAATTAAACAGATTAGAGTTTCATTTGAGTTTTATTATGGTTTTTTAATATTGAATTTCATTTGAGCTTTATTAGAGTTTTATCAGAGTTTTATTAGAGTTTTATTAGAGTTTTATCAGAGTTTTATTAGAGCATAATTAGAGTTTTATCAGAGTTTTATTAGAGTTTTATTAGAGTTTTATTAGAGTTTTATCAGAGTTTTATTAGAGCATAATTAGAGTTTTATCAGAGTTTTATTAGAGTTTTGTCAGCGATAGAGAGAACCAATGTAAGATAAATGAAAATCCAATACTCTTTGAAGTAAATAATGTTTGCTTCACCATATGACATTTTAAAGTATGTTCTACACAACTGCCTCAGCAAAGCGACATCTACACATGTACTATATTAAAGACAAAGTAGAAACAAAATAAAATCGAAATAACTGGTAACTATACCGTCACCAGTGATCATAATAGAAACTGCATGAATTAAAGGTAAATAACATTTTCCGACGAATTTAAGAGAGGAGAAACTAACTTGTTCGGATTTCTGGTTGCATCGTAGACCTGGCCCAGAAGAGATTTGGGGGGACAGCCGCTCCCCCCACAGATCTGATTTTGTCCAAATAGGGTCGAATAGTTGTGACCGTCTTGAACCACAAAGTAAACCGGTGATCCTACGCTTAGATACGTCGCCATCGACTCAAAGTACTTCACTAAATATGAATCCTGCATTAGAATATTAGAATTATGTTTACTTAAATACATAGCTATGTATGTAGAATTGTATCTTTCAGATACATGTAAAAAAAAAAAAAAAATAAGAGATATACATAGTAGAGATATACATATTATACAGCATATATATTATATATATATATATATATATATATATATATATATATCTATATATATATATATATATAATATATATATATATATATATATATATAGATATAGATATCACAGCAGAATGACAGCACAGCAGAAGTGGCAACACAGCAGAGTGATAGAACAGCAGAGTGGTAGCACAGGAGAGTGGTAACACAGCAGAGTGGTAACACAGCAGAGTGGCAACACAGCAGAGTGATAGAACAGCAGAGTGGTAGCACAGGAGAGTGGTAACACAGCAGAGTGGTAACACAGCAGAGTGGCAACACAGCAGAGTGATAGAACAGCAGAGTGGTAGCACAGGAGAGTGGTAACACAGCAGAGTGGTAACACAGCAGAGTGGCAACACAGCAGAGTGATAGAACAGCAGAGTGGTAGCACAGGAGAGTGGTAACACAGCAGAGTGGTAACACAGCAGAGTGGTAACACAGCAGAGTGGTAACGCAGCAGAGTGGTAACAGTAAGACTGGTAACACAACAGAGTGGTAACACAGCAGAGTGGTAACACAGAGCGGTAACACAGCAGAGTGGTAACACAGCAGAGTGGTAACACTCAGAGCGGTAACACAGCAGAGTGGTAACACAGCAGAGTTATAACACAGCAGAGTGGTAACACAGCAGAGAGGTAACACAGCAGAGTGGTAACATAGCAGAGTGGTAACACAGCACAGTTATAACACAGCAGAGTGGTAACATACCGTGGGTACAGCAAGTTTCTGATCCAATCCAACTTCCACCTTGTTGGTAACTGAGATACATACACAGAACCAGCCAACAAACACCAGCATCTGTAAACACATGGTCATATTAATAAGAGAATCACACAGAAAACACCAGCATCAGTAAACATATAGACATATTAATAATTAGCGAAATTGCCAAAAACAACGAGCAGCGGTAAATATATTGACAAACTAATAAGCAGAGATCAGCCGAACAAATACCGGCATCTGTGAATTATTCACATAATAGACGAATATTAGCATTCAATGCCAGATAACAAAACATTAGCATGTCTGCAAATGCACTTATATAGATGTACATAGACTTTAAGTTACGCAGAGCTTGTAAATATACTATACAATAGGCTATTAAGGTTTCACAAATTATTCAATAAAATTGCATTTTGTTCAGCGCTGCAAAGAGTTCTTTTTCAGGAAAAAAAACAAAAAATATTTCCGGTAATATTTAGTTGCGAGAAATACCACTATGAGTGTCACCAGAAACTGAAAATATAAACTTTAACGAATATTACTCACAGATAATTAATTTATAAGCCAACATTATATTCACGATAAGATTAAACAAAAATAGTACAGCAAGAATCACAGAAGCGATCGATTCATACAAGATTCAAGTCTCTATTCTGAGTGGTCTGAGACATACAAATACAAAACACGCTAAAGCCTCATTTAACGTCAGTTTCAATTTTCAAATGATTATCAGTGATAGGCGAATAATAAATTTGAACTCAGAATCTACAGATCTACAGTTAGTAAACTAACCGATCATGATGTTCGCTGAACTATAAAAATTGGAAATATAACAATAATAGCCGTGTTTAGATTCCTCGAATTATAACTAAGGACATCAATTTAGGATGAAGAAACAATAATTGCATTAAATAATTATATTAAATAATTATATTAAACTTCATATTGCCCGTTACCCGTGTTGTGTCAGGTTTGTTTAAAAATAGACCAACAGTGCACTGCAAGTGTTGTAAAGGGCGACAAAGCACTCAGACTCAAACCAGAAAGGGCATTCGGTTGGCGAGTGCCCAGGCTCCAGATATTGCTACAAAATTTTCGAATCCCGACTCTAGTTAAACAGGGACTCAAGGGATGATGATGATGATGATAATGATGTTTATATTAAACTTCATCAGTTCTTACCACAATAGGTCTAATAACTGGACTCAAGATGAACTTAGCGTAGTAGTTCTTGAACAGGTTGTACAAGCCACTGTTGTTTTTGTTTGCAGACAACGACAGAGGCACCGTGGCCTCGCTCTTACAACAGCACAGCACGTCGTAGCGTTTTGCCTAACAATCAATAAATACAACAATCAGCTAAACAAAAAAAACTCAATTTATAGTTAAAAAAATTAGTAAATAAACTGATATTATTAAATTTCAAGAGCAGCAATAAAAATAATTGCATATGTTAAGCAGTCAGTATTATGAAAGACGAGGTTTTACATAGTGGAACAGTAGGTACCCTGTTCGAATTCAGTGCAAGATTATGCCCAATCGATTACCGATAGCCTTTCAACACTAACTAGTAAAGCTAATTAACTTGAAACTTTTAGAAACGATTAAACTAACTTTATTAAAATAACTTATATTAATTAATAAATCTATTTAGAACACGTAAAAACTATTAAACCTAACGTTAATAAGGCTTTGACTATTATAGACTTCAAATATAACAGACAACTAAACATTCAAGTAACTATATGGACTACTATCTACATTGAAACACTCCGGGAAATGCCCACGATGCTGTTTTTATCTGGGAAAGACCATGATGCTGAAAATTCTTTAACCGGGAAAGCCTATGAGGCTGATATATTTTTATCCTGGAAAACTTGTGACTTTAATTCTATTTTATCCGGGAAATTCCGTGACGTTGATTCATCTAGCGGCATCCTATAGCAGCTTACGTATGTGTAATAATAACGGACTTGCTCATGTCTTCTTTAGAATTTATTTCCTTTCAGCGAGCAAGCATTTGTTGCCAGAAATGAGCCTAAATCTGCAATCAGTTACATAGAGAGAGAGAAAGGAGAGAGAGAGGGAGAGAGAACCATGATCATTTATTTTTAACTAAATCAAAATATACACAAAGCGCATACAACGAGACAGAATAAAAATAAAACGGCCGAAATGAAAAAAAGAAATGAACGAAAGAGAGAGAGAGAGATATATATATATATGTATTTATTTCAGCATCAACACCAAATCACTGACAAATACAAATAAACATTTAAAAGAAATAAAATATATAAAAAATTCCCAGAAACACAGGGTATCAAACAGTCTTAAGAAACTAGAACAACGGCCGTCAGGGAAGATGATACACATCTTATCTAAAGATAATGAAAGACGTCAGGGAAGATGATCACATCTTATCGAAAGAAATGAACGTTAAAAGTAATATTGTTTTCTGAAAGAACATACTTCCTGTCTTCTAGCATCTAAGGCCAGCAGACTGAGGAAGCAGCTGATCTGAAGCAGAAAGTCTATCAGAACGGCCATAGCAGCGTAGAGTGAGAACACACGAACAGCTGGCATAGTGGTTAGAGCGCCTGGAAAAGCAATCAAAGAGAGTATAAATAGCGGAGAGAGTATAGCATCTGACAATCAAAAACTAGCATAAAGCAAGACAAGTGAAATTATGGCAAACAAACATATAATGTACAGCAGACTAAATATTCACATGAATAGACTACGGATTCAGCACTTAAGGCGGACACATGAATATATAAACCAATTAAGCTTTTAATTGGTTAAAAGCTTTACAGCTTTTACCCAATTAAAAGCTGTAAAGTTAATGTTAACGTCAGTTTCCTCACTCACTCTCAGTGACGGGCGAACCCAGGATGTGAACCCCGCACAAACTGATCGTGGTCGAATATCGTGGTGATGTCGGTAAATTTATCAATTAAATTAATTGCTGGTAATTAAATCAATAGAACTAATAAACCAATTAAACATAAATGGGCCAATAGAACCATTTCTAAATAGATTGAGAAAAATCCATCGTAGAGAAACTAACCAAGAAAGAAAGCTGTAGACTCAGACATACTGGTCAACAACATGCTGGGTCCAACCTTACCCACAGCCCTACTTATCTGTTCCTCTAGAGTCTCTCCCTCTCTCCTTTCTGATCTCTGCCAATCAATCAATCAATCAATCAATCAATCAATAGCCAATTAATCCATTAATAGCTAATCAATCAGTCAGTCAGTCAAACAATCGAAGAATGAATTAATGAATAAATAAATCAATAAAACAATTATTCAATTTTTTTTTAAAATTCCCTGGGCTGTAAAGGTCCCTGGGCTAAAAAATAGGATAAAAGAGACTTTATTTAATTAAAAGTTTTTTAAAAGCGATTAAAATAATTCCTCTGCACTCTGGGAAGCCGCTTTAGCCAAAGTGCCACTGAAGCAGACTGCATTGAATCGCTGGAGAGCAATAGACAGTCGCTGCCACAGAAAAGATTTTTCGCACTTATCACCAGTAATGGCGCTGGTCCTCCTGCCTATTTCGTCAATAAAGTCTGATGCGAGAGAGTTGATGGGCCCCAGGGTCTCAAAGGCAATAGGCATGAAGATATAGTTGCCAGAGATTTCGGCATACTTCAGAGTTTTCCTATTAGCCGCGGCCTCTGCTGCAGCACCAGCAGCAGCGCAAGAAAGGCCGAGATTGCTAACGGAGAAAGTGTCCGTAACAGTGACGTCCCAGCTAACACACTTCCCCTCTGCCCATGGTATTTGAGAGACACCGTCTGGACGTTTACCATCAGTGCGGATCAATCCCAGGGGCTCTTTAATGGCTGGGATATTCGCTCGACTCAGGGCGCGCCAGATCAAGTCGTTTATGAACTGATGTCTGCTGATTCTGCCGGCACTACGCTTGCACGACAGGCCGTGAATGCCTAACGCATTGACTGAGACACCACAAATGCAGTTGTGTGGCTCACATAAGGTAGTGCCCAGACGAAGACCGGCCGCGACTCTGACTGCTTCGTCGTCCAGACGGAGGCCGCATGATGAGATTGGTAAAGCCTTGATCCAGTCTCCACTATGGGGGGCCGACACTGCGAGCAGCCGCGCCTTTTCTTGTGGCAAAAGTGGCTTCGCAAGGAGTTCCGTGTGCAAAGCAGTAGTGACCTTTGAGTCCCAAGCCTTCATGCTATTAGCCATCATACCGATTGGAGGTTCGGATGTGGACAGAGCAGTCCAAATGCCCTGAATCCTGGATATCTCCAAGTCGGGAATTTGAAAGAATCCGGAAAGGATTGAATCCTGTAGAACGCCAGTCCCCGCGGCTGAAGCCAAAAAGGCAGAAGGTGCCAGCGACGAGACAGAGCGTATACCCAATCCTCCGTAGCATATTGGCAGGCTAGCCTGAATCCATTGAGCTTCGTTAACATTAATATTAACGATGCTACTGAGCGACTTTCGCATGATGGAATCATAATTCTGCAATGCTGGATGACCCGCACATGGAGAGGCACGCAATAAGTATATGAGTTTTGAAGAACCTACACAGCTCCGCAATATCGTTAGAGCGTCGTGTGCGGAGATGAGCTTCAACCGGCTCGCGGCTCTCTCTAGTTTAGAGCACTGAGTATTGAGAGCCAAATCCATAGCTTGACCCGTCTGCAATGGAGCTCCAAGTAGACTGGCTTCGACAGGCTTTACACGAATGAATGTATTGATGGCCGGAAAGTTACTGTCGGATCGAGTGGTAATGAGCTCACATTTATTTATATTCAGGCTTAGCCCCAAAGCCTTTCCCGCAACCATCAGCCTTGAGATATCATCCGCCACAGTAGACTCAACCCCGCCCACAGTTATGTCGTCTAAGTAACCTATTTTCAGAGAAGAAGATAGCGACTGGAGCAACGGGTGTATTGTCAAACTGAACAGGAGAGGGCCCAAAGGGTCACCCTGTTGTACCCCCTCGCTAGACATGATCACCCGTTGACCGAAACGTAGAACACTTGGGTCTTCATAGGACAGACGGCAGAAAGGCCCCAGCTCAGGTAGTGAAGAGTCTACAGCTTCTAGCATGGGAACCCTTTTCAGGGAGTTGAAAGCGTTGCAAAAGTCCAGTTTAGCCACTACCCAATCGTCTGGCATGCTGCTAATGAATCGACGGGTGGCATGCACGGCGGCTTCACAACCTCCTTTGACACCCACGCCTACCTGGATAGGTTGAAGAGAGTTTGAGAGCCTGTCTAGGGCGAAGGAATTAGCACATTTGGCAGCGATCCTGCGCCAAGAGTAGCCCACAGCAATCGGTCTAAGCCCGCCGGTCTTTTTCTTCAGAGCAATCAGGTTGGCTCCAAAAAGAAACGGCTTGACTTCCTGATGACATTTACCCAGCAAAAGGAGATTTACAAAACCGGTAATGGCTGTTAGAGTCTCCCTGCCCATTATGGGGCACGTCACCAGCTGCAGGATGTGCTGTGGCCTCAGACCATCCGGGCCCCCAGAAGAACCGGCGGGGAAACTTTTCACGGCTTGCATTACCTCCGCTTCAGTGACTTGGAGCGTATTCGCTTGGGGAGAGGCTGAGCTAAGAAGACTTCGGGGTGTACTGACCGCTGATGGATGTTTCAGACTCAGCTCTCTGTAAGTTTCATCATTATTCGGGGCCAGCGACTCTTCTGAGCACAGGATTCGCACGGCTGCTCTTAAATTTCCGTCTTCGATCTTTGAGGTCACTATGGATCGGAGGGATTCCTCAGGAGTACGCGGCCTGGAAGATTTGCGAAACTTCGCTCTTTCGTCATCTGAAACAGGAACTTCCACCCCGGACACTCTTTTGCGAATCAAGGACGCCATATTGTGCCTTTTCCCTGTTCTTTTAGGTGCTAGCAATATGTCTTCGCCAATGGCAAGAAGAGATTTCCATGCTTCTAAGTCGTCCACGCACTTAGAGATTCTATCAAGTATATTTATCAAGTAGGTGGCGCAAGTGGCTCGAACAGATTTAGGAATATGCTTGATAGTACCACTGGTAAGGTTGGGATGAGCAAATACTGTAGCTGCATCAGAAGGATGGCGTATCGGGGGGATGCTGTTTGATGGAAATACGGGTGGATGGTGGTCCTCATCCCTTACATCACTAGAGGAGCGTTGTGATGAGAATGTCCCCTGAGCTTCAATTGGGGGCTTGTGAGACCCTAGGCACCGGTTGTCACGGGGCCATGTAGGTGAACAGACCCGTCTCTAATGTGCAACTGAAACACTTCTAAGCACACACTGCAAGTACCGTTTCTCTTGTTAGCATCCTGAGACAGAGACCATGTATGCTTGCGAGGCGGCATTCAAGCGTGAAGTTATAAACAGCACCGTGAATATCGATCGAATCTTATTCAATCGATCAATAAATCAAACAGTTAATCAATCAAACTAATCAAATATATAGCTACACGATATGATAAAAATAAAAAATAAAAATAACTTCATAACATTTTAGACAATTATTTGACAATTTATTACTATTTCACACAAACAAGAGCAACTTCGATATCAGTGGCATTCTGAAGCTGCACAGTCAGCTACACTAGCTGCACTACACGACTATGACAATCACTATAAAAGAATCAAATCTGAGAATCGTGCACAAATAAATAACTGAACAAAGAGCGTCACCTGTAGAGTCTGAACGAGGATGAAGATGTTATCGACTCCCACGGCCAGCACAAGAAATGGCACGACCTCGATGATGATGAGTGTGGCAGGGACCTGACAGTAGCTGAAGAAGCCTATACTAGAGGACACTGACAGCAGCACTATCATTACCCCGGCCAGTCCGAGCAGGAACTTGGAGTCTATGCACACGGTCCTTAAAGATCTGTAGTTACCTGCAGTGTTTCAGTCAAAAGATTAAAAGATTCGGAATAAAAATATTCAGGAAAAAGATATAGATATAAGAAGGATAAGGATTGAAAGAATAATAAGCAACATCATCGTCTCTTTAATCCCAGTTTAACTAAGGTCGGGATAAGAATACACCTTTTCCACTCCTCTCTGTTCCATACAATATCGTCAGTAAATTCCCTACACTGTCTTCTATACGTTTTATAAAACTTTCTGGAGCCTAGACGCTGACCAATCGAATATCCTTTCTGACGTTGATAAGAATTGTAAATAATAACAATAGGTTATTGTCTATTGGTAAGACGAGGCGCAGTGAAGGATTTGAGTTCAGTGAATCACCAGCGGCTATTTACATGATTTTTAAAAGACTACAGATTAGATACTTGATTTTTCACATTCACACAAAAGTATCAGACATTCGTTCATTAGCAATTGATTATTCAGTGAACAGATGACAAAATTCATAAACCGGAAGATGCAGTAATCAATATTCTTTCTTTATTCCTTCTCATTATTTCTTTAGAGATAAAGAAGAACAGTATGGAATACAAGTCTAAACTTAGCACGTCTTTAAGCATTCATCCAGCAGTTTCTGATTGCTATCAAGGAATAGAAGTGAATAGTACCATCCTTTTGTTCTCCGTTTCTCTCTCTCTTTCTCTCTCCCTATTTCTCTCTCTTTAGTACAGATAGAATGCTTAGTGTCATACGACAGACAAAAGGCTTAGATTTAAACACAACTTAAACATATAAAAAAGCGCTTGTGTCAAGATTAATATAGCATACCAATGCTATCAAAGTATTGTTACTAAGGCTAAGAATAACACGTATATTAAACCCAGCAAAAGTGATAAGTAGGCAAACATAACAAGTATACTGTACTCAGCATAAGTGACACGTAGCAACATAACAAGTATACTGTACCTAGCATGAGTGACACGTAGGCAAACATAACGATGTAGCTGACGGCAATAGTGGCCACATCTGATCTACTCTGTCTGTCCAGCTCATCTTCTATTGATCTCTACAAAGAAACCAATCAATAGATCGATGAATGAATCAATCAATCTGTCCATTAATCAATTAATTATTCATTTAAATGCGCATAAATAAAGTAAGCGAGTCTGTACTATATCAACTTTGTTCAATTCATTCTGCATTGGTCCCTATAACGTCATTGACTAATTTATCAATGAACCAACGAGACTGCGTCTCGAAATATTCAATACAAATTAATCCCATATAGATAAAAGAAAATATTAAAAAGCTATCATCTTCCATGGACCTGGATTGGAATACATAATTCTTTGCTTCAAAAAAATTAACAAATAATTCAATTGCGAAATGAACTACAATGAATGCAATGAAAAATAGAAAAACAAAATAGACTAAAAGTATAAAATAACTTTGAAATTAAGAGTCTAAATCTAATGATCATTTCTATCCAATAACAAACTGTCACTTGTCAAGATCCTCAGCTGTCAGCTGATATTTGGAACAGGTAAGGAGTTTCCCCATGTTATGTCCGGGTTGCTTGAAGAATAGTCCAATCGTGTAAATTTGCATGTGTCGTAGAAGGCGAAATAAAACTAAATCCAAACCAACGGCAGAAAGGGCCTTCGGTTGGTGAGCGCCTAGGCTCCAGAAATTGCTACAAAATTTTAATGAATGGAAACACTTCATAAGAAGGTCTATTCAGATCCCGACCCTAGTTAAACTGGGATTTAAGGAACGATGACGCTGATGGTGATGATGATGGTGATGATGATGAAGATGATGATGCTGATGATGAAGATGATGATGCTGATGATGATGATGCTGATGGTGATTGTGATGATGAAGATGATGATGCTGATAAGAACCTCAGCCGAGTAGTCGACAGTGATGTTACCGCCAGTGAAGTTCTTCATGAGCTCCAGGAAAGCTTCCTCCCACACCAGCGCCATCTCCTGAAAGTCTGCGTCCTTGTGGTTGTTCACCGTGAATGTTATCACTAGAGCCGTCGAGTTATCATAGTTGTCATCTGGACGAAATAGAATATCAACAAGTAGCAATTCATCCTTGTAGTTATTCACAGTGAACATCTATATTGTACAGTTGTTGGGATTGGCATATGCACGCAACAACTAGAAAATACAAGAAAGGAAAAAGTTATGAATGTCTCAATAGCGCAGGGGTAACGCCATGAAGTTTTAAATGACAAATCCTGAGGTGAATTTAACCCTCGTGGGTTCGAATCCCAGTTGCGCTGATCTGAGAGTAAAATCTCGGACATTCACTAGACTGGTTACACGAAAATGGAATAAATTAATTAACACCATATACGTGTACTTGATTGATTGCATTAGTAGACACCAGTGCACGTTTATACAACATTTGATGACTAATTGATTGATTGCATTAGTAGATACTAGTGCACGTTTCTACAACATTTGATGACTAATTGATTGATTGAAAGAGAAGTACAAACCTGGGTAGCCACCCATGACAACCCATGGGAGCACTGGTCCCCCGAACTCCGCCAGACACGAGAGGTTAGTTCCGTGCATCTGAGCGTCATTCACTGTCAGCGGATTTCTAAACACAAGGGAAAATTAAAATTATGAATTAAAATAATGTTTCACTGGCAGGAGCCAGTGGCGATGTCGGTAAGATATTCGATCGCGGATCAGTATGTGCGGGATTCAATCCTGGGCTCGCCCGTCACTGACATCGCTGTCGAGTGAAGAAACTGACGTTAACATTAGCCTTTTTTAAGGTCTCAATCTCTTTACTATATAGACTATATAAATAAGTCAAATAAACTAATATCCAACCAATCTCCTCATTTGTGTTCAGTGATCAAGTCCAATGTACAAATTTTTTATTACAATTATTTTTTAAAAACCATCATTTTAATAATTAGGGTTTGGAGAGTGGGGAGACAGGAGCCCCAAAAATTTCGGTGCTCAGTCCCCCTAACTTTTAATCCATTCTCTACAAAAACTATAGGGGTCTAAATTAAAGACGCCCCTCACTTGCAAGACCCTAGTCTCCGTCATCGATCAATATAACAGTTATTTAGATAATAGCAATTCTAACTTAGCACAGATTCTCAAATGACTTGTGTAGTCGGCCGCTAATACATCAAACCCCTCAAAGTTCATCTCTTTGTCCAGGTTCTCCACACTGTTCTGGAAGTAGTTAAGCGCACTCATGATGGCGCAGTGAGAATTATCAGGATACAACGGAGCGAAGCAGATGTCTTCCAGCGTCACCGTTCTATTCAGCTTCTTGCTGTACGCAGTGATGTTCTGTATCATTAGCTGCAGCTCTAGAGCCTAAACAGCCAAGCAATGCCGATGAAAATAAGACGACAGCAACGTGTTTAATAAATACATAGTACAAAAACAATCAGGAAACTAGAGGCATTGGAAATGCAGATATGGAGAAGAACGGAAAGGATTGGCCGGACTCAAAAGGCTACAAATGAGGAGGTTCTGGAGAGATTTGGTACAGATAGACAGTTGATAAATGTATTAAGAAGTAGGAAGAAGAGTTGGATAGGACACGTTCTAAGGGGGAAAAAATCTACTAAAATAAGTCATAAAAGGCAGAATGGAAGGGAATAAAGGTAGAGGCAGGCCGAGATTAGGTATGCTAGATGGTTTTAGGATCCACTCATATGTGGACACGACGAGGAAAGGGGAAGACAGAGAAGAGTGGAAGCGACATATACCATGAACCTGCTAGTAGGCAGTGTACTAAGCGACAGACAGAGAGGAGTACACAAATGTCAGTAAAAACAAATAAAAAAAAAAAAAATCAAGCATTAATCGTATTATTTTAATGTTCTGTATCTTTAATAATTATATCTATTTAGCCTAAAATAAACAGTGATATATATATATATATATATATATATATACATATATAATATATATAAGGTGATATATATATATATCTAATATATTCTATATAGATATATATATATATATATATCTATATATATATAATATATATGGCATTAACAAAAATATTTATAAAAATATTAGAAACAGACCTCTTTTAGAACCTCTTTACGAAGGACGGGGCCATACAGCTGGGGCGGGGGTTCGGGGTAGAACATCGGGCCCATCCACATCGACATGTTGCGTGCTTTTATAATCAACATCTCCGTGCGAAAAAATGGACTGCAACAAAAACAGAACACACAAAGAGTGAAATTTTTTCTCAGTTCACATGATTGCAGGTCTAAATGGCTCCGTATGTAGAGTAGTGAGTAATTTTAGACAACGGGTTATTCTCGGCTATTGAGAGAATATAATCTTGGACGTTCAGACGGTCAATAGTTGGACAATAAACTGTACCATTTTAAACATAAGTTGTTAAAATAAGTGATATATATATATATCAAAATGAATGCCAATTGCATTGTATAATCATGTGTCTAAATGTTTACTGAAGACTAATATTCATTTAATTATTTGCTACATAATTTGGGTCAATTGCTTAACAAAATATAATTTACTACCTAATATATTCCAAATGTTTAATGAAAATATATTTCAATAACTAAAGTATAAAAAAATTTAATATTTAATAGAGATATATAAATTCTATATTTAATAACGATAATAACAACAACAACAATAATAATACTACAGGTTTAACGTCCGTTTCTTCATACAAAGATGATGACTTGGACATCGCCCCATCACATGTCATCCATCCAAACAATCTAAAAAACATGAGCTGTAGAGAAAGAACAGAGATCCTAAACGGTGCCGGTCCAGTGATAAAAAATCAGTCAGGCATGATAATATAAATCTATGGCAGGAAGAGATGTTTTTTTCAACCAACTAAAGAAAGGGGAAATAGAAGAACATGAACGAAGGTCAGGAGGCAGAGAGTTCCAAATAGTAAGTGCTGAAAAAGAAAATGAACAACTACCTAATGAGGTGAAAACGTCAAGAATTTTGAGCAGTATGACATCCCAAGAACGAAGCTTACGAGAAGGTTGCTACTGGATTAAGAAATCAGAAAGATAAGAAGATCTACCACTGACAATGCTGGAGCCAATGACGATGTCTGATATGATATTCGATCGCGGTCGAATATCATACCATATTATATTATGGTATGATATTCGACCGCGGATCAGTATGTGCGGGTTTCAAATTCTGGGCTCTCCGGTCACCGACATCGCTTTCGAGTAAGGAAACTGACGTTAACATTATCCTTTTTTTACTTTTATAATAAGTCATTTACTACTGTATATTGAATTGAACTATACTGTATATAAGAAATAGTTTCAGAACCTAAAGTTATTGTCAAAATAGTTCTTCTCTGTCCTGGCCCTGCTATCTGGTGCCGACCACAGCTCCACTGGGTCTGTCGTGACCTTGAAGAACAGAATGCCCAAGGTCAGGACTATACACAACAGGATACCGACGATGAGGATTTTCCACGGGTGCTTGGCACAGAACAGGCCCCAGCCTGTGAACCAGGTCTCCAACTTTCTCTCCACAGCCGCCTAAATACAATCAAATACGTGCGCTAGAGTAAAATGAATTCAATCAAATACGTGCGCTGCAGTGACATAGAATGTTGTTACCATGCAATAATTATGTACATTAATTATGGAATTAAATTCATCATTATCATAATGCCCTTACCTTTATTCCCATTTTCAAAAACGGGAATAAACGGGATACAATCAAATAAGTGCGCTGGATTAACATAGAATGTTCGTACAATGAAATAATTACGTACATTATGGAACTAAATTCATCATTATCATAATCATCTTCCATTTATTTCCATTTTAAAAATCAAAACATCATACTTTAACATTTAGACTATACTTTAATATCGACTCTTTAGTCTATACTTAACATCGTCTCTGTAGCCCGTACTTTAACATGTCTCTTTACCCCCACTTTAACATGTCTCTTTAGCCCGTACTTTAACATAGTCTCCTCAGCCCGTACTTTAACATAGTCTCTTTAGCCCGTACTTTAACATATGTCTTTAGCCCGTACTTTAACATAGTCTCTTTAGCCCGTACTTTAACATAGTCTCTTTAGCCCGTACTTTAACATGTCTCTTTAGCCCGTACTTTAACATGTCTCTTTAGCCCGTACTTTAACATAGTCTCTTTAGCCCGTACTTTAACATGTCTCTTTAGCCCGTACTTTAACATGTCTCTTTAGCCCGTACTTTAACATAGTCTCTTTAGCCCGTACTTTAACATGTCTCTTTAGCCCGTACTTTAACATGTCTCTTTAGCCTATACTTTAACATGTCTCTTTAGCCTATACTTTAACATGTCTCTTTAGCCTATACTTTAACATGTCTCTTTAGCCCGTACTTTAACATGTCTCTTTAGCCTATACTTTAACATGTCTCTTTAGCCCATACTTTAACATGTCTCTTTAGCCTATACTTAACATTGTTTTTGTCATATAATTTAACATCAACATTTTTCTGAGATATTCACAATACTAGGTACATTAGATGATTTAAAGACTCACGCATATGTGGAAATCAAGAGGAAAGCGGAAGACAGAGCAGAGGGGAGGCGTTATATACCATGGACCTGCCAGTAGGCAGTGCACTAAGAGAGAGATACACAAGAACCGAGACGAGAGTTAACCTGCAGCCGGTGGTAGCATCCAGGCTTAACGTCACCCGGCCCCGGTCTCCACACGTTTTCCTCCTCGAAATCATCTTCATCGTTTTCGTTGATATTCAGCCTCAGGTAGGTCGACGCGTCGTCAGCCGCTTTGTACAAGCAGTGCCAGACATAGCCGGTGACGAACACCAGCACGAACCCCAGGTACACGCAACCCATTATAAAATACATCGCGTCTACACCCATGATCGTCCAATGAGGAGGGTGAATGGTCGGCGGGACCGGTGGACAGGTGGCCTGGCAGTCCTGACAGCTGCACGACACGTTGCAGGGTTCTATGTCTGCTCTCATCGGGGAGAGGGTCGTGTTAACTATCTCCTTATCACGATTGGATATGTAGTAGTGGATAGGGAAGGGAACCATGGGGGTGGTGGGGTTGCCCATGTAGTCGAGCCAGCTCTTAGGGGTGCAATTAGAGGCGTCCCCGCAGAGCATGGCCAGAGCTTTCTGCCCGGAGCTAGGGTTCTGGACCTTCACGCACGAGTTGAACATCCCGTCCGCAAAATCCTCTGAGACTAGATAGTGAATGGCCTAAATGGATAAATAATTAGAAATAAATACCCAATAAATAAATGTACACTTTTATATTATAATTTTAGAAATATAAATTAATCGGGCCCCGTGTTCTGCTCGGGTGTGATTGGACCTCTGCAAAATAGGGCAACCGCAAACAATCTGCTGCGTGTACGTAAGAGGCGACTAATGCAGGAACTGAGGATGACAATAGAGGACCCAACTCACCATGAAATATTATCCGTCAGGATTAAATGATAATTAATCCACCTAACTGAGGAAGGCAACGGGAAACCACCCCAGAAGCCATATTTTTCCAAACTATAGGCTACATAAGGTATGGATAAAGCATAGACTTTGTGAAAGGATTAACTTGTTGATCTAAGGAGTGCTCTTAGGGAGCGAGAAAGTAGACTTTGAGTATGACTATGTATCTTGAACCTGCCACTTGGCAGTGCATTGAAGAGAAATTAATCGTACTGGTAAATATTATAAAAAAAACAAATCATCATCATCTTCTTCTCTTAAATACCAGTTTAACCAGAGTCGGAATACGAATAGACCTTCTCCAATCCCCTCTGCCCCACAACCATATCATCAGTCAATCCCCTATTTTTCATGTCCTTCTAAATCGCCGCATCCCACGTCAATTGTGGTCTACCTATCTCTAGCTAATCATCCAGCTCTTCCCTCCAACTCTCGTTACCACATCCTCATCAGCCTTTCTCAAAATATGCCAATGCCATCTCAATCTCGACTGAGCCAACCTATCCCCGATCCCCTCAACGTTCAAATTCATCCTCACACATTCATTTTTCATTCTGTCCTTTCTAGATTTTAGTTACAATACAAACAAATAGTAATAGAAAAAAACATATAAAGAAACACAAAAGTTTAACTTATTTAGTGCAAATTATTTCTCCATATCAAAATTAGGAGGTTTGTTTAATGAAATTAAACAGAGCTAGTAATAGCTCTAATATTACTTGCGAATACACAGCAGAGTTCACTCTCACTCACATCTCTAGTCTACATTTACTACCCCAGTCTAGAAAGCATTCCGATCAAAAAAGCAATGACTTTCACTATTGAACATATTACTTTCTTTTAGATCTATGTCCACACAATTACGTTCGGCCGAACTGGCCGCAGTAGCATCAGGCCAAGAACGAACCTGACATCGCCTCAAGTTGATGAACAGGACGTTAAATCTTCTTATGTTGTACGTGCAGATGTGATAAGAGCTGGAAAAGGGGTCTGGATAATGACAGGCAATGGAAGCAGCTCCGGTGGATATTCTGACGACTCGTCCTCACTCAATCATATACTTATTGCATTGTATACCTACACGTAACTCAGGTAGATAATTTATACAATCATTAAGCATTTAAGGGCATTAAGATATTACCAGAACGCTTTAGGCAGTCCTCTAACTACATCCTCATTTGATATATGGCGCTTTGGTTAAACTGATTTGTTTCTGAAGCTGAGAAAACCTAAAAGCCGACTATATCGGCATTGTGCTCAAATGTGTAACATCCCGCATCTTGTATCCCATGTTTTGCTGTAGACAACAGAGTTTGGGAATCGTGCGATCATACCAATATATACAAAGAATTAAAATAAGAATAATTAAGAACAACTAATTACAACTACTCTGAATAAAATTATAAACAGCGAACTAAGAAAGTACAGATAAATTCCTGATCATTATCATCGTCATCATCACATTCCCTTTAATTCCAGTTTAACTAGGGTAAAGATACGAAATAGATCTTCTCCGTTCATCTCTTTCTCGTATCATATCATATCGGCCAATCTCCTATTTTTCTATTCGTTTTGTAAAATTTTGTAGTAATTTCTGGAGCCTAGACGCTCATCAGCTGCCCTTTCTGATGTTGGTTTAAATCTTAGTGCTATAGTCGCCTTCTACGGCACGTTCAGTCACCGGTTAGTCTATTCTTAAAAAAACCCGGGAACAACACTGCAAAAAAAATTCCCGATAAAGGAGAATAAAATATTTCCATACATAGGTAGCTACAAACTCCATCTATAGATATATTAGCATTCTATTAAATAATCTCTTTTCTATACAAAGCAATAGCACTAGTACAGAATATAGTATATTTATAGGCATGAACAACCTGGATGGCTTTGTCGGGTCCAATGTCACTTGGATTGACAGCAATGAACTGACTCTGATTACTACTGCACGTCATGTGACACAGCAGAGACAGGAAGTTCTTCAGACACGACTGACATCTAGCTAACAACTATAATCAATCAATCAATCAATAAATCAATCAATCAATCAGTTAATCAATCAATCAATAAATCAATCAGTCAATCAATCAATCGATCGATCAATAAGTCAGTCAATCAATCAATCAAGCAATCAACGAGTCAGTCAGTCAGTCAGTCAATCAATCAATCAATCAAGCAATCAACAAGTCAGTCAGTCTGTCAGCTAGTCAGTCAGTCAATCAATCACTCAGTCACCGTAAACATTTCTTCATCTAAAAGAAGGTTTAAGCTGATATTAATGTCAGTTTCATCTCTTAAATGGATATCACAAGGTCGTATTGAATGTCTCAATAGCGCAATGGTTAAGGGTGTAGATAACGTCATGAAGTTTTAAATGACAGACCCTGAGGTGAATCGAACTCTAGTGGGTTCGATTCCAGCCGCGCTGATCTGAGAGTAAAATCTCGGACATTCACTTGACTGGCTACACGGAAAATGGACTAAATTGCCTAACGGATATAACATGTGGTATTAAAAGTGATAGATATCAACATAGTTGATCATTTCACTATAATGTGTGTTATTATAGGTCGAGAATGTGATTTTAATTCCGCAGTCTAAAATTTAACCAATGCGGACACTGGGTTAGCCAGTACAGTATGTTGAGGTATATGAACTCCTTAATGCAAATAGCAAGATATTTAGTAGGCAACATCAACACATATGGATAAAGTATACACAGTGACGGATCCAGAGGGGGCCCGGGCCCCCCCTTAGGCCCGGCGATAAAAAAAATTTAAACTATATTTTCATTGTTTCTATGGCAATTTCTATGTGTTAGTATGTTTGGAAGGGTAGTGGTTAGGGTGGGGGTGGGGGTACAAGAGGGAAAACAGCTTACATAGATCAATTTTTGTAAATATGGGTCTAGGGGCCCGTATTTTGTATACTAGGAGCCCTGTAAATGGAAGGGGGCCTGAAAAATGTTGACCGCTTCAATAGCTCTTAATTTTCGTTTTCACCACTATACAAGAGGAAAAAAGGTTGTGTGTAAACAATGTGAACTCTGTCCCGCAGCAGTGGTGCAAACAGCCTTGGCCGACAGGGACTTAAGTCCCCCCTAGCGCCAAAATTAGGGCACTTTTGCAATTAGTCCAGATCCGATGAATTTCTTCAAAGGTTAAAAGAATTAACCTACTTTTTTCCAAAACAAATGTAGGCTTTTAGCATTTAGGCATTTTACGTTTTCCTCTCACTTTAGTACGGGTATGATTGTAGGGGGGGGGGGGGGGGGGGGGGTAAGATACACTCACTCTACTAGCCGAGCGCAGTAGTGAAAACATTTTGAGCCCCTACCACCCCCCACCCTTAGCATGTAGAAGGCGGAGCGTAAGCAAAAAATGTGTACATTCTCAAAAAAAATTTCGGGCCCCCTTAAAAAATTCCTGGATCTGCCTCTGAGTATACATATACAGACTCTAATTACTACCTCTCTGTAAAAATTAATTACATGTTCTCATTTAAATGAATTCACACTGTACAAACTGATTTTCGTCAACTGCAAAATATACTGTATATGGCCAGCAAAATATACAGAACTAATGAAAAAAAAATCAAAAACCATGTCATCATGGAAAATGACTCTTCAAATGAACATATTTAAAATATTTTTTAAAATATTAAATAGATTTTTAAATATTAATTAAATTAATTATTATTTTTTAAATATTTCAGTATTTAAAAAATATTTTTGTTTCTACAATATTTAAAGCAAAGAAGGCAAAACCTGTCGGGGCAGCATTACACTATTCGCCATTGTTGCTATTTGCTGCACACTGCAGCAAGTGTCAACTGATGTAACTGAAATAATCAATCAATCAACCAGTCAGTCAATAAATTCATAAATCAACCAATCCTTCGATCAATCAATCAGTTAGTAAGTTAATTTGTCGATAAGTAAATTAATCAATCATTCAATCAGTCAGCCAACCAATCAAATAAATTTATCAGTCAATCAATCGGTTAATACATAAATAATTAAACCAATAAATTAATCAATCAATCTGCTAATAAATTAATTATTCAGAAAGTTCTATAATTATGTAAAGTTTCCTAAGACACGAATATGTAAAAAGTTTTCAAAGATTCAATCTAAGTTCTAATCTCGTAAAAGTTTTCACTATACTGTATATGGTAGATATTGTAAAGCTAAAATAAGTTATAATTACGTACAACGGATCTCACTCAGTTGTTTTAATTTAAATAAATTAAATTAAAGATGGCAAAGCTAAGGCTAACGTCAGTTTCCTCACTCGAAAGCGATGTCAGTGACGGATGAGCCCAGGATTTGAACCCTGCACATACTGATCCGCGGTCGAGTATCTTACCGACGTCGCCACTGGCTCCAGCCAGCAATTTATACAAGATGTTTATATGATTCTTGTAGACATGGGCTCAAATTTTTTCTTTGCCAGCAAAAGTTATATCATAAATATCTTTCAACAAGTTAAGGTCATCTAGAAATGCATGGTATCACTAAAATATAAAGAGAAGCCATTATAAGTCTGATTCTATTGTACTATACTAAATATTTGTTTCAAAGTTCAACAATCTGAAAGAGTACAATATTGAATCTTTGCCGTCCACTCGAAGTTTTGCACATAATATATTTAACCCGAAGTACAGTGGAACCCATATATATTTTCTTGAGTTAAATACCCCTATTAGCTTTCCTTTAGTTAAATACCCGCATTAGCATTAATATAATAAATATGCTATATACCAGTACAAATAGTCCGCAGTTCCGTGATATTTATTTCCTGGTATTATTAACAGATGATACCCGGAAATTATACATCTATATACAGCACTGTTAATTTTAACGCCACGGTTTACTTGTTATGGACTTTAATATAGCCCGAATCTAGAATATATCCAGCATAGCTCAGTCCGTAGAGATCCAATTAGCCTCGTCTCGTGAAATTATAAATGTTTGACGAGGTCGTGGGATCAGTTATAAGTTGAGATGATCAGAGAGAAAATATTGCAGAATTATTATCCTATGGATGGGCAACCTCTAAGGAAAAATATTTTTTAAAGAGGAGCTACAAAATCCCCGTTCTTATTGTTAATACTAGAGATCCACGAATTCCGGTTCCGTCGGATTCAGGAATATGAAAATCCGATTCCGGCTTCTCCAAACCCGGCCATATTTGGCAAATACTTTTAACACCACAGAAAGTCACAAATTAATATTTCCAAATATTCCTAGTAGGATTTAGAGCATTCGTAGTCGGATAAAAACATTCAAATCCGTTAATATTTATAATAATAACACACATTATAGAAAAATGATCAACTACGTTGATATCTATCACTTTCAGTATCACATATTTTAGTATCCGTTAAGCAATTTTGTCCATTTTTGTGTAGCCAGTCCAGTAAATGTCCGAGATTTTACTCTCAGATCAGCGCGGTTGGGATTCGAACCCAACGAGGGTTCAATTCACCTCAGGGTCTGTCATTTAAAACTTCATGAAGTTATCTACACCTCTAACCATTGCGCTATTGAGACAATCACATAATTATACCGGTAATTAGCACGTACCGTTTTGCTCTGGCACGATCATGGGGCAGAGCTTGTAAAGAGTGCTGATGCTCTCTCTGTCTGTAAGAGGTTTGGCTTTACCCGTGTAGTGGCAGTTCTTGTGATGCTCTGACGTCTTGTCACACTCGTCATACCAGATACAGTGAGGCTGGTCGTCTGACGAGGCGCCTGAATGGGCGGAGTCTGTAGGCTCAGCCTCAGGAAACGCAGCAACAACAACATCGGCAGCAGATGTTTGAGCAAAGCAATGCAACAGTATCTGAAAATACATTACAATGAACGGTATATGAAAATACATTCAAATGAGCAGTATCTGATAACAACTTTAGAGACAAAAGCGCAGACACCATGCAGGTGTTTACAAACGGGCTTTACACATGAAAGAATCTTCATATTGTATGACATTGTTGATCAATGTTACATGATCAGATTAAGTCCCTACATCACCTTCACGTGTGTGGAATCAGCCTTCAAGAATTCTCACTGACTGCAATCAATCAAACCTGGCCAGTCCGTCAGTGATATCCTTTCACAATATGAAATTAACATTTAACTCGACGTTAAATGGGGCGGGATTTAGCGCAGTCGGTCAAACAGCACGTCAATGAACGAAATTAAGCTACACCGGGCCCGGTTAGTACATCGATGGGTGACCACCTTGGAAAACTAAGTATTGTTAGCTTTGAATGATAATTAAATTCCAGAGTGTTGAAAGGTTATTCGTAAATCCGCGCCCGCTGCCATCAGTGCACTATTGAGGAAGCGACTACTTATAACCATGGAGAGATTGGAAAAATAATGAAAACAAAAAACTAAAACTAAACGTGCGGTTGTCATGTGATTACGACCTGTATATGCCAATAAATGAATCAATTCAACTTTAGAGCCAATTTTATTATGGCATTACGACACAAGCAACGCCTCAATTAATTACTTGACTAGCCTACTGCAAATTGAACTAAGGAATGCAAATGCCGCAAGAGAATTATTTAGCTAAATACTGATTTTGCTCAGAATGTTTTTAAGAAGTAATAATTAGAATACTTTTAATGTAGAAAAAATTGTTATAGCATTTTAGTGTAAATACTATATAAGATAACATATAATTTAGCCCTTAGAGCAGACCCTCTAAAGGGGTTAAATAAAGCCTAGTTTAACGACAGTTACCCCTCAAAAGCATACTAGCGAAGGAGAGAGAATGGGATTTGAACCCTGCAACTATTAATTCACAGTCAGGCAGTTTACCAACATCCTATCTCAGTCAATCAGAAGTATTATTAAATATCTAACTATTCTTACAATTATTATATTCTAATTAATAATAATAATAATTATTATCAGCCGGATCATAATTAATAATAAATCGTTATATAATTATTAATTGTATAATAATATATTATTAGCCGGGCGGCGATTCAGCACGCATTGCTTGAATCGTTTTTATCAAACCTCAGGTTCTTTACACAGGGGTATAAAAAATAATAAAAATAATAATTAATTATAATAGTAATAATAATAAATATTTTTATTTCAAACTCTTAAATTATCCCCTGAAAAGGGGTTCCTGTTTAAATTTCGCGTGCACTCAACTAGGTGAGCTAGTTCTGACACTGTAAATATAAATTGTTAGTATTATTAATATTAATTAATAATATTTAATATTATAACAGATATTACTACAATTACAGTAAGACAGATATAAATGGTATGACCTTCATTAGTAATTTTCAAAGTCTCCCTCAGGTCTGCGCAAACAGTTCATTTTGTCTCTGCAATTATATTCTGGATAATAGTAGCACTCTCTCTCTCTCTCTCTCTCTCTCTTATTTTAATTTAAAATTGATTTAAACATGAAGCGCGATTGTAAATAAGGTGATTGGCATCCAGGTGGTCAACTAGATAGGGTGTTCTGCTCCCTCATTGATGGCCTGGTTTTGCATGTACTAGAGTGCCCGTCTTTGCGTTTTACGTAAGTACCTTTATGTTATTCGAAATATGCTGACTGCTGTGCTGTGTGATACGTGAATAAATAAATATATGTCTCTCTCTTCTCTCTCTCTCTATAATGTATATATAATTATATTATATTATATATATATATATATATATATATATATATATATATATATATGAAGATAAGGACACCAATAAATAAGACACTCTGGACACCCTGATGATAGGAGACACCAATAAGACACCCTGATGATAGGAGACACCAATAAGACACCCTGATGATAGGAGACACCAATAAGACACCCTGATGATACGAGACAGCAATAAGGCACCCTGAAGATAAGAGACAGCAATAAGGCACTCTGAAGATAGGAGACACCAATAAGGCATCCTGATGATAGGAGACACCAATGAAACACCCTGATGATAGGAGACACCAATAAGACACCCTTATGATAGGTGACACCAATAAAACACCCTGATGATAGGAGACACCAATAAGGCACCCTGATGCTATCATCTGAGACTCTCATTCGGTACTCTCTGAAAGTTGCATTTAAACTTAGAGCAGACTTTAAAGTTTATTTTTTAATTCACACACGGCAAGTCTATAAAATCAGTTGAAAACAGAGCCCATTATATAAGTCTCTAAATTAAAAGACAAAGCTGTAACTTTTTCATGCTTAACATATAAAGTCTGGCTTCGGTTCATCATTTGAACTTGCAATAATCTTCAGTCACATGAAAAGCAAAACAGTTTAAAGGTTCATAAACTTGACAGTATAGACAATTGTAAGCGATTAAGCATGCATGGACCGTTTGTATCAAATCTGATTTGTCTATCATGTTGAAATCCGATTTGGCGACGTCATCTGCAATCATTAAGGTAAAAAAGCTGGTAAAGCTAAGGTTAACGTTAGTTTCCTCACTCGAAAGCGATGTCAGTGACGGGAGAGCCCAGGATTTGAACCCCGCACCTACTGATCCGCGGTCGAGCGTCTTACCAACTTCGCCACTGGCTCTAGCCAGGTACCTACCTACCATGCATTACTTAGTTTAAACACAGGAGTTAAATCTACACAACAGTAAAATCCATACTTTTATTGCGGCAATTCGAAAAGGTTTAAATTGAAAGTGATTAGATGAAAGATTTTAAGGCTTTGGGCATTTCGTGAAAGAATGCTATGCGGGTTGCTAAAGACAGAAAAGAATGGAGGAATGTTGCCGCCCTATGTTCTCTTCAGAACGCAAGGAACTGATGATGATGATGACTGATGAACAATACTGTCGCTTATTTAAGTACATTCACACTTAGGATAAAAGGAATCTAGCAGTGCAAAGAATATGAGCCTAGTTATAGAAGGTCGAAAGTAACGTGATGCGATTTCAAACAGCCTATGCAAACAAAGGTAACAGGATATAAACAACGCATTAGTCTATACCACTGAACATTCTCAGCTTAGAATAGGCCTGTTCGAAACAACAGCAGATAAATAAAACATCACTTTTCTCCAATAATTATAAATGTGTTGAAGGCTATAATTAACAATATTCCGCATTATTAAATGATGTTTAAAGCACCAGAAAGTACAGCCCAAGTCAGCAATGAACTCTGAACTTTAGGTTAAAGGTTAAACACATCTGGTAGTGAAATTCATTATCCCTACGGACATTTATCACTGTTTAGGAGCACCACACCGTTTAAGTAAATGCATGGTTAATTAAATCACTGATAAATTTAGTGAAAATTTCCATTTGCCGGTCACTTAAAAGTTTTTCAATCAGTCATCAAAGGATGAAATCAATCATGCACCTTTGAGCAGATATTGTTTGTGAGATTCATAACAGTTAGACGACAGAATTGAATACCACCCCAAATGTCCTTTCATTAAAAATTTCGTCACACTTCAAACTTCATGAGAAAAACTGATAAGACGATCTAGACTTGATTATCAAGTCATCAAAAGGCATCAAAAGGCAACGATTACTAATAACCATGGAGAGGAAGGAGGAAATGGGTCTTAAACAAGTATCTGTGCTTCCTGACCCAATATGCAGTTATGTTTTTATGTTTCTTTATGAGTCAGTTTCATAAGCACCTCTAGCATACAGATGGAATATGGTACTGAATGAACAGCAATCTTCTCAGCCAACAGCCATTTCAACCGGAATGAAAGCCGACCTTCGTAACGATAACCTTACTCACTCACAAATGCGAAACAGCACAATATATAATATACAAACATATTGATCAGGATTGTAACAAGGACGTGCTGTAATAAACCCTATGTAGCCTTCAGTTTGAAATCTGCAGCTCCTGAAGGGATTTTTCCTTACCGTAATCTGCTAAAAAAGTTAAGGTTAACGTCAGTTTCCTCACTCAAAAGCGATGTCAGTGACGGGCGACCCCAGGATTTGAACCCTGCGCCTACTGATACGCAGTCGAATAACCTACCGACTTCGCCACTGGCCCCAGCCAGTATAACATGTATTTTTATCTCTTACCACACAAGCAATACAGGTAATGAGAGGATTGAAGAGTAGCATTAATTGAGTATGCATTTTAGAACTACAGATTACATCACATTTATGATACTTACATAAGATACAGCTACAAAAGTTATCCTTAATCTCCACCGTTGTTCTGTCAGGATCATTTTATCCATGAACAATTATACGATTATATTGAATATTTCCTATAGCAGCATTTAAGTAATAGGTTTCTAATCAGTAACAAGATTCCATATTAGTGAATAACAAAAAATCTAAAAATAAAATAAATATTTACAATTTTAGAGACAACTCATTAAAATATCATATCTAAATTACAAATGATGCAATAGCCCAAAAATGCAATGCAGTTTAATTTTGCAAAATATTTTCAAATACCAGATCAAAAATAAAAAGTAGCTTATATTTGTATCTTTCTAGTGAGTTCATGCTAAAATTAGCATCCTTTTTAATACTCCAAGCAGTCTAATTATGTGGCAGAAAGCCACATAATTGTCTCTATAATGCTTGTCCCTATAACTAGATAGATATTTTCAAATTATTGTTCGATGTTTGCATGACACACTGCATTAAACAATAAGATCTCTTTTTCTAACTAAAATCCACGTAAATCTTTCCTTCATTGGATTCTTGCTGTCTGACAGAAGGGTTAGGATCAGCGAGAATCCAATACAGATCTTACAAGCATATACAGACATGCTCCTGCAAGGCCTATTTTACATACATTTTGCTTAGTATTTGGATTATGGTAGAGGTAAGGTCAATCTAAATCTAACTTATACCATAATTCTAGAATGAAATTTGCTTCAGCATCAAGGTCATTCCTAATGTTGCACGTCGTAAAAGAAAGACAAACCCTGCAGTTTTCATTACTTTCATTTCTGGCATCTGATGGGTTTAGATATTAAGTGTTTATTTTCGCTACATCACTGGGGCGAAACCTGCACCCCACCTCAAGATAATATTCTATCATATTTATGATTACTAAATTGAATATAACAGGTCAGTCCATAGCAAGCATTCCAATTTTCCACCTAGTTAATCCTCCTCCACCGAAGAAACCTTTCAGAGACACTGGTAAAGCTAAGATTAACGTCAGTTTCCTCACTTGAAAGCGATGCCAGTGACGGGCGAGCACAGGATTTGAACCCCGCACATACTGATCCGCAGTCGAGTATCTTACCGACTTCACCACTGGCTCCAGCTCACTGAAGTGAAGCCATTTGAAATCTCATCCTAATTACATAAAAATACGAGTAATAAGTGTATGTCCAAAGGTTTAAAGGTTACGATGGATAAGAATAAGTTTGGTTTGAACTGAAATTTAAATATTTGGACTTTCTTTCATATACCTGTTACACAGCTGTATCATTTCTATGGAGCTAATGGTTGACATCAACAGCTCCAACAAATTCCAGTGCATAAGTTTCCTTGGCGAAATAATAAGCCCAAATAATAATCACTACGAAAGCGTGGGTACAACTGGAAAAGATATATATCTTAAGTATATAGAATACGCAGCTCTAGGTTAAAGTGGGTAGTGATCGAGAGCTAGGGAAATGGTCAGAATTTGTCAGGCCCTTTTGTAATGTATTTAAAGATCTCCTGGCTGTTCAAGGTTTCACAGACTGTTTGATACCCTGTATTTCTGGGAATATTTTATTTATATCTTTTAAATGTTTATTTCTATTAGTATATGTCAGTGATTTGGTGTTGATGCTGAAAAATAAACACATATCTCTCTTTCTCTGGTATCCCTGGTGAGGTCCCTGACATTGCCTTAAGGCGAAGAGCCGGATGTTAAATTCTTATTGATTGATATCCAATATGGGCTTCTAGCAGGGGAACGCACCTCAGAAAAAATGAAAGCTAGTGGAATTAAGTTCCCCTGTGTTCCTCGTCACTTTGTATGACGCACACAATTCTTAATATGACGCATATATGTCTTTACATTCGAACATGTCTTACCAAAATAAACCTTATAGAGTCATGTATAGGATATAAGCTAAATAAAATTAAAATGATTTCCGTAAAAGTCTAAATAAAATTTAGTCTCTTTATTACTTATTTGGCGAATCCTATACTATTCCAAAATTTTGGTATATTTCCATCCAAAATTAGACTCAATATAAATCTTGGTAGATAGCACAATAGTACAGCAAGTTTACTAGCTTAATTAATTATTCTCATGTATAGTTACTAAATTACATGAATTTATTATTTAAATATAGATGATATAAGAAATATTACATTTTCAATCTTTACATTTAATTCAATGTTTATATTTAACTAATCATTCACGATTGTTTACATTTAGGCTTCAGTTTTAACTCGCTGTTACCCCACTATAGGTTTTCGTCAACTGCTAGTTCAGCCATTTTTGCGGTATAACTTATTTTCGTTTTGAAAGTTGATGATATGCCAGGAATTTGAGACTCTGTGGTCTAGCCTCATCGGTTATTCTTATAAAGGTTTGAACCACTCTACTTTTCGCAGTAAGCGATGACGCTTCTGCGATTTTGTCATAAATTCTCATTTAAAAAACCACTAATTTCAAGTAATTTGTTAATGTCCTAAATAGCCCAAATAGGAATTATAGCCATTGTTGCTCTATTGCGCTGATAACAGCTCCTATAAAAACAAGCTGCAAAACCATAGAATGGCAACAAAACAACCACCATAGATCTGAAAATGCCACAATGGCAGCTTAGCAAAGAATAATTGGCTAATGCCGTCGCATGACCTACTGCACAGCAGGATTGTGCTTTTGGTGCAAGCCAATCATTTGCCCGTTAAGATGAGTCGATATTTTCCATAAGAAGTTACGCATAAAAGGCTGGTCCTAGATAGGGTAGATTTCATTGGACAATGCTCTTATATTGCCGAGACAAAATTAATACCTTGCAAATTTCCTATTTCATGACTAAAATTATAACACAAGCAATATAGGAAACATTAGAATGAGCACAAGCATGGAGCTAAACTGAGAGAGAGATTGTGCTAGAGTCGCAGTATTTGAAGCTACAATTGAGACTAGACTAAATGTTGCTACCTTATGTTTCTAGATCTCTATAATGAGAAGATATCCTGTAAAGATTTAGAATTTACGCAGAAGTCAAGAACTACGTAGTACGAAATCTTTCTGCTTATTAAAGTGAATACGTGGTCCTTTAGCTTTAAACCAATCCATGTAGAAATGCCAGATCCAGATTCGAAAATATCTCTCAATTAAAATAGATAACGTTTGTACCCTATATTGTACTTCACATTCTTGATAGCGGCTGTGAAATATCCAAATCGAGTTTAAGAACAAAATATTTCAACGAGAAGTCAGGATCTGAACTCTAGACTTCCATATCCGCAGTACAAGATCTAACAGATCATGCTCTACCTAAGCATTATACACCAACTAAGATGTTCGGTAGGTCATAAACCATAATTTTTATGTCTATCAATACACTATTTGTTTAACAGACAGTCCATCCGAAATGATCAGTTTCGTATGATCGTATCTAATCTATATATATATATATATATATATATATATATATATATATATATATATATATATATATATATATATAGAGAGAGAGAGAGAGAGAGAGAGAGAGAGAGAGAGAGAGAGCAATATTTAAAGGATATTTAAAGGTCTGCTACAATTATTGCTAATAAATAACTCATCAATTAACCGATTAGTAACTCATGTTTTCAATTTCAATTAAGTAGAAGCTGACTACAATTATCCATATCAAGGTTCTAATATAACAATATTTAACTTTATACTTTACAGCACACACATCAATTTTCAAGCTGCATTCAGGTAAATAAACTAGCATAATTTATTCTACCTGAGACGTCCCTGACAGTCTTAGCAGATGATGAAGAGAATGCTAAAATGATTGAAAATTATTATATATTATTTAATTTAAAAGTTATATTAATTTTCACCCGACAGTCTGATGCTGGTTTGGTCACATGGTGGCTTGACATCAGAAAGGGTATTTCGGTTAATGAGCGCTTAGGCTCCATAATTTGTTACAAAATGTTCTAATCCCTAGTTAAACTGGGATTCAAGGGCCGATGATGATGACTGTTTGATGTATACTAAATCCAATCAAAATGTGAAATCACACACATACCAATTATAAATACAATAGGTAACCAAACAAAAAGACATCGTAATACACAATTGAGGCCAAAACTAAGCAGCAAAAGTGAAAGAATAATGAGCTTCAAGTAATAGAATTAACAGAAACTGAAGATATGATAATTCAGCTTCAGCAGTCATTATTACATTGCATATCAAATATAGTGATTGTTCTTTACTGTGCCTTAGACAGTAGTTAACTTAAGGAGATTAAAGATTTGGAACACACCAACCTTTACTTATGTAGATGGTATATTTTAAAAAACTACACCACACCTAACTTCAAAATTGTAATTAATGTATTAATTATTCTACTGAATGTATTAATTATTCTAAAGTAATGTATTAATTATTCGACTGAATAATGAACACATTACATTCATGAATATTCCATTCATATTTATTTGAATTACTATTAAAAGACGTCCACCTAATGAAAACAACTATAAACTAGACAAGAGTGAGTAATCTAAGGATCACAATAACATAATTATCTTCCTTATTGCAGATTTATAGCACAGACGTAGCAGTATAATGTACAACAATGCAGTCTCATTAAGTCCAAGTACAAATATATCACACAATAGATCAAGATATACATGTATATTCGGATGCTAAATATCTCTTGCTACTTCTTTCCTCCTCTTTTGCTAGAATTCTTTCCAGTTGGGTTCTTGGCAGAAGCTTTTCCTTTACCTTGAGCTGTCGCTGAAGCCATATCTGTATTTGATTTAGCACTTCTTGACGTTGCCTTCTTCTGCTGTAAAACAAATGTTACAACCTAATTTATAAATAAACTACTTATTAGAAAGAAATTGTACAGTTTATTATAGCATACGCAAATACATAATAGAAACGTACCAGATGCATTCCGGAAGAATTAAAATACAATGAGCAAAAATTAAAGATGTGGATCTCTAGATTTTTTGATATCATGTACATGTTTAACTAATTTTATTATCACGAATACACAGAAGGGGTCGTATATTTTTGTAAACACTATCTAAATAGATACTCCAGCAAAACCTTCTATAAATTCTCTTTATAACAGAGTATCCAGATAAAAACCGCAACAATTCTGATGCTAATGGCTTTAAATACAAGCACATACGAACGTGCAAGCATCTGATCAGAGACAATGACTGCTTAAACTTAAGACTCGTATCAGAGCGATATTAACTTCCAGGATAATATCTATCTCTTTTAGTGCCACTTGTTTAAACAGGCAATTCATAGTCAATTGTCCAATTTGCCAGTCACATGCCTCTCTGACATTTATTCTCTGATAAGCTAGTCTGGGAATCAAAGTTTATCAGACCCTTGATGTTCCTGTCAAAATGCTACTTGACGCTCCAGATACCGAGCTATTAAGACACTGTAACTGTCAGAAATCTAGGTGTTGCTATGGCTATACTTGACCGTGTACTTTAAGAATGGCCAGCTACGCCTGAGTGAAATATAAATACTATGCAATATAGAAAAACGAATGCCACAGCTAACTCCACTAGCTCAAGAATTTCGCTTCCTTTATAAGAATCGCCATAGCAACACCTAGCTTTCTGACAGTAACTATTTAGGCATAGCTTTAAATCTAAAATAACCTCGTATAGCATCAATTAAAAAAAGACACCACTGATACAATATTTTTAAAAATGGCTACGATGTTGAGCTATTGACTGACAAACCTTTATCATTGTATCCTTAGCCACATCATCATTATCCTCTTCATCACTCTGCTGCACCCCTCCCTCCTCCTGTTCGTCTAGCACCACCTCCAGTAGCTCTAGATCATCCTCCTCCCCTCCTCCCCCACGCCGCCCACCCTTCCTGCCCACTGTCGTCCCCGTGGCGTAGGGAGTGAGGTGCGACTCCTTGTTGTACGCTCGTGTGAATGCCGCCTTGACCTGTGAAACATTAATACGGTTAATAGTACATCGTGTGAGACGTCCCTGACATCATCCTTGTATGAGGAAGCAGACGTTAAACCTTTATTACACCTTTATTATCATGTAAGAAAGTTATGTCTAACGTCTGCTGTTGCACAACAAATGTAGCACCTAAGATGTCCTAGGGATTTCATTCAAATCATTTATCAGACACCGACGCTAACCAACTAGGTTTCAGCCGCCGTATTTCTCTTTTATATTGCCTATTCGTAGGTCTACACGTTTATTAGCCTATTCGTAGACTGTTCTACTAGTAGAACTGCCACGAAGAAGCCTTGAAGGCTGTTGGGGTTAGCATTTATGGAAGAACAGAAGGAAGAAAAAGAATTAACATCGAGGAAATGGCAAAGAATAGCGTTGTGGAGGAACACCATAGAGAAATTTTTGGCTGGAACCAGCCCCAGGATGATCATATGACATGACATATCTCTTTTAATATAGTAAAAATGTAATTACACTGTTGACATCAAGAATATGATAATACTAGAAATGCCCACAGATTGCCGATGCAAGAGATGATTCAGTATAGAAAGAACGGTGTAACTAATAGCACTCTAGTAGAGTTTATTAAATATAAAGATGTGAAGTTGACTGTATTCACCATTAAACTAACGAGTGAAAACTTGAAGAAAAGAGGAATTAGAAGTGATAGCCAAGTAAATACCACGAATGTTCACATCGCTTACTAAGTGAGAATAATTTTCTTAAAAAAACTTTTAATAAATAAAGTTTTAATAAGCAATTTTTATATAAAATATTTTTAATGCTAGAACTATCCGTCTATAACGTCAGAATCATTGAGACATAATTAAAAAGTAAACAGAGAACCTATTAAGGCAATCTCACAAACCAATTCCCGCCATATTTAAACCCTATGTTTTAAAGTTCTGGAGAGAGTTGGCACCGATACATAGTTAATAAGTGTATTACGAAATAGGAAGAAGAGTTGGCTAGGACACATTCTAAGGGGAGAAGGTCTATTAATAGAGTTCATAGAAGGTAGAATGGAAGGAAAAAGAGGCAGGGGCAGGCCGAGATTAGGCATGTTAGATGATTTAAAGACCCACTCATATGTGGAAATGAAGAGGAAAGTGGAAGACAGAGAAGAGTGGAGACGTTACATACCATGGACCTGTCAGTAGGCAGAGCACTTAGAGAGAGAAGAGAGATGATTTAAAGAGCCACTCATATGTGGAAATGAAAAGGAAAGCGGAAGACAGAGTAGAGCGGAGACATCATATAACACGGACCTGCTAGTAGGCAGTGCACTAAGAGAGAGATGTTTAGAAGTTCTTTAACCTTAGAGTCCAGTAGACTCATTGGATCCCTAGCCCCCGGCCAGGCCGTCAGTTCCATGACGCTGTCAAAATCCTCCCTCAGTAAATCATACTCAGTCATCAGACCTACCACTCTTCCCACTCCCTCTCCACCCTCACTGATCAGCGGCTGGGTGAGGGTGGTACGTAGGGTGGGCAGGTAGTCGAGATTTAGCGATCTCTTATTGGCCGAAATACTACGACAAAACAACCAATCATCAGTCTATCAATATACAATCAATTAGTTAATCAATACAAAGTCGATTGATTAGTCAATCAAAACAACCAATGATCATCAGTCTATCAATATACAATCAATCAGTCAATCAATACAAAGTCGATCGATTAATCAATCAAACTAGACAATCAATCAGTCAGTCAATACACAATCAAGCTATGAGCTGATCCAAAGAAATCAAACCCACAACCAATCAATTAAAAAATCAATGCAAAATCAATAAATCAGTTAATCCATCATTATCATCATCATCTTCTTCTTCCCTTAAATCCCAGTTTAACCAGTTAAATCAGTTAATCCATAATTATATTTATATATAATTATAAGAGTCAACAATAAGTCAATTCATCGATTATAATTATTAGGTGAACTATTAAATAATATTTAAACTCCATCCACAGTGATACGAGCATAACTAAATGGTTCCATTAATAGTACTAGTTCCATGAGCAGTACTAGTTCCACAAGTAGTACTAGTTCCACGAGTATTACTAGTTTCACAAGTAGTACTAGTTCCACAAGTAGTACTAGTTTCACGAGTAGCACTAGTTCCACGAGTATTACTAGTTTCACAAGTAGTACTAGTTCCACAAGTAGTACTAGTTCCACGAGTAGCACTAGTTCCACGAGTATTACTAGTTTCACAAGTAGTACTAGTTCCACAAGTAGTACTAGTTCCACGAGTATTACTAGTTTCACAAGTAGTACTAGTTTCACAAGTAGTACTAGTTTCACAAGTAGTACTAGTTCCACAAGTAGTACTAGTTCCACGAGTAGCACTAGTTCCACGAGTATTACTAGTTTCACAAGTAGTACTAGTTCCACAAGTAGTACTAGTTCCACGAGTAGCACTAGTTCCACGAGTAGTACTAGTTCCACAAGTAGTACTAGTTCAAACTGACAAGCACTCCTATATATCTCTTAACTACAACTCTCTGATGCATTCTGCACAGTAAATAAAAAGCTGGTAAATCTAATGTTAACGTCAGTTTCCTCACTTAGAAGCCATGTCAGTGACGGGCGAGCCCAGGATTTGAACCCCGCACATACTGATCCACGGTTGAATATCTTACAGACATCGCCACTGGCTCCAGACAAGTATCAAGACATTGGCTGCATCTGTTGCAACAAAGAATTCAGCAAAAACCTAAATACAATAATTTTCTGATTTCTAACACAATATCTCCATTAGTCACTTTTTTCGAAAAAGAAAATGTACAATGTAGAAGAACTATACAAACTGGAGACACATGTGGGACGAGAGCTCCTGCAGAAGTCTAGAATTCTTGCCAGTCGTTGAGTTCTTTCCGAGCCACGATGGAAACTGTATCATTCCTCCGATAGACCCCCTCATTGCTTCTCCCGGTAGAACACTCGCAAACATCGCCTATCAGTAATGCATTAAAGCTAGAGGTAGAGCCAAGCTAACACGTCAGCAACAAGACGAGCATGGGATTAGAACTCAGCACCAAGTTATCTGCTGTAAGATAGCTAACCTATTACCAGAGCCTTTAGCTAAACACTCAGCCTGATCTTTTATACAAGATTACAAACATTTCCTTTAATTCACATGTACAAATATCAATCAATAATAATCGAAGATTTAACATATGGTTATTCAGCATAAGGAGCACAGTAGAATCGAATAGAATAGATAATATGTTTATTTTTCAGCAAAACCACAAAATGTATATCGCGAGAATAACTGGTCGTCAGTGAAGATACAGAGCATCTTATCTAGCTGACTACCATGATACTTATTGTACTTACAGTTCTTAATAAAGCTAGTATTAGTTCATAGTTCATAATACATACAAAGTTGAACTTACAATCTACTAAATAGATAGTATATATAATAAATAAATAGTTGATACCCATAAGCAGAGCTAAATGACTAATAAAGAATAAAATAAATACAAAAAACAAAAACTGTGAAACTTACACAACTTCAATCAAACAAATTAGCAAAACCATTCATCAAAAAGGTAGACTTTATACCGCTTAGAAAACTCAGTTATAGATTGTGCATTGCGTATGTCAGGGGATATTATGTTCCAGTTGGCAACACAGTGAAAAGCATAAGATTTGAAAAATTCATTGGTAGTTCTTGCATATAAATACTTAGTAGTGGAAAGTCTAATGTGATATAAACTATGTGAGTGATTATGCATGTTATCAATGCAAATATCTCTAAAAGCAGAGAACGATGCTAATATTAAAATTTATAACACATGACTTGCAAAAGGCTGAACCAGTGGTCAATGAGCTAAACTCTCTACTATTCACGTAGTTTACAACTAGGACATTCTTTAAGGCATTATTACTGCTTTTAGTTTACAACTAGGACATTCTTTAAGGCATTATTACCCACTAAGACATTCATAGTATATTCAGGCGAGCCATACATGTACTTAATAACCTATTTACAGCAAACAAACCTGTGTGGGTAGCAGACTCCAGTTATTTCCTCTACGAACTCCTGCATCAAATAGATCTCCCATAGCAATGCTGTCTGCCGCCTGACTCATACACTTCAAATGAGCAGCAATGTTACCTCTGTGATCAATCAATTAACACTAATTGCATCTGTACTAAACAATTATAAAACTAATAGCATCAGTACTAAATAGCAATAATCAATTAACACTAATTGCATCAGTACTAAACAATTATAAAACTAATAGCATCAGTACTAAATAGCAATAATCAATTAACACTAATTGCATCAGTACTAAACAATTATAAAACTAATAGCATCAGTACTAAATAGCAATAATCAATTAACACTAATTGCATTAATACTACAAAATGAGTTATCACTGATAGAATCAAGGCTGCACTTAATATTGTTAGAACAAATCCAGCAAATTCAATTAGAGCATGAGGTTTTAGCAGCATAAAAATATATCTAACTTTATTTTGTGACAAATATTTTACTCAAATAACTAAATTATACCAGATCTAGATAACAAACATCATAGACTCACAATAATATTATAGCAAGTTTACGTAACAAAATTCTGTCGCATACTTTGCTGAGAATGGAATGACACTGGCATAGTTTTCTTGAACAAACAGTGGGCCGATGCTGTAATCTTGAAAGAAAAGATCTGATTTGTCGATCAGCGTCATCTTGGCCGTCTCTTCGCCTCCAGCAAATACTTTACGACAAACATCAAACGGACCCTGCAGATAAGAAACAAAATAAAAACCGTTCAGTCGTGGCGGGATTTAGTGTACTCGGTTAAGATGCGCGTCGATTGAACGAAGTTAAGCTCCATCGCGCCCGGTTAGTAATTTGTGGTTGACTACCTTGGAAGACTGAGTGTTAACAGCTTTGAAAGAAAAAAAATCCAGAGGGTGTTGGAAGGTTATTCTTAAATCCGTGTCGGCTGCAACTGATGCGCCAACAAAAAGCAACGATTACTAATAACCATGGACAGGAAGGAGGAAATAACGAAAACTACAAAAACAGCAACTAAGAAAGGCAACCATGTAGCACATGCGGTATGTCATGTGTGTAACTATACAAACAAACAAAACTAATCAATGATAAAATTTCAAGCAACTATTAGTTAGTAGAAACAAATCATCGTCTTCCCTTGAATCCTAGTTAAGCTCGAGTCAGGAAGCAAAAAATATCTTTTAATCAAAATAATTTTTTTTATGATGGTTAAGATTTCAATTACTAAAAGGAAATCAGATTCAACAAAGACCAATAAACAAAAACTGGCCAGCAGAAAGAAAATAAATACGACTTTAAAATCAATTAATGTATGAATGACACAAAATCAACTAATCAAGAGATAAAAACAGATGTAGAAGTACGTTATACTTTTTCATTGCAAAGGATTTACAGTAACGAGCCAATATGTCAATGAATTATAAACTTATATTTTATATGGTATTTTACATTTAAAAAAGCTAATGATAATTAAATGGGAAACATCGGCCATCAAATAGAATTAAAAAGATTTTCTTAATCATCAATAAATTAAGACATACACATTTAAGTTTTGAAGATTACCTCATTAATCGATGAAGTGTTTTTTATGGAGCATAAAAGCATAAAGTGCATTGGAAGGATTATGTACTTTGAATGAATTATGTGCTACTTTGCAGCATGCTATAGAGAGAAAAGAGATAGAGAGACAGATAAATTTCACAAAAAATACTAATGCAGAGTAAATGCATAAATTTCATATACTCACAAAGTGTAGATCTTTCTGGGCTTTAGCAGCATCGATCTTAAGCTGCTCGTACGACAGTGACTTGTCTTTAGCCGTCCACATCGACAGATTATGTATAACCTAAATTATATGCAACATTACTTGGCATCACTTAATTGCCATTAAGAATTTATACTATTATATCAATTCTTAGTCGATACTTATATTAATTCTTGAGTCGATACTATTACTATTTCTTACTATTATCACTACAGTGAACAGTGTAATAGTATGACACATTAGCTTCAAAAGTACAAGGCAGCTCTAGAATGTATGGATAAAATATATCTGCTTCTCTTTTAGCTATAAATGCAAGTATAACTATAGCTGCAAGTACACAGTGAAACAGAATAGCATGATATCCGCAATATGTGCTAGAATATGAAGTCCCAAAACACGGTGAGGGAATACAAGAATAGAATATAAATAAATGCCAGAAGTCAAAGAACGATAGTTGATCAATTCAAAAACCACAAACGATTTAATTCAATTAAACTATAGTGCGCTAAAAGCAGAAAATGACCAAACAGAAAGTATTTACTGTGCAGGCCTAAAAAATTAAAAAGCTCGCAGATACTTGCTCTATACACGAGGATATCATTTATAGTAAATAAAAAATTACATCAAGGTTCAAGGCATCCACTAACAAATGTTTTCATGAATCACAATAGAAAGAAATAATTTTTACTAAATTAACTAAATTAACATTTACTAAATTAACACACTTTGTAAAGTAACATTTAAAATTAACTAAATTAACATTTACTAAATTAACACACTTTGTAAAGTAACATTTAAAATTAACTAAATTAACATTTACTAAATTAACACACTTTGTAAAGTAACATTTAAAATTAACTAAATTAAAATTTACTAAATTAACACACTTTGTAAAGTAACATTTAAAATTAACTAAATTAACATTTACTAAATTAACACACTTTGTAAAGTAACATTTAAAATTAACTAAATTAACATTTACTAAATTAACACACTTTATAAAGTAACATTTAAAATTAACTAATTAACATTTAAATTAACACACTTTGACTAAATTAACACATTAACTGTGTAAAGTACATTTAAATTAACTAAATTAACATTTAATAATTAACACACTTTGTAAAGTAACATTTAAAATTAACTAAATTAACATTTACTAAATTAACACACTTTGTAAAGTAACATTTAAAATTAACTAAATTAACATTTACTAAATTAACACACTTTGTAAAGTAACATTTAAAATTAACTAAATTAACAATTACTAAATTAAACACACTTTGTAAAGTAAACATTTGACTAAATTAACATTTACTAAATTAAACACTTTGTAAAGTAACATTTAAATTACTAAATTAACATTTACTAAATTAACACACTTTGTAAAGTAACATTTAAAATTAACTAAATTAACATTTACTAAATTAACACACATTGTAAAGTAACATTTAAAATTAACTAAATTAACATTTACTAAATTAACACACTTTGTAAAGTAACATTTAAAATTAACTAAATTAACATTTACTAAATTAACACACTTTGTAAAGTAACATTTAAAATTAACTAAATTAACATTTACTAAATTAACACACTTTGTAAAGTAACATTTAAAATTAACTAAATTAACATTTACTTAATGAGAAACCAGCGGACCACAATTTTTACAAACAGCAGCAAAATCAGTAAATTCCTCGAAGGATCGGGGAGATAGCTACCTGCCGAATATCCTGATTGGCTGCTTGTATGATGTCATTCATGGCAGCCGGTGGAATCTTCAGGCCTTCCTTAAACGCCAACGACATCATGGCCGCCTAGCACAAAACATCATAGGAATTAAGATACAATGCAACAATTACTAATTATACAATAATAAGCAACATAATACATTGCATGTTAATAAATATATCAATATTAAATACGTTTGAATAGCCTCTGCTTCCTCAGACACTGTTGGGACATCAGGCAAGTTGGAGAGGTTGTTTAAAATTTATTTAGTATAGCTACTTGTTGAAATATAACATTTAAGCTATACAACTTAGCAAATAATTAACTTCAATCATACTCAATTACATTTTATAACTAAATTAATTAACAAAGCCAAGTTAGGAATTTACAGCAATTAAGCTTAGAGAGTTATGAAAGTTGACTAGAATTTTAAATATTAACTAAATAAATTTAAATTTTTAAATTATTACTAAATAAAATTAAATATTAATTTATATCTTGACTTTCTTGTTCAGTAGTAAAGTCAGAGCATAATATATAATCTCCTTTTCACTTAAACAAAACACACACCATTTATACACCTCTCACTAGCAAACGTTCTGATATCAAACATGGGAAAATGTCTTACCACGAAAGTATGTGTGCATTTACCTTTATTTGTTCGACTCTTGGACGCTGGAACCTGAGATCGAAGCAGTAGTTGCTGAGACTGCGAATCTTCTGATTGTTTCTGTCGTTGCACATGCATATCACGGGAATCTTGCTGTTCTTGATCAGCTGTATCAGTTCCTGCAAACAAAAAATGTGAAAGTTACAATTTGAGGCTTAGAACATAATATATTCTTCGTGACCGTTGTAAATTAAATTAAAATAGATAATTATAAATATAATAATTAAAATAGTATCATGAACTACTGAACTTAAACACTTGGTCGTTTATACATATTTAAACTAATATAAGTTTGTTGACTTTCAACCAGCTGGTTGCCATTTAACATCTTATTTAACATTTTAAAGTTAAATGTCATTGGAAACTGTACGTCGAGAAATTATAACATATTAAATCCTAGACTCAAAGAAACTGACGAAAAAATGAAAAAGTTAAGAATGAAGACAGCAAGAAAATTAAAAATTCATGAAGAGCTACTACTTGAATCATACTTTATTGCATGGATAATAAAATATGCAGTAAGATTATCTCGAGAAAGTCTTTAGGAATAATTCAAGAAATATAACTGAAGCCACAAGTGACAGCATGAGGCAACTAATGCAGATAAAAAATTACTCTGAAAATTACTGATCATACACCAGTTTATCACAAACATGACGCCCCTGACATCATCCCTGGATGAGGAAACGGACGTCAAACCTTTATTATTATTATTATTATCATGATAAAACTTAGACATCCCAAAAGGATGGAAGGCTAGATATGTCGATGAAATATACCTATTAGATTGATAGAGTACTTAAATGTATTTAAATTTATTAAAATTATTAAAATTATTGAATGTCTTAATAGCGTAGGGGTAACGTCATGAAGTTTTAAATGACAGATCCTGAGGTGACTTGAACCCTCGTGAGTTCGAATCCCAGCTACGCTGATCTGAGAGTAAAATCTCGGACATTCACAGGACTGGTTATATGGAAAATGGTCTAAACTGCCTAACGGTTTAAACATGTGGTATTAACAGTGATAGATATCTGCATAATTGATCATTTCACTATAATGTGTGTTTACTTTTTTAAAACAAAAAGAGATAAAAGAATGTGCATGTTAATTTTTTACCTGCCACCTGAAAAAGGAATATAAACCTACAAACCTGCATGCCTCCCCTATCCTCATTTCCAGCCATTCCATCTACCTCATCCATCACTAGGCAATGTTTCTGTCCATCTGTTTGTGATTTACTTCTTCCAGCACCTGGTTGTACAGTAGCAGATTAGTGTTACTATCACCCATGACAACATGGAAAACTACGATTATATCACACGAGTAAAATTTCATCGCAAGATAATTGTTACAATAGTCTGTCTGTGTTATACACACTTCAAAACATTTGTATTATCGTATAGTAGCATTAGAATACTATATTATAAGAAACAATTAATGCTATTACTTTATATTTAATTATAATTAATTTCATTTTTAAACACAAAATATGAACGAGAGCAGGAGTAGATCAGAGAAATATATCATATGACAACAATATAATGCTTAAACAATTTCCAAGGTGAAAAATATGGAAGGCCAATTTATATCTGAAACAAATTATGTCCTCCACTCTTCCTCTCTCATAGGATTCCCACAACACTGCGACCAAATTAAAGGTCAACACAAATATATCACTAAGCTCAAATCTAAAGGCAAAAGCTTTAAAGTCAGGTTTCTGCTCGAATAGCATGTCAGCGACTGGGATAGCACTGGATTTAAACCGGGCACCTACTGATCTGCTATCGAACTACTTGCCCAGACAAAAGAAATACATATTATGAAATAGTAAATTAGTCTTATGATACTACTTCTAACAACACGCAATGAATCAAACAGGATATAACATATGACTAGCATGATTACCTTTAAACAAAATATAAACAAAATAAAGCCAAAATATATTCTGACAATTCAATTATTCGAATAATTATATAAACTTATCTAGCCTTTGATCTATTAGCGTGAACAAAACTTTCATATGCTGAGGCAGGAATAATTCTGGTAATGATAATACTAAGTTAGCAGCAATTACGTACATGGTATTGATACAATTTATCTAAAGTAAAGGCAATTATGCCGCTAAAGATTTATCTCTATTTAACACATTAAATGACCGTTGCTTATTGAGCTAGCGAACAAATAACTTGCAGAGAAAAGTTAAACGAGCAAATCTAACCAAAGAAATCGACGAGCGTGTGATTGTTGAGCGCCTCTGACACTTCCTCTTGTAGACTTCTCTTTGACCTCGTGTCAGACGCATTCAGCTCTATGAATGAAAATCCAGCTTCCTACAATCAAGACAAGATGAAACGTGAAACAGCCACAAAGGATGGACACATTACGACGAACACTATGCAAAAAATTACGAAAGAGAGTGAGAGAGGGGGAGAGAGAGAGAGAAAGAGAGAGAGATAGATCTCTACCATGCAGACAAGTTGAGCTGTAGTGGTTTTCCCAACACCCGGTGGACCAGACAACAGAGCTGCCTTGTAGCCAGCACCATCATCACTCGCTCTACCAACTAAATCAGTCAAATCAAGCTGTTAAAAAGCTAAAAAAGCTAAGGTTAACATCAGTTTCCTAACTAGAAGGCGATGTCGGTGACGGACGAGCCCAGGATTTGAACCCCGCTCCTACTGATCCGGGGTTGATTAATAAGTCGGTTAATCGTAGTCATAAAAGGAGAAATCTAAAATATTTCACAATTGAATTTAATATGGAAACCAGTAAGTTCATATATTATGCAGAAGGTGATAACACAAATACTACATCTTCTATAGATAAGAGAATTTGTTTTAGAAATCAAATACAATATCTCTCACATAATTTCTTTGAAACAAAATATTAATTTAATTTAAATTTCTTCTTTATTTAATAAAAACGAAATGAGTTATAGAATATTAAACGATAAGTTAACCTTATAGTACAAACAGCGTTGTACAAATTTATACTAATTTTTAGGTTTTAAAAGAAATCATGCTTTACTTTTGATAACGGTACTTGTACAATATTTATTAAAACGAAAATCTAAAAATAAAATCCATTCAAAATTAAAGTTGTCTACCAAAAATAAAATTGCTGTCACACTCCAATCATGTTACATCAAAAGCTAATTTTTGTAGCTAATTTACTATGCACGGACAATCTCACTCCTCCAATAATCTGCTAAGTTGCAGGTCCAAACTACATATTCCTATTCACAGTCTGCTGTCACGCCCCACTGAGAGCACTGCAAGAATCATCAAGTTAATCCTTACACAAAATACGAAGCTTTCTACAATTTAATCAAGACTATAGCTCAAAAACAGTGTCTTCTGAGGTTTATGTTGCCTTCTTCAGTTCTTGTTTAGTCGCCTCCTATAACACGTGCCGTTTACGGTTTATCTTCAGTGGTCGTGACATAACATAAAAAAATTAAGAAAAAGTAACATATAGAAGACAAAATAGCAACTTACAGACAGGCTTTCTACCGAGGTTCTTATGCCAGGACGTGAGCCACTGCAGAAGTTTTCGAGCATTGCTCTTATCGCCCTGCTGACCAATGATCTGCTTCAGGCTGGACGGCTTGTACTTATCCACCCACATCAACGACTCCCCGGCTGCTAGTCGAACATTTGTCGAAACGTCAGGACTCTCCGTCATCTGGGAGGACGTGACAGACCATTTACAGGACTGTGAGGTATCAGGAGTGATCATGCTATTGTACGTCCTGGATCCTGGAGTGCTGAGGACTTGAGAGTTTTCTCTAGAGGAGCGAGGAGATTGGGTGCTAGCAGCAGATAGGAACGTCTGACTGCCAGTGGACACTGGATGGGATGATTTCTAGGATAAAAATAAATATTTAGACTAAAATATTAAAATAAATAATAGCGGCTTAATATAACAATATGATATTAATTTAACTGAAAAATATAATATAGAAATTGACCAAATTGGTGCATATAGAATTTTATTCACTTTATCTATAGTAAATAAATCAATTACAGGAATTATGATATACTGAATTATCATATCCGTTAAATATCATATTTATATCACTGCCAAGGCTATATAATAATAATAATAGTAAAGGTTTAACGTCCGTTTCCTCATACAAGGATGATGTCAGGGACGTCCCCCTTCATATGTCAGTACAAATCGATTCACCAATAAGATATAAAAATAAGATATGGTACTTAAGAGTTGGAAATCTTCAAATAAAACAGTCGAATCACAAAATAAATTTCAAGAATTTTAATTAAAAGCCTACTTCTAATAAACACGAATAGTTCATGCAAGATAACCTTAGCTGTAGCTGCTTCTTTCTCAGCAGCTACTTCATATTTAGATTTTTTCCCTGGAAGGTTCTTGACAAGTTCAATAAATCCATCCTCATCTAACTGGGTCGTGCCTAACTGCTGGGCCTGAAGCATAAAATAATTATTACATATTACAGACAGTATTATTACTACTACACTTATTGATTATTACATAGTTATGACTCTTAATAAATTATATACAGTTAATATTGAATGTCTCAATAGAGTATGGGTAACGTCATGAAGCTTTAAATCACAGATTCAGAGGTGAATTGAACCCTCGTGGGTTCGAATCCCGGCTGCGCTGATCTGAGAGTAAAATCTCGGACATTCACTGGACTGGTTACACGGAAAATGGTCTAAACTGCCTAACGGTTTAAACATGTGGCAAGTGATAGATATCAACATAGTCGATCATTTCGAGCATGTTTACTTTTTTTAACTTTATTTACAGTACTTAGCTATATGTGTATAAATTATTTATATTATAGCTGTGCAATTCAATTCTTAACACATTGCCTATATAAACTATATTTAACACATTGCCCATAACATACTGCAAGTGTAAAATTATCCTTGCCTAATTGCTGTTTCATTATGTGGTTTTCATTATTTGAGAGAGAACAACTACTACTATGTTTGTTTATTTCGATACACTCAAAATATGCAGTGACATACACAAACAAGGCCGTCAAAGAGGTCACAAGTAGCCTATCTAGTTGACCATCCCTCAATCATACAAATTGAAAAATAACTAGGGAATTGAAATAAACCTGAAATACAAGTAAACGAAATTTTAGTTAATAAAGTTTGCAATAATAACAACAGGAATTTAAAAAGAGAATATTAATTTGCTTCTGCCGATAAATCTGAGCTTCAGAGAATCGCTACAGAGATATTTCATCATCTTCGCAAGATTTTTGGTGACTTGTCTTTTATTAGTGCACATAGCAGCTCGTGAATAACCTTCCATCACTCCCATCATGATATTTAATGGCTATGACATATGTGACAAAGAAAATTTTGAGAAATGTTTGGGACATAAGCCTACCAACTAAAAATAAAACTTGATATATTTGTTTCGATTTTACATCATCGCTAGAAAAATGATAGAACTATACTTAATACATTGCCCATTTACTTAATGAGATATGACAGATAAGATGCTTCCCAAATGACTATATATCTTATCATTAACCTGCGATTTCTGAAAAGTCTACAGTTAATAAAACTTAAACATTAAAATACAATTTTATATTAGTATTACTGTATTATTAAACAAACGTACAAAAGTACAGTTGATAAAACCAGGGATTCCAATCAATTCTAAACGAGTAAACAAATAGGTCATACCGCCTAAGATTTTAGGTAGTTACCTCCTTTTTATGGGCAGTAATTAAAATGTATGGTTACCATAGGTTTTACAGTATTTCGCAGTACAGAAGACAATTAGTAAACGAAATGCTTATGATCTATTGAGGTAACTCTCTTCCTCTTAATCATTGTTATTTATTTAGTTAAGAATGCTTCTATTTACTGTTTATTATGATAAGATAAATTATTAAAACAGTTTGAAGGTAAAAAATAAAAAAAACAAACACCTTAGTAATCTTTGAGTCACCAGCATCGCGACCAACCAGAAGATATTTGGTGTTTTTCGATACGTTGGTGGTAACCTTGCCACCCAATCTCTCAATGGCCGCCTTGACTTCGTCTCTCTCAAAAGATTCCAGAACTCCTGTTAGAACAAATGTAACTCCTTCCAAACAATTGTCTGCGCCCTAGAAAAAAAAAACAATGCAATAGTGCAATATTAAATGACGACACATTAGAAACTTGTGAAGGAATATTAAATTTATATAATTTATTTCTTGCTCTGTAGTAACTCAAAGAATAATGCAATAAAATGAAGTCAATAATTTAAAAAAAAATATAAGTAGAGTTCAATATAAATTTGATAATTACTGACATTTCACAGCAATGTTCATCTCCATAGGGTATGTAAATAAAGTCATATTTTGAAATAATCAAAGTTGAAACACAAATGGGTGACTCTAAATTTGCACCACCATCCAAGATGTCAATTACACATCAGAATGTGGAATAACAAAGAACTATTTTATTATTCAATTATAAAAATATGAAGTTTAGTCTTACAACATTGTCATAATGTTTCATATATATGCATTTTTCAACAAATAATCTGAATCATACTCTAAACTTTCTAACATTAGGTACACAATGCAATAATTATGAGCCCCAGTGAAGATATTCCATTATTAACATTACATCAGTGACGAGCAAGCTAAGTAGTCAAAGATTCAAACACACTAGGTAAGTGGTCAAGATGATTTATCTGATGCACCAAAATATGGCAAACATATCACATGACAAGATTATCTCTTGTATTCAGTTGAATGGCACATACTAGGAATATCTACTCTAGGCATATGTACTCATCTAGGCATATCTACTCATCTAGGCATATCTACTCATCTCGGCATATCTACTCATCTAGGCATATCTACTCATCTAGGCATATCTACTCACCTAGGAATATCTACTCTATGCATATCTACTCATCTAGGCATATCTACTCTAGGAATATCTACTCACCGTTTTCCTTCTCGCTCTAGACTAGAACGCTCAACAGGTTTATCTCAAAAATAAAAGGCTATTCTGCTTTTATAAACATAAGCTATGATTTAAATTTCAAATTGGCTAAGTGATATGGTCACATGATCATCGAATGTAACTGACAATCACTAAAATCAGAATGTAGAGTGAAGCAGCCTGCCTCGCAGCTTAAGCAAATGCAGACAAAACTGAAGATTAAATCAACAACCTTAGGTCTCTCATTCAGCCACAGGGCAATTTAAACTTAATTCATACTCATATGCCACTAACACATTGGAACATAGAATAAATTGCTATTAACCTCAGGCAGTTGTTTGTTACCCAGACATTTCGGAGGGTCGCGGTGCTTGTAGGCAAAGTAACCAGAGTTCCTGCTCTGCAGCCTAGGCTTCTCCGTGGAGGAAGGTACAGGCTGCACCAGACAAATAAATTACATCATCATCGTCATTATCTTCCCTTGAATCCCAGTTTAACTAGGGTCGGGATACGAATAGACTGTCTCAAATCCTCTCTGTCCTACATCATATCATCCATCAGTAAATACCCATCTGCGACTTTTCCAATCGTTTCATTTTTAAAATAATTTCTGGAGCCTAGGTGCTCACCAACCGAATGCCCTTTCTGAAGTTGGTGTGGATCTTAGTGCTTTAGTCGCCTTCTATGACACGTGCAGTCACCGGTTGGTCAACTCTTCAAACACGGACACAACACGGGGAAACTCGAGACAAATAAATGAGATAAATATATAAATCAAATATACCAATAGAAATCCAAATTAAGAGATTTACGTGTAATATTTATACATGTATATCTGCAAGAACTAATACTTCGGAAATTCCAAATCATTACCAGGCCAACATCAGAGACAAGGGTCTGATGAGATAACTTATTCCCCAGTGGTATAAAGATTAAAGAAAATATTACTAAATCTTCAGACAGCATGTAGAGCAGATTAAATTCCTACACTGACATTTATAATTAAAAATACAGGGATAAGATGCATTGTTAAAAAAACACGTATTATAGTGAAATGATCAACTATATCTATCACTTTTAATACTGGTCGCATGTTTAAACCATTAAGCAATTTAGTCCATTTTCCGTGTATCCAGTCCAGTGAATGTCAGAGATTTTGCTCTCAGATCAGCGCGGCCGGAAATTGAACCCACGAGAATTTAATTAACCTTACGATCTGTCATTTTAAACTTCATGACGCTACCATTACTCTATCAAGACATTTTAATTATTTTTACAGTTTAAATAAATATAATACACATTCAAATTATTGTTACTGCAGATTAGCAGCAAAAAAAGGAACTTAACGAAAGACAACAAAAGAAACTTACTAGAAATACAGCGCTAGAGAATGAAGAAACAAACTGAACTAAAAGTTGTTAATTAATCCCTACCGGCACACGTTAAAATTTAATTAATAAATGAAAGGAAAAATTTGCTGAAAGCCCATAAGATACAATTTATAGACAGAAGCCAAGGTATGCAATAGAAAGAAGATTTTAAGGAAGAAGCATCAAAGAATTAAAAAGATTAGGAATATAAGATTAAATAAGTCAGACAGTATATATCAAAGAGGGCAGAAGATCATAAAAGTAAAAAATTCTCTTTGCTACAGTCCTACTATTTGGGTTGATAACCTTTAACTTAGCAACTCGAAAATTCTTAAATAATTGAAAGAGAGAGTAAGATACTATAAATCGATAATGAGAGAGAGAGAGAGAGAAGAGTCAATAAATTAGTTCAAACCTACTTATACAAGAAATATTAAACAGATAACTCAATACAACCGACACTTAATTCACATCCAACTTACCGAGGAGACTTGCCCATTTTCTGCAGCTTTAACAGTTTTTACAGGACTTAACGTTGCTGATTTTTTTTCTGATTTAGGAGGAGTGACAACCATTTTGCTGACAGGAGAAGTTTTCTTCTGCGACTTGACTGGCGACCTAACTGGGGATTTAACGACAGTCTTTGAAGTCGCAACTGGCGACTTAACTGGTGATTTAGCGACAGTCTTTGAAGGCGACTTCAATGCTTCGTTGGAAGATTTCACAGGTTCCTGTTTCAGCTTCTACAATCATAATAGCTACCAATATACAGCGAGACTCAGGTCAAGGTAAATTGAATACTTGTACCTAATAGGATGAGAATGAAAGAAATTTACAGCATAATAACAACTCACACAATCTGCTAAAAAATATAGTTTCAATATATTAATGAAGTGTCAATATTATAATTTGAAATAGTTCCCTTCAGCTTATAGAAAGCTTCTTTCTATAGCTGAATAGTTCTATTCAGCTTATAGAATTAGTATCAAAAAATAATATTATAAATATCATTTAAAAAATAAATATTATTATAAAACAATTAGAATTGAAACCTAACATGCAATTACATTTAATAAACTAGATATTATCTTAACTTTTTAATTCTTAATCTTTATAAATTTTATGTAATTATCACTACAATATCGTGAGTACTATTTTACATTTCCTAACACTTTACAAATTCTATATTACTATCGTGTGATTGTTACATTACTTTATCACTAAATGCAAGATGTGATCCAGGAATAACTTCCATTTCAAAATTGTTTAGGGTGGTTGTAGGATTTACTATCAAAATTTAATAAAATATTTAACGCCAAATTAATCAACACAACGACGGCAGGTTATAAAGGTTAGGATAGGATGCAGCTCAGAATCCCGAGCCCTTGGTGCAAAATCTCAGTTCAGAATGAATATATCCTGAGGAGATGGAAGATTATTCTTAAATCAGCGAACTTTCAACTGGCATCATCAAAAACAAACGATTAAGAAAAATTAATGCCTGAGAAGAAAATTAAAAAAGTAAAAGACATACATAAACCGCATAAATAAATAAATAAGTAAATTAACCACAGTAATAAATATATAAATAAATAAATACATTAACCACATTAATAAATAACAACGTAATCACTGGTCAATTATCTCAAATATTACAATTGCATAGCTTTAGCACTCGCAGATTGTAATTTAAAGATACACATAATACTGAAAATAATATAATTTCATTATCTGGAGGTTTAAAGATTAAATTTCAAAGCACTTTAATTTTAATTTTTAGATTTAATTCTAAAATTCAAATTCAAAGTCATAAATAGCACTCTAATTATATAATATGTAAATTCCTACAGTTTATAGTTTTTCTTCGACAGTGGCGAAGTCGGTACGATACTCGACCGCGGATCAGTATGTGCGGGTTCAAATCCTGGGCTCGCCCGTCATTGACATCGCTTTCGAGTGAGGAAACTGATGTTGACCTTAGCTTTACCAGCTTTATAAAATAATCAGGTTTGATTGTAGGGAATAGATGATACCATTGCGCCGCTATTCACAGTGGTCTGTTGACTGGGCACTGAATCTTGTTTCAATCTTTCTGCCAGCTTCTCTGAAAGACTTTGTCCTATTAGCAAAACCACAGCACCCTCTAATAGCTTATTTATTAAATAGAAAAAAATATTCAGTTTATTATAAAAATGCAATAAAAGTATGAAATTGTATGCATCCAATAACAGTAACAGCACAGAAAATTAGAATGCTAACGTCTTTCAAGACAGCATCGAACACTATGGTATCAAAACAAGGTGAGATCAAACCCATTTTAATATACACAGCTAAAATGTATCATTAGAATAACCAGTCCAAATAACAATGTAACTTATAACTCAATTATATGTATGTATATATATAAGTGTATATATATATATACATATATATATATATATATATATATATATATATATATATATATATATATATATATATATATCTATATGATATGGAAGGAAGATATTAGGAAACTGGAGGCATTGGAAATGTGGATTTGGAGAAGAATGGAGAGGATTAGCTGGACCCAAAAGGTTACAAATGAGGAAGTTCTGGAGAAAGTTGGCACAGATAGACAGTTGATAAATGTATTAAGAAATAGGAAGAAGAGTTGGATAGGACACATTCTAAGGGGGGAAGGTCTATTAAAAGAGGTCATAGAAGGTAGAATGGAAGGAAAAAGAGGCAGGGGCAGGCCGAGATTAGGTATGTTAGATGATTTAAAGACCCACTCATATGTGGAAATGAAGAGGAAGGCGGAAGACAGAGAAGAGTGGAGGCGTTATGTACCATGGACCTGCCGGTAGGCAGTGCACTAAGAGAAGATATATATATATATATATATATATATATATATATATATATATATATATATATATAATATGTACGTGTCATAGAAGGCGACATAAAAACTAGATCCAAACCAACGTCAGAAAGGGCATTCGGAGGCTCCAGAAATTGCTACAAAAACTTTAACCAATGGAGAAAATAGGGGATTGACTGATGATATGGTGTAGGACAGAGAGGGCTGGAGAAAGTCTATTAGTATCCCGACCCTGGTTAAACTGGGATTTAAGGGAAGATGATGATGATATATACATATAAAAAAAATTTAATCAGACATTACATACAATACATGTAGTAATACATACGTACACACATAGAAGTAAAACCATCAGACTAGAGAATACCATTAAATTTCAAGAGAAAAATTAAGTTTATTTACAACTGAGAGCCTAGCATTGCCAGCAATATTCAACTCGTTAAGAACTACATTGTAGTAATTGTTCTAAAGTTTGCAGAGTACCACTTGATGTAAGAAGTTATGAGTTCATTATGTAGTCACGACATCAGACAAACGGCAAGTTTGGGCTCATATGCATTTCTCAAACTAGTGTGTGTGCACTTTACACACTCTGAATGACTACGCATGCATTTCCAAGAATACTAACTAATTTATTAACAAAAACAACTGTGCCCACATACCCGACTTTGAGTCTTCCCTAGCATTGCTCCCTTTATTCTGTAACATAGCAACAAATGACGGAAAAAGAAACTTTAATATGTACTACAGAGGTTTGACACCGTAAAAGCTTCATCCCTGGTGGATATCGAGCATTACTATAAGTATTACCGGAATTAAATAAATCTAAGACAAAGCAAAATGCTAAACTAAAAACCTAAACTTTAAACATAGCCAAGCTAAGGCTAAACTTTAGCTTTAATTTGGCTAAGCTAAAGCCAAGTTTAACAAGTTTAAAGCCGAATTTAAGACAACAGTAGTACATTGTCTAACAAGCAGAAGGCCATAGGTTTAAATTCACACTGGACCATCTCTCAAAGTGTCTGGAAATGTATGGAACAGATGATAAATAAGTTACTTCACTCCTAGGTATATTACCAATAACAATAACAACTAGTAGAGTGCTACAATCATCAATGACAACATCGAGCACTATTGAGACAAAATCAAGCTGGCGAGCAAAAAAAGGTCAAAAAACGGTGCAAATTCCAAAATCCAGTCCAAAGTAAAGGAAGTTAAAGAAAAGATGGTTTAGGCGTAGGTTGCTGCTATGGACACTGGATGGAAAAGCGAGATGGAAAAGAGGTCTTCAACTGCTTATGGAACTGCTCATAGGAAAGCAAAGGCTGATGTGATTTGATGTGATTGTGATGTGATTCAAATGAAGATTTCCGAAGATTGGATGGAAGAGAATTCCAGATCTGAGGTGCAGCATGCTGGAAAGAACGATTAGATAGCTTGAGCGTGAAGGTAAGATAGGTCTCACAAGAGTAATTAACTTAGAAGACCGAGTAATAGCAGGCTGCATCACTTTAATCAAGTGAGACATACAAGTTTGTCCAGGGATGGTGATGGACTTATAGGTTAACGAAGCTGTTTTTGTAAATGATACGCTCTTTAATCTTTAGCCAGTGCAAAGACTTCAAAATAGGCGTAACATGTGAGTACTTGGAACTACAAAAAATTGCTCGTGCAAGAGAATTCTGAACAAACTGCAACCGATCAATCTCACAGCCAGGGAGATTTAAAAACAGGGAATTGCAGTAGTCCAACTTCGATTGCACAAGAGCAGCACCAATTGTAGCAGCTGTCTCACGTGACAAATATGGACGTATTCGACGAAGATCACGGATATGGAAAGAAACATGCTTTGAAGTTTTAGTTATGTGTTCGTGGAAGGTTAGGTGTTTATCAAGGATAACACCGAGATTTCTCACAGAAGAAACGGGTGATATTTTAATACCTGAAGATAACGAAAGAGTTTTCCCATTCAGCTTCAGAAGCTGTTGAGGTGTCCCGACCAACAAGAATTCAGTCTTAGATTGATTAAGTACCAAGAAATTAGCAGACATCCAAGAGGATATAGACTGAAAACTTTGTTGCAGGAGGGTTTCGGCATTAGAATAGGAGTTAGGGGTGAAACAAGTGTACATTTGAGTGTCATCAGCATAAAGTTCATGATCAAGAGAATGAGAAGAGATTAGAGTGCATAGGGGTGTTGTATAGAGGTTAAAGAGGATAGGACCAAGAACGGACCCTTGAGGCACACCATACTTTAAATGAGAAGACGAAGAGATGTACTCCTTCACTTTCACACTAAAAGAACGATCCGTCAGATAGGAAGAAAACCAATCAAGAACAATTCCACGAACACCAAACCAGGAAGAAAGATGTTCCAGAAGAAAATTGTGATCAATGGTATCAAAAGCGGCCAAAAGATCAAGCATACATAATCCAGTCAAGCGTTGTGTGCACATGGCATTAACAACAGAATTGCACACAGATAGAAGCACCGTTTCAGTTGAACGATGCTTAGTATAAGCAGCTTGATGCTTATTAAATAGATCATTGTAAGAGAGATGAGTAGAAAGCCTCTGAAGAACAATTCTTTCAGTGAACTTAGATATGTGTGACAGATTAGATATAGGCCTGTAATTCAACAATAATTCCGTATCCAGTGTGGGCTTTTTAAGCAAATGGAGTAATAACTGCACGCTTAAAAGTGCGAGGAAATTTGCCAGTAGAGAGAAAGAGGTCAACAATCAATGTTAATATTGGAGCAAGTATGTGAATACACTTCTTTAAAAGAGAGGTTGGGATAGGATCCAAGTCACAATGTTTAGCTGGAGAGTCTAAAACTAATTTAGTAATCTCATCAATTGTAACTAGAGTGAAATTAGAAAGCTCATCTTTGGAATGATTCTCTACTGGAATATGAGGAGTAGAGTTAGGAGCTGGAGTGATAGATTCTCTAAGATTGCTTATCTTATCTGTAAAGTATTTGGAAAATTGTTCAGACAGTGACTCCACAGGAGTAGAAGGAAGAGAAGGAGAAATAGATCTATGTAAATACCAAATGAATATGCCTTAATTTAATTATATTTACCGTTGAAGTCTCTTTCAGAGCATCTCTGCTCTCAAGTCTGCGTACCGGTGCCGAACCAAAGAAATCACTCGCATCGACCTCCATTCTCTTTTCAACGATCTCAGGCTTTTTGGACACTGTCGATGGTTTTTGATTCTGAGACGGTAACGATGTTTTTGTAAATGCAGCAGTAATTGTCTGCGTTGATTCGTCTGAAATTAATCAAAACACATGTGGCTTAATCACAAATTAAATTCAGTTACAAATTAAATGTAATAACCACTACATATCATCCATCATGATGTCTACTATAAAGCATGATACACAATATCTATCATGACGCATACTATCTATCATGACAAGTATTATCCATCATGATACATAGTATCCATCATGATACATAGTATCCATCACGAGTAGTATTATCCATCATGATACGTAGTATCCATCATGATGCATAGTATCCATTATGATGCATAGTATCCATCATGATCCATAGTATCCATCATGATGCATAGTATCCATCCTGATCCACAGTATCTATCCTTATCCATAGTATCCATCATAACGCATAGCATCCATCATGGTACATAGTATCCATCATAACGCATAGTATCCATCATGATGCATAGTATCCATCATGATGCATAGTATCCATCATGATCCATAGTATCCATCATGATCCATAGTATCCATCATGATACATAGTATCCATCATGAGTAGTATTATCCATCATGATGCATAGTATCCATCATGATGCATAGTATCCATCATGATGCATAGTATCCATCATGATGCATAGTATCCATCATGATCCATAGTATCCATCATGATGCATAGTACCCATCATGACGTTTAGCATACACCATGACGCATACAATCCATCATGACGCACAGTATCCATCATGATACATATCATCCGTCACGACGCATAATATCCATCATATGCCATTGGCTAGAGCCACTGGCGAAGTCAGTAAGACACTCGACCGCTGATCAGTATGTGCGGGGTTCAAATCCTGGGCTCACCCGTCACTGACATCTCTTTCGAGTGAGGAAACTGAAGTTAACCTTAGCTTTTACCAGCTTTTATCATGACGATTATTATACATCGTGATGCATGGTATGTCTCATGGTATGATATCACTGTTTCAATGTAGTAATTCTTAGAGAATGATACATATCTTTATACTAAAAGCTTTATACCAGTTTAGTTTAATAACTTATAAGAATATTTAAAAGGAACATTCTGCAGTGAATTTTAGTTAGCAAAGCATTAAGTCAAGATGAGTCAATTACAATGCAAAATATTCAACATCCACATATCTGGTAAGTTACTTATTTACTAAAAAATTGACCATGTGGTGCTAGAGTGCTGGACATCATCATTCATGAGTGATCTCTAAACTATGCATTATTGCTGTGATATCATGTAAAAAAGGAAAAACTAATATATACATATAATAAATATAAGAAGTGCAAAATATTTTGTCCACTTTAGGAAAACATTACCAAAATACTGTGTCAAATCAGCAACAAAATAGTGGCATCTTACATGATGTGCCAAACACCAAAATACAAACAAGTAAAATGTGAAATAATTAATATGTTCCTAATAGGATCAGAATCCATTTTTACATTGTTTGATCTTAAAAATTATTTTATCTTAAAAATATTTGGTAAACAAAATTTACACAAGTACCAGGGTATTTTCTGAATTGACTATTTGATCCATTTTGATTAGCTTAAATTTTATTTTACAAATATTAATCTAAAATTATCATTTAGTTTTATTTTTATTTTTTACAAATTTTAATTATCACAAACATCTGTTTAAAACAAAACATACATTTTATACATTACGCGTACAAATTATAAATTCTTTAGCTTCTATAAAAATTACCCCAGATGTAATTTATAATATCTAATACAAAACTAATCTGAGAATAAAATCTCGGACATTCACTGGACTGGTTTTACGGAAAATGGTCTAAATTGCATAACAGTTTAAACATGTAGTATTAAAAGTGATAGATGTCAACATAGTTGATCATTTCACTATATAATGCGTGTTTACTTTTTATATTTTAAATTCATAATATCTGATTGAATACCTGATACATTAAATACTACACTAACCAGGCTGTGGTAGCCTTTTATTCTTTTTGACTGGACTCTTGCGCAACTTCTCTGGTAGTGGCTCCTCGTCAGAACCTGTTATTACATTTCTACTATTAAATAATGCATTCAATATTTGTCATCATCATCATCATCTTTATCAACACAGTCATCATCATCATGATTCTGATCATGATCATCATCATTATTCATCATTGTTAATATTCATCATGATCGTCATCATCATCATCATCATCCTCATCATCATCGTTATCAACATCATCATCATGATCGTCATCGTCATCATTATTCATCATCATCATTATTCATCATCATCTTCTTCTTCCCTTGAATCCCAGTTAAACAAGAGTCACATTATTATTATTATATATCATTATTACATATTGCAATCATTATTATTACTTTTAACATTGTGAGGCTACATAATATAATTTGAATGTGTTTAGTCACTATAAAACAGTACAGATGACGTTAAAATTTAATTGGCATACAGAAATAAACTTTAAATAATTAATCAGAAACCTATTTTGAGAATTCCCAGTCATAACTGATACTTTTTTAAACTCATAATTAACACTCGCATAATTTTTAAAATATATATGCAGAATTTCAGAGTAAGTGCTCAAAAATTGAAACTTCAACAATTCAGTCTGGCCCATGAAATATTAAATAACTGAATAATTCCAAAAATAGACATTAGTTGGCTTGCATTATTTTAAAACTTTTAATGAAGGAACTTAAAATTGAAGAGAAGTGCAGTTTCGCAAAAATCAATTAAGTAAAAACTAAACATTATAGATAAAAAATTCCTGTAAGGTTAATAAAAGGTATATTGCATAACTTTCAAAACTGTTAGAGTAAAAAATAACTAACCAGAATCTAAAATCACCGTATATTTAGGTTCTGGTTTCTTCTTCTTTGACAGTTTCTTTTTCACACCGACAACTTCTTCATCATCCATGTCACTTACCTAGAAATTTTTAAACACTAACACGTACTCATAACACTCATATATTAGTGAATAACCAGACTCAGTATTAAGTAAATGATCATATAAAATATCTTTGCATTCTTTTAAAGGAAAGGTAAAAATCTAAGAAAACCAAATCAGGTTGTTCAGTAAGTTTTGAAATGTACCTATATAATATAAGCAAACAGTAGACAAACGAGTTTATATTTGTTGAAGTTGAAGTATTTTAACATCGTTCATTCGACAACTCTTCTATCGCGGTATGGATTCCAATATTCATGTTACGTATTACTCTTAGAGTTCTTGGAAGTTAGTAAGCTACAATTGTTCAGAGCTCAATGACTCAGCACAAAATACTTCAACTTCGTATATCACAAGCTAAATATAAAAAACATAATGCTAAAAAACTTAAAATATTAGGTAAGCATAAGGGCGAACGAGTATACATAGACATTTAAAAACTAATGCTACAACTGATGTTAAATGAAATCAAAATTTAAACTATTTACCGTAGCTTCTTCGTTCTTTCTCTTTCGAGAGTTTGAGGATCGGTTACCCTTAGAATCATTGGGTGTTGCGGGGCTATTATGCTGCAAATAAATATAAAATGTGCAATATTCAGTAAAATATAAATTTAGCTAAAGCCAAGGCTAAAGTTAGCTTCCTTAATCGATACCAGTAACAGGTATAACACTGGATCTGAATATTGTGCTCACAGTCGGAAAACTTACAGATGTACTGGTGGCTTAGTGCAATCAAGAACTAGAAATAAAAAAGATAGCGAAAACAATTACCAGCAATCCACAAACACATCTCCAAAATAATTATCGTCTGATATCAAAAGATCTAAAGGCAGCACAGCCACAGAATGCACAGGTCCGGCCTACCTCAGCTATTGACATGCACAGGTCCTGCCTACCTCAGCCATTGACATGCAGAGGTCCTGCCTACCTCAGTCATTGACATGCACAGGTCCTGCCTACCTCAGCCATTGACATACACAGGTCCCGCCTACCTCAGCCATTGACATGCACAGGTCCCGCTTACCTCAGCCATTGCTATGCACAGGTCCTGCCTATCTCAGCCATTGACATGCACTGGTCCCGCCTATCTCAGCCATTGACATGCACTGGTCCTGCCTAACTCAGCCATTGACAAGCACAGGTTACGCCTACCTCAGCCATTGACAAGTACAGGTCCCGCCTACCTCAGCTATTGACATGCACAGGTCCTGCCTAACTCAGCCATTAACAAGCACAGGTTCCGCCTACCTCAGCCATTGACAAGCACAGGTTCCGCCTACCTCAGCCATTGACAAGCACAGGTCCCGCCTACCTCAGCCATTGACAATTAGTTCTTCACTATCACAGAACACCATATGCTGGCATGCCAACGAAACAACAATAGAATCATTGTAGTTATCAGAAATATTGATAGAATCATCTATATATTTAAACACAAACTCATCTAAACATCTGCTTAATTTCAACAAACTGAAGACAAATCATATTACAAATGATAACAAACAGATACACTTACAACATCTTTATCAGCGCTAGATCGTTTGCGTTTTGTTGGCACAATTTCTTCATCTGCTTCATCTGAGAAAATGTCTCTCATGCTTTCATTATTTAGTACTGATTTCATAACCTGTTGCCCAGATTCTGCTGATTTCTGTTTATTTTCTTTTTCTTTGTTAGTTGTGTTAAAATCATCATTATCAGAAATAATGATAGAATCATCTTCATCTTCGTCATTTATGAAATCATCTTTAACTTTTTGCTTAGATTTTGTTTTGCATTTGGTGAAAGATTTTTTACCAGAATCATTTTTATTGTCTTGCTTAGTTGCTGCCCTCTTGTCGATGTCAGACATTGTTTTGATTGAATTTCTCTTCTCTACTTTTGAGTCTACATTTTTCTGAGTCTTAACTGAAAAATCTTGTTTTTCTGTCTTACTGGATTTTGCATCTTTTCCATTTTGACCTACTGAAGCAGAGGCGGAAGAAGTTGTTGAAGAATTAGAGGTAGCATCTTTAGTCTGAACAGTTGCAGCAGCAGCACTTGAATTCTTACTCTTTCCAGCATTGCCAAAGAAATTACGGATATCCTTAAACACAATAATGGGACTATTTATAGCTCATAGATACCAGACGGAAAAGATTGATAGTTTTGTGAAGTCTCTCACTGCTCATGGAACAGTTCATATAAATGAAAGAAAAAACTCTTCTTTCAAGTGAAAGATAAGCAGAAAAGATAATTAATTCCCAATAGATATTATATTATTTAATATTGCAAGTGATGATAGAAACTTGAAGACCATAAATGAAAGTTATTAACTAAAATTTAATTAAGGTAATATTAACTCGTAGCTATTCAATATATTTCAGTATAAATCTACTGCAATATTTACATATATCATTGAAATAAATTTTATCAAATGAAAAGTATAATTCAGAAGCCTACCATGATAAATTTGTAAGTTTCGATAAGAATTGATCATCAATTTACACATGTAAACAAATATCCGCCATTTCCCGCCACCGATTAGTTATCAACTCTGCAATTTTCTACAGACTAAAAATATATGGTTTACCTTTTCTAACTTAACTTGATTAATTTTCCTATCATTAATTAAAACTTAACAATTTAGAGAAATTATCAGCAGTGGCGGATCCAGGAATTTTTTAGGGGAGCCGAATTTTTTTGACAGTGTACACATTTTTTGCTTTCGCTCCGCCTTCTCTGGAACGTGTGACGCAACCAGAAAGAAATGCTGCGGGGGGAGCTCACAATTTTTCACTACTGCGCTCGGCTCATAGAGTGAGTGTATCTTGTCTGGTGCAGCTAGTACACACAAATGGAGAGAGCCATTTGTGATGTACCTTGATTGATCACTTTATCCTCATATTTGAACCCCACCACCACCTAATGATAAAATAATATTCTATTTTTTGCAAAATTCAAAGCAACAAATGATACAAATTCACAGAGGGTGGATCGGTTGGGGGTTTGATCCTCTCTATCAAGATCTAAGCCCCCATTAAATAGTATATGAGAGACGAGTGTCGGATTTTGAACGAAAATGAATGAAATCCGATGTCCTTTAGAAAAATTCTGACCCCATTCAGATATTTATAATATTTAGCCAATAAGCCCTATACAAGATCTTGATCGATGATGAAAGTTGGTCACTAAGTGTTATCAGTGTGTATGTTTATTAGGCTATTAGCCTAAATTAAATCAGAGTATGCTCAGTATTGAAAGTGATCAGAATATGTTTAATTCTACTGTTATTACTTAATTATATTTGAGTATAATTGGAGATTTTTTCGAATATGATCGGAGAATATTCATTTTTGAGTGTAATCATGCAAAGTGTGTTTATTAGTGACAATACTCAGTAGAGTATTTTATAATTCACGTAGAGTATGTTAACTATCGAGTTTATTATGTTTATTACTGTCAGAGTACATTCATTATTGAGTAGGATCTTAATTAATAATTATGTTCAATCAGTAAGCTCTTAATTGGTTATGTTCTTGCTTAGTACATGTATCAGAGACGTCTTTGCCATATAAGCGATGCCGCAGTTTTTCGTCACTAAATTCTCAGGGGTACCTGAAAATCAAACTTGGGGGTACTGTACGGAACCCTACTAATGGTCAAAGTGGAGGGAGGGAGACGCCTCTGGCATATAGTCATATATCGTAATTTGGTACGTTATTCTATCTGCGGAAACAACTGATTTAAAATTTCCTTTAAAAATCGATTAAAAATGAATTAAACTTAATCGTTTCTAGTGCTACACTTACAACCTCTCCAGTATTCTGAAAATCGGCAGGTTCATTGCGCACATTCATACTCTCGATTCTGCTGGAACTTCTCAGGCTTCATATAGGCTATCAATCAATCAATAAGAATTTAACGTCCGGTTCCTCGCCATAAGGCAATATCAAGGATGTATCTTGCAGAATCTACACAAACAGCCGCAAATGCACCACACGATGACGACTGAGTACACAGAGACCACAGAAGAAAGCAAGATAAAAACAGTGCATGTCCATGATCCAAGGCAAGCGGGTCAAAATCTAGACCTATGAGGGAAAGAGATGGGTTTCTTGCTTGCCAAGGAAAGTACCAATACAATTACAAGATAGAAGATCTATACATCAACAAGTTTATTCATTCACAAAAGGCTTATCCATACCTTATGCAACCTGTAGCTTGAGAATAAATTTGACTTCTGAGGTGGTTTCTCGGTTCATGCTTTGTCGCCTCTTTCGATACGGCACTGATATTCGAAAAGATACTCGACAGCGGTTAAGTATATGAGGGGTTCAAATCCTGGGCTCGCCCGCCACTGACATCGCTTTCGATTGAATAAACTGACGTTAACATTTCTTTGGCTCTATTTACACGTGCAGTTAATGGTTGGTCTATTCTTCATTGCCCTAGACGCAACTCGGGAAACGACACTAACTACTTATCATACCACTTCAATCAATTAGGTCGTTAAAATGGCAAAACACTTAATGACTATTGAACGTTCAATTTATCATACACAAGTTAAACACGTAACATACTGTTTTATAAATCTACACAAAACCAATCGCAGTCAAGCATCGATTGCATCATAGAAAATCACAGACAAAGTGGCCAACATAAGAGAAGATTACAACGTACGAAAGAACTACACAGTTAATAGCTACATTAAAACCATAACTCTATCGGTTAAGGATTTTTATAAAAAGTCGATGAAGTCACTTTTACCAGCAAGACTTGGCTATAAGTCTGGGGCCAGTGGTGAAGTAGGTAAGATACTCGACCGCGGATCAGTATGTGAGGGTTCAAATTCTTGGTTCACCCGCCACTGACATCGCTTTCGATTGAGAAAACTGACGTTAACCTTAGCTTAACCAGCATTTTTACAGCAGCTAGGCCTGTCTCACCTCAAAGAATAACCTGTCTCGCAACTGAATACATCAACCATGTAGCAATGGCCATTGATTTCACGTTAGCTACAATTTGTAGATACATGTACGATGCAAGATAGAACACTTCTTTATTATTTTATCTATAACTAATATCTCAGTTTGTGAAATGTGTACATTTAAAACCTGAGCTTTCTAAAAAGTATATCTCTATCGAAGGTTTTCAAAATCTACATGTATGTAAGCTAATTTAAAAATTCATAAATGGTTTTAATAGTGCGAAGTTAGGTCAACTGAATGCGACAAGCAAGTCTTCTAAAATATTCAACGTTAATTTAAATCAAAGCGATTTACACAAAGTAGGCCCTAAGTATGTAAATACATGCTTGTTGAAATAGAAAATTACACGGTAAATATATAGCAATATAGTAGAATTTAGGCGTAATTATTCTACAACGCAGATCTATATAAGACACAATACAATACAAGAAAATTGACAGAAATCACGCACTAAATGACTCATTGGTTCAAGAAGAATAGGAAAAAGGAATTCAATCTAACAGAAAGAAACTAAATATATAACAAATTACTCAACGAATCTTATTCAATTTATCAATCAATCGGTCCGTCAATCAATAAAACAATTATATCAGAGTAGGTTGTTGAGAAATGGCAATCTACAATAATATTAAAGAATAGAATATATTGAAATATAGTGCTAACGATAAGTCCAGTTTTGCTTTTAAAATACATCTGGCTCTGGAGAAAATAACAGAAGCTATTAGAGGGAGCGAGTACCGAAAACAACCTCTTCTGATATAAAATCAATCAAAATATCAACTAAAATTATTTAAGATAATGAGGTTTAACCTACGGTTTCTAAACAGAGGGAGATATCAATGAAGTGCACGTAGAATAATGCAATTAGAGATGATGTCACATCACACGATGTCGCCTAGATACGAGATCTATAAGATAGGTCAGTTTTCCAAGATAAGTATGTTAATACATTGATATTCGACGGCAAGATGAGAGTTTTGAGTTTGCAGAGGAAAGTAGTGATTCACTTGTAGCACTGAAGTTCAATCTTGTGGCAAACATTCTATAATTAATATTAATACTAATAATATATACATTATTATTTGTATTATATATATATATATAAACATTATGTCAATATTAATATAGTACACATTCTATAGTTTTAAGCCGGAGATTTTATTCTATGGGCTGAAAAATTAGTCACACGGTTTTTTAATCAATCTCAAGATCTATCATACAAAATTTCATATTGTTACCTTTAAGCACAGAGAGATTAGAAAACGTTAAATGACACATAGTACCAGTGTGATCCAGGGTTAGTAGCTAGCCCAATGGCAGAGCCAGAGGATCAATGCTTAAGTTTGCCTGCAGTAATCAATCCATTTCTAGAATTGATAATCGCTTAATCGGTAAGATTATTCAGAATTAAATTTGTTTGGCTTTGTGACTTATGGTTTTATTTTAAAGTTTTGAGTAAACTTTAATTAAAAAAACCGTCAAAAATAGCGTGTCAGAAAGCCGTGAATACGTCAGCCACTTCAGGTTTGAAGTGAAGAAGTTGATATGAAGTGGCTATCGATTGGCATTTAGATAACTTTTGATGAAACTAATCTAATCTATTAACGGGTTTATGTTTGCACTAAGATTCAAACATTTTATTGGATAACAGCATTAGAGTGGAGACTTTAAATGGAAGTTATAACTCTGATTTAAAGTTATACATATGCTTTACCTAGTGCTTTGAAGGTTAAGTAGATCATGCTATTTAAACGTTATATCTTATGCAGCATGAGAAAATAACAAAATTAAACTGTGCAATGCATGATACAATGCATGCAAAATTCCTTCTGTAGTTAGTGGTGAATTCTAACAATTGATCGATGGAGAGCTCCTCAATGAGCGTGTTAGAGAGAGGAGAGAGAGAGAGAGAGGGAGAGAGCGAAAACTAATGTGTCCAATAATTTTCTAACAATTTAATAACTGGCGTTGTCTATCGTCTGTGCAATAGCAAGAGAGGGCAAGAGAGAAAGAGAGAGAGAAGGAGAGAGAGAAAGGAAAGAAAGAGAGAGAGAGAGATAGAGAGAGGGAAAGAGAAGAATGGAAGAAAGAGAGAGAAAGAAAGAGAAAGAGAGAGAGAGATTTGAAAGAATGAAGATGAAACAGAACAATGACAAACAGATATACTCATAGTTAATTAAACTTATGAAATATGCATATTTAATTACTTCATTATAATTCTACGTTTGCTAAGTAAACGATACAAATATCAGCCTTTCACCCTCAGGGTCATATCAGGCTGAAATATAAATAAAAGTAAATTTCAGTCACAAGCCTAAGCGTTTAAATATTTAGAATTCATCTTTCAAATTGTTAAGTTTAAAAATAATTAAAATATACAACACTAATGAATTATTGATTCTAATTTTAAAGAGACCTAAGAAACCATTGCTGCTTTAGCACTTTCTAACTTTTAATGAAACTAAACAGCTGTACTGCAATGTACCAAACCTTCTCCTTAATGCCTAGACGTAATGTGCATTTAATTTGCAATTTAATGAATGCGAAAGTTTTATTTTTTAGCAAATAGGTCTAATGAATTTACCCCTTGAGGTAGCTTTATAGCTGTGACATCTGGTCAGACACAGGAAGTCAAGTTTCTAAGGATTGAAGGAACAAACAGTAAGGGTGAAGAAACTTACACTATGGAAATAAACGGGTAGAAATTAGCAGCGTCCTTAATTAATGGATTTGGTATCGCAACCTATACCACGATGGAAGGCTTGCTACGCAATTTATTAACCATCAGTCAAAATCAGTAGTATCATCATCACCATCATCCTCCCTTGAATCCCTGTTTAACTAGCGTGGTGAATAGATAATTTTGTGGAAATTTCTTGAGTCCAGGTGTTCACCAATCGAATGCCCTTTCTGGCGTTGGTTTATATTTGAGTGCTTTTGTCGCCTTATACGACACGTGCAGTCCACGGTTGGTCTATTTTTCAGCAAGCCGGACACAATACGGATAAATTGGTCAAAATTAACAACACGGGTATTTTGTCAAAATCAACCATATAATTAGCAATTCAATTCATCAAAACGACGACATAACGTCCACATTTATACAACAAGCGCAGTTTTGAGACTTCCCAAAGTTACATATTTAGAAAATGGAGTAGTTCCAGCTTAGCTTAGAGCTTTTTGAAAGACAATGCCAATGTGCTTCCAACGAGAAACAATTACCAGAGATAACATTTACCAGTGTTGAAACGGTAAGTTTTAGAATATGAATCAACTTCAAACTAAAAGAGTTCGTTAGAATTATGACGATAAAACTAATGAAAGTCATTCATCATCTGCGCTAGGCAAATAACTAGTCTGCATATACATGTATGAAGAACGCTAAGTATAATTCATTAAGAATTGTACACATGGTATATTGCAATCAAGTAAATTATACACTAAGTACATTACAGTCACTTACGCTGTACAATAAGTCCATTACAATCGAGTACACTGGTACATGACAATTAAGTACACTGTACGCGAAATACACTTCAATCAATACTCTGTACGTTAAGTACATTATAATCTAGTACACTGTACATTAATATCATGCCAGCAAAGACAAAGAAAATAGCATACAACCCTGTTAAACGAAATATTCAAAACGTGACCATTTCCAGTCCATCATACGCCGATTGTAGAACAAAAGCAAACATGGTTGTGCACTATGCAGATTAACTCATCAGAAATAAAACACTATAATGCATAATCAAATACATATCCATAGGTAGGTGTATTTCTATTTACTATTTTATTTTCTGTATTATTCTCTTTCTATTTATTTTTATATATACTGATACATACATATATATAGTATATAGACTGTATATAGATAAACATTTTACGAGTATAGATATATATTTATACGTGTACATACATAGAAGTATAGAGCCCCTATTTGTATAATATCTAGTCCACTACTGAATAGATCATTCGTAAAGTGCCGGGGTCACAAGAACAAAAATCAGATGGAGGCCCAGGGAAGCAACCTCGGAAGCCATAATTTCCCAGGCTAAAGGCTGCCTTAAGGTTTGGCAAAGTCTTAGCCTTTGCGATGGGATGAACTTGTTGGCAATTTGATAAACCGAGTGTTCTTATTTGAGTAGGAATATATACTTTGTGCTTGGACTTACAAAAAATACATGTAAATATGCGATTAACATGGGTAACATATAAGTAACACTAATAAGAAAGATAATATTAATAGCGTAGGTGACAGCCGTGGCGTTATTAATTTAACTCACGCAGATGATAAAGAGCTACCTAAAGGCTATGGGTTCATCATATTGGTTCCAATCTAGGCTGGTAGATTAAAGAGTAAAATGTCTTACCTTCTCGGGACCGGTTAATGGATTAAGTGGTGTACCTCGGAATAACTTAAAAGTTTTTCTTTCACACATTCGAGATCTTAAATGAATGATCATTTCAATACAACGTGATTTTTATAGTTTATTCATTTGGATTCATCCTCAACTTGAACCACTTGTCTACTCTGAAAGGGTAATTAGGCAATTGTTAGCTACAGTATCTGTATTTGTTGACTCTTGCGAGACCAGTGCTTCACTGGTGCTATTCTCAAGTATTTTCGAGCCTGCCAGAAATATGTGAATATTAGTAAATCTTTTCTCTCTAGTGGTCTGCCAAGTTGTAGGTCAAAGAAACATACTCCTACTATTAGTCTGTTTCCTCGTTCATCAAAGAGCACTCCATAGAAACAAGTTAAACCCTTCACAAAGGCATTGCCTTACTCATACATTATGTAGCACATAGCTTTAGAAAAACTAGGGGCTATGAGATGGTTTTGCTTTGTTTAGCAAATAAGATACGAATATTACAATCACATATTACTTTTGTATGAATACGCAGGCAAGCAAGCAACCACATACAAACAATAGACTAATAGATGTATATGCAACACGTGCCTATACGTGCTAAGATATATTGTAACATTTAATGTTATATACACAGACTCAATATATACTGTATATATAAAATCGCTTCTAATCCATTGGAAAATTTCATGACACCGAGAAGGGCGAAAAATTAACTTATTAATCAAAACAATATTTCGCGGAGATTCTAGTTTAAGAAATAATTTACAACAAACATCCTTTTTATACTTTTAACTATTGACTGCGCTATGATAAAGCCCCTACATTTATTTTAAACTTAAACTTAATTTTTAAATTCAAGCAATCTTTAATCTGAACCCATCTTTAAATCTGTCAACAATTCATCTAGTTTTGTTGAATTATTTCCAAGAAAGGTTATAGGCTACTTAGCGCCAATCATCAGAAAGGGCGCAATTTAGCGCCTATTTCCTCACCCTTCTCGAGCCAGGAGATATATCAACACGTTAAGGCTGGGAGACGAACAGCCGACAGAACAGAATGACTAGAGTTGCCATGGATGACGGTATCACCATAGACTTGGACCGGCCTGCCCCACTGGTATCATGCTTGTGGGGAGGCTTCTGATTGGTCGGTGATTTGGTGGGGTAATAAGAAGACGTTGCTTTGGTGGAGAAGTTTTCGTCCATTTTTAGATCAGTGGTAGAACTGCTGTGAGGCCTGTCTGGAGAGGCGTTGTTGTCAGGTACTGCAGAAAACATAGCCATAATCTCAATTACTTACAGAATTTAATAAAAATATATTTAACCACAATCTCAATTAATTTTAGAATTTACTAAAAATATATTTTTTAACTAAGATCCTTTAATTTATTAAAAGAGTTTAGTTAAAGAATTAATTAAAATATAACAACATTTCAAAAAACATGAAGCTTCCATTCATGCAAAAGCTGGTAAAGCTAATGTTAACGTGTAGCGATGTAAGTGACGGGCGAGCCCAGAATTTGAACCCCGCACATATTAATCCGCGGTCCAATATCTTACCGAATTCGCAACTGGCTCCAAGTAATTTATTTTAAAAAGAGAAATAATAAAATGATAAAACTGGACAGATCGTATATTTAAACCTAAGCGTCAGTAAAGTATGCAGAGACACTGAACAGAATTTTTCCTTTAGCGCACTATTAATGTCACCCTTGTACGCGAAAAAGGCGTCAAAACTCCTCACTCAATGCCGTATAATGAATGTTGTTTTGCCAAATACTCTACACTCTACAGGCTACAACGTCATAGAATTATCAGAGTAGATCAGGAATTACATGCAATATACAAGTGAGCTGAACCGCAAGAGAGTTCTATAAGTGAGAGTTTTATAAGTGAGAGTTTTATAAGTGAGAGTTCTATAAGTAAGAGTTGTATAAGTGAGAGTTGTTCTGTAAGTGAGAGTTCTGTAAGTGAGAGTTCTATAAGTGAGAGTTTTATAAGTGAGAGTTCTATAAGTGAGACATTTATAAGTGAGAGTTTCATGAGTGAGAGTTTTATAAGTGAGAGTTCCATAAGTGAGTTTTATAAGTGAGAGTTTTGTAAGTAAGAGTTCTATAAGTGAGAGTTCTATAAGTGAGAGTTCTATAAGTGAGAGTTCTATGTGAGAGTTCTATAAGTGAGAGTTCTATAAGTGAGAGTCCTATAAGTGAGAGTTCTATAAGTGAGAGATTTATAAGTGAGATTTCTATAAGTGAGAGTTTTGTAATAGTGAGGGTTCTATAAGTGAGATTTCTATAAGTGAGAGTTTTATAATCTTCGTAAGTCTTCGTTTGAATCACATCGGCCTTTGCTTTTCTATGAGCAGTTCCATGGGCAGTTGAAGATCTATCTTTTCCATCTCTCTTTTCCATCCAGTGTCCATGAGTTGCGACCAGCGCCTAAACCTCCTTTTCTTTGATTCCATTTACTTTAGACTGATTTTCTGGATTTTGCACAGTTTTTGGACCTTCCTTTTGCTCACCAGCTTGATTTTGTCTCAATAGTGCTCGATGTTCTAATTGATGACTGTAACACTCTAATTGTTGTTACGTTATATGTAAGTGGCTTGCAATTGCCAATACTAAAACGATAATGCCCACTTACGGCTAACGAGTAAATTACTTAGAGAAAGAATTATGTTGTAATTTGAATAGGCAAACAAACTTGCAATCGATTTAACAGGTATATCTTCAGATAACTATATACTCAGATAACAGACTCAGTATACTGTAAGAAAAAGGCATTATATCGCGACCTGTTACCTATTAAGACTTACTTAAGAAGATGGTTGTTGTAGTCAAACCTGGTCGTTATCTAATGGCTACTACTCTATACAATACCATACATGCATATCGTGATTGATGATATTTAATTTGACCCGTGTACGGCGTGTATTACGCCTTTCATACTTGTGATCTTTGCAGCACAAACAGCAATTTTTGTCTCCATAATTCACTACAGTCGTTTTAAGATTTGCTTATCACCTTTTTAAAGTAAAAGACTAACTATCTAACTAAAAGCACTTTTAGTAAAAACACGTAGACACGCATTATAGTGAAATGATCAACTGTGCTGATATCTATCACTTTTAATATCACATATTTAAACCGTTAGGCAATTTAGTCCATTATCTTTGTATCCAATCCTGTTAATGTCCGAGATTTAACTCTCAGATCAGCGCGGTTGGAATTCCAACTCATATATAGGCTAATATTAATAATATAATAATATTATATATATGTATATATATATATAATGTAATATAAGTATAATATTTGAATAATAGTTACATGTTAAGGCACAAATCCCAGCTAGTTATGCTCTTAAGATGGCACCTCTCAGTACTTAAGTTTGCTTATGCAATTTTAGTCGATAATTATCTTCTTAAGCCTAAAGTGGGATTGTGAAAAAAATTTCTTCTCTTTTAATGCAGCCAAGAATCGCTAAGAAGTTTTACAGTCTGATAAATATTTACATGTATCGTGTTAACGATTAATCGAAAGTGCTATCCAAGTCCTTTTGATTGATGGATTAGTTGCACCATTGACACAATTAACTGGATGATTAGTTATGTATAAGGAAAGATTTATAATTATAATTTAGTCCATAAATCTTTCTAAAAATGAAAAAGTAATCGATTAGTTACGGGCCACTGAAGAATGCACCAGCAATAAGCTGCAAGTGCTATAAAAGGTGATCAAGCAAGAACTCGAAGAAGGCAAAGAAATCCACCTATGATAACATAATTATTAAAAGATAAAGCGCACATTTCCTTTAAAGGATTAGCATCTTGATCGCATGGGTGCTATTTATATAGCAAGAACGCAGACTGTGAGCAAAAATCTGTATATTGAACCTGCCGATTGGCAGAACATGAGAGAGAGAGAGAGAGAGAGAGAGTGAGAGAGTGAATGAAAGGGAGTTAGATAGGGAATTACCCGGTAGGTCAGAATCTGAGCCGCTTCCACTTCCGGAGTAGTTATCCTCGTCATCAGTGTCACCAGGATAGGGTTCCAGGGCCCCGGAGCCACTCTGGTCCTCACTGCCTGCCACGTCATCGGCCAGCATCACGTGAGGAGGCAGGACCCTGCTTCTTAACAGCTGTTAAAATAACAGTAACTATTTAATCTGTCATCATCATCATCATCATCATCATCGTCGTCGTCGTCGTCGTCATCATCATCATCATCATCCCTTGAATCCAGTTTAACCTGGGTCGAGATTCAAACAGACTGTCTCAAACCTTCTCTTCCTACTCCACACCACCAGCCAATACCCTATTTGAGACTTTTCCATTCGAAAATAACAGTAACGAATTAATAATAATAGCCAATAAATAATAATTGACCAGCCGGTGACTGCACGTGTAGTAGAAGGCAACTACAGCACTAGGAGCCACACCAACGTCAGAAAGGGCATTCGGTTGGTGAGCGTCTAGCTCCAGAAATTGCTAAAAAAGGTAAACGAATGGAAAAGTCTCAAATGGGGGATTGACTGATGGATGATATGATGTAGGACAGAGAGGATTTGAGACAGTCTATCGTATCCCGACCCTAGTTAAACTGGGATTCAAGGGAAGATGATGATGAGTTAATAAATAATAATAATTAATTCACAACAGATAACGTCAACAAGTATAATAATAATACACTCTCTTATTAATATGTTTTTCTTCCTTTGTACACTTTTCATATACGGTAAGTTAGCGATTACGAGGGTTTCGCAATAAATCAGTAGACTTCAGAAATATCAGTTAAATACAATTCGTAGGCCTGATAGGTTGCATTGTATCATAATTAAAAGTATATCTAGTTGCCAAATTAAGACGTAGATTGCAATCTGAAATACACTTACATGTATGTAGGCCTATATGCAATATTATGCAGATGCCCTTTTGACGACACTAGCATCGCTTTCGAGCAAACAACAGAACGCTAAATTCCAACTATATACACATATAATATGCCATATATATTAGGGCCTAATGGTGTATGTCTTTCTCTCTCTCTTAGTGCACTGCCTACTGGCAGGTCCATGGTACATAACGCCTCCACTCTTCTCTGTCTTCCGCCTTCCTCTTCATTTCCACATATGAGTGGGTCTTTAAATCATCTAACATACCTAATCTCGGCCTGCCCCTGCCTCCTTTTCCTTCCATTCTACCTTCTATGACCTCTTTTAATAGACCTTCTCCCCTTAGAATGTGTCCTATCAATCTCTTCTTCCTATTTCTTAATACATTTATCAACTGTCTATCTGTGCCAACTCTCTCCAGGACTTCCTCATTTATAACCTTTTGGGTCCAGCTAATCCTCTCCATTCTTCTCCAAATCCACATTTCCAATGCCTCCAGTTTCCTATTGTCTTCCTTCCTTAAGGTCCATGTTTGTCCTTATATTCCATGTATGTCTTTATAAAAAATAAAAGCTTTTAACTTAAAGGACATCTTCTAACTGACTTTGAACATACGTCCCTGACATCATCCTTGTATGAGGAAATGGACGTTAAACCTTTACTACTATTATTATTATTATTATCCCTGATCGATTGCACGGGTATTCAACTTCAGTCTGTGCTCATGAGTTCGGAATCGGTTGGCCATTCAGGCTGGAAAGAACAACTTTTGTGTAAAGCACACTACGTTATAGCAGATTATAGCAGGAGGTTTGAAGATAGAATGCATACAGTGACAGTTATTAATAGCCAGAGATCCAAAACTGCGTAACGGTAAACCAATTATACCTACACTGACGTCTAAACTCTGCTTATAAATCATACAGAAGGCCAAGTTTACGGCCCTGAGAGATGAAAGTTAAGCTGATTCATTCCGTTTACTATTGTCATTCTTTAAAAAAGATTATCGTGAAATTTTCCTCTCTAATTCTCTGCCAAATTGCAGGTCCAGGATGCATGCTCCTAACAACTCTTTCTCTCTCAGAGCTCAGAAAAGAGCACTCTCTCTCTCCTAGTGCACTGCCTACTGGCAGGTCCACGGTATATAACGCCTCCACTCTTCTCTGTCTTCCGCCTTCCTCTTCATTTCCACATACGAGTGGGTCTTTAAATCATCTAACATACCTCATCTCGGCCTGCCCCTACCTCCTTTTCCTTCCATTCTACCTTCTATGACCTCTATTAATAGACATTCCCTCCTTAGAAGAGCACTCTATCAATCAGTAACTTGACAACATCAGGCTGTAAAAATTTGACTGAAGTCTTACAAATGAAGCTTTCATGAAAGTTTGTAAAATGTGGTATCTGATGAGTTTGGTCTCTTTATGTAATGATGATGAATGTTGGATTGTTATTATTAACAATAAAATTCTATAAATGAAGAAAGCTGACCTTAGCTGTACGATCTAGTCTCTCGGTTAGTACCAGCAGCTGATTATTTCCATCTACCTGGACTTCAGGGTTCAAATCCACCTGAGAATAAAAATTCTGAGCCGTCACATTTCTCGTGTATCTGAGCACAAAAACAAAGAAAACTGCTGTCAACTTAGAAATATCGGAACCGTAATATGACAAATTTAATATTGCACGGTTAGATTTAAAATAAGAAATTAACGCGTCTTAGAGTAATGAAAAAATATATGCTCCGATTAGGTCATTCAAGTCATAATCAACGTCAACACATTCGCCTATATACATGTATATGCTGTCGCTAGAAATATGTCGTAGGCGTATTGCTTGTGTGAAAGAGGCGGCTAAGCAAGAAGTGTAGAAGTCAAGCTGTTTGAGTCAAGTAAATGATCGATGAAGTGCTCTTTAGTGAGCGTGAAGCAAACTGCTGGTAGAACATGTGCTTCGGATTTGACTTTAGTAAAACATGAGATAGTTGTTACGAAATTTCAGAATTAAAAAATATACAGATATGCTTCACTAATGCTTATACATGGTAAAGTTTAGTATAATCTTAATCGTCATCATAGCTTTCTTGTAACTCGCTCTTCAGCTAACTCAGATTAAGAATAATTTGCTATCAGTGTTCACCGATTACTGGCAAAAGATTTAAATCCGAGGGAAAAATAATGAGGCTGACATTCTGCCCAGGTAATACATGAATATAGATGGTGGGCGCGATTTGGTTGTTTAAATTGACTTTTGCAGATTGCTTTCGCCTAGAAAATGCATCTAAAATGATTGCCGTATATAGTTTTACGTAATCTTGTCAATTTTGCCACGGTTGACAATATTGTAATTCTTTTTTGGTGTTGTTGTTGACAAACATTTTTATATGGCGCATACGCTTATAAAGATATCTTGAAAAAGAATTATATCCGTCGACCACAGATAATTAAAAATTTGATGTCGCACTAAATATAGTTTAGTCATATGGTAGTTAAGAACGTCACATGGTAGTTAGAACAAACATATCTGACAACATCCATCAAGACAAATTGCATTTTCTATCTAATCGCGAGTATTTTAGAGCATCCTATACAAGCAAGCTCCTCATGTATATCAGAATACCGTAAAATACTTTACATTGTAATTAGTTTAATCGCCGTTAGGATAGGCCAATATCAACGCACAGATATCATTATCTTTAAATCATAATCACTATCTCATGTAGCACACAGTACTATCACATAACGTATAAATAACAAGTAAGATCATTTATTACTGATTAGGCTTACTATGCCCTAAGTGAGTGGAAGGTCCTTTAGTTAAGTGGGATGAAAGCTTGCCTCTGATTCGCTAGACAATGCTGGATTGACCGCGTGTCGAATCTCAGTTTTTTAAGAATAAGAAAATCGTAATCAGGTCTCTACAAAATATAGCTTTTTCTTTAGCAACGATTAAAATATCTGATATGAGACAAACAGCAAAGTATGTGTGGAGAAGATGAAAATGAAAATGGAGAAAAGAACAGAGAAATGTAGAGAATTTTTATAAGACGCGGATCCACCAATACACAGATATTTGACAGAGTGAGCGATAGAGGTATTAAGACTCGTTATTTAAAAATCGGTCTTAGGTGTCAAGCTATTTCGCTAATGATTGACATAAATTACAAAACTGAGAACGAATTTATGAGTATCAACATGTGAGAATCTGTCCACAGTTTCAAGAGATTATTGTATACGTAATTATTTAATGTCTGGTGAGTAGAAACTAATCAACTGTTTGACTAAATTTCGTTTCCAGGGATAAAATAAATTACACCGTTAAAACGAGTGATAGATAACAAGATTTGCAAATGCTCCAGTGAAAAATTATCTGGTACGAAATAATAAAAGCACGCATAGCAATCAAGCTTGACAGAGTAATTATGAGTCATTCAAGCTATCACGCGCGCACCAGCCTAGTGAAAGTTAGACTACTGCAATTCCTTGCCAGTACTAATTACTAATTAGTACTAAGTCCTTGCCAATTCTAAGACATATAATTTTCACTGTTGAAACTGCATAAAAATATGTTTTTGTTGCGGACAAGACTAACCGCAACGTGAAGGATATAATGCACGGTACTGTATTTGATAAAGTCGTATTATGTGATATATTTGACTAATTCCTCGTTGTCGATCAGCGGAGTATTGCAAAGTGATTCTAATTCAGCGATACTGCATTGCAACGTACTGTTGTATTGTGTTGAATTGCGCAGTCCTGGACTGTATTGCACTGCATTACTCTGCACTGAACTTTATTGTACTGCATTACTCAGCACTGAACTGTATTGTACTGCATTACTCAGCACTGAACTGTATTGTACTGCAGTACTTGCACTGGACTGTATTGTACTGCAGTAGTCTGCACTGGACTGTATTGTACTGCAGTACTCTGCACTGAACTGTATTGTACTGCAGTACTCTGCACTGAACTGTATTGTACTGCAGTACTCTGCACTGAACTGTATTGTACTGCATTACTCAGCACTGGACTGTATTGTACTGCAGTACTCTGCACTGAACTGTATTGTACTGCATTACTCAGCACTGAACTGTATTGTACTGCAGTACTTGCACTGGACTGTATTGTACTGCAGTAGTCTGCACTGGACTGTATTGTACTGCAGTACTCTGCACTGAACTGTATTGTACTGCAGTACTCTGCACTGAACTGTATTGCACTGCAGTACTCTGCACTGAACTGTATTGTACTGCAGTACTCTGCACTGAACTGTAATGTACTGCATTGCGTTGTACCGTAACTGTACTGTACTGCATTGTACTGCATTGAACTGTACTGAACTGCATTGTAAAGCATTGCGCATTACTGAACTGCATTGTACTGCATTGCACTGTACTGAACTGCATTGCGCTGTATTGTACTGAACTCAACTGTATTGTACTGCAATGCGCTGTATTGTACTGAACTCAACTGTATTGTACTGCAATGCGCTGTATTGTACTGAACTCAACTGTATTGTACTGCAATGCGCTATAAGGTACGTAATTTAAATAAACTCATAAACATCGACACGTGTTTACAACAGAGCATTTGGCTTGAAGTTCTGTAGCTACATAGTTATAACACAACATGGTACTTCAATTTGATTACCCTGTACTGCACCACCTCTATTGAACTTTTATAATGACGAAAAACAAAAGCAGAGGATGAAATCAATTGGAAGAGTTACATAACATGGACCTGCCGTTAAGCAGTACAATGATACCACGGGAGAGAGGGAATATCACTCAATGATGAAGTTAAACTACGCTGAAATTTACGAGCTCCAATGAGTACTGCATTGCGCTGTGCCATACTGAACTGCATTGCGCTGTGCCATACTGAACTGCATTGCGCTGTGCCATACTGAACTGCATTGCGTTGTACTGAACTGCATTGAACTGCATGGCGCAGTGCCGTACTGATCTGAAGACTATATTGTGAATCTGTTCGTGAAATCCTGCCCAATGCTGTTCTGTGCAATATAAAGAATTACATTGATTAGTCATGGACTGTATTATTTCGCAATTAGCATCTTACTGTATTAGCAACACTAAGTCGTAGGCTTCATGGTATTATCATTGACCATAGGCTGATGACCTTGACGTTTTCTACCTGTATATACTGGACCGCATGGTGATAGAAAGAATTTAATTGTTTCTGGATTTGTAAACGATTTTACAGGGTACCTGTGCCTGTATAAAGAAGCTTGTACTTGAACACTTCGGTTAAAGACTAATAACTCTCACGCCACATTCTGTACATTTCTAGCATCAGTTATGTAATGGCCTCGTCAAAATTTCTCAAGCAGACTTCCCAGTCATAAAAGAGTCTTAAAAGTAAGAGGAAGCGTAATGAGATTGTAATTCTATTTATATGATATATTTGAATACTAACAATAATAACACGTATTATAGTGACATGATCAACCATGTTGATATATATCATTTCCAATACCGCATGTTCAAACCGTTAGGAAATTTAGTCCATTTTAAGTGGAACCAGTCCTATTATCGACCGAAATTTACTCTCAGATCAGCGCGGCCGGGAATCGAACCCACGAGAGATCTGTTCTTTAAACACCCCAGGATCTGTTCTTTAAAATTTCGTGACATTAGCTGACGCCTCCAACCACTGCGCTATTAAGACATTCAAAGGTTCACAGTCAAATATTGTTGTAGTCTATTTAAAACATTGTCTAGCATTAGCACGTGGCATCATAACCTCTAAATCTTGACGTCCGGAGTTCTTGAACTCTAAAATCATTAAGAATTTGTAGTCTACCTTGACGATAAATTTCTTGTAAAGATAACAAAGCTGTTGAAGTGCTGTAGCAATGGGCCACATTTTGTAATAAACTAAAACGATCTTGTTTGCAATCCTATTTACTAGAATTAACTAAAGGTCACTTTTCATTGAAATTTAAGTAAACTACATAAAATTAAATTTCTAGCACAAAAATAGAAGAGACATTTTTGAAACCCCAAAACATTAAAGCCCCCCCACCAGTACTTTAATTAAGTACAATAAAAAGCTGTAAAGCCAATGCTATCGTCAGTTTCAACTCACGAAAACGATATCAGTGACGAGAGAGCCAAGGATTTGAAGCCCGCACATACTGATCCTCGGTCGGATATCTTACCGACTTCGCCACTGGCTCCAGCAAGTGCCAACAACAGTCAAAACATACAATTGGGCTACTTATAGTATAATTGCTGAGTTATAAAAGCATTTTAATAAAGACAGTGCCATATAGTTTAGTGAATTTAGTGAAATGCTGCCCGAGTAGTTCTACATGCATTACACTGTACTGTACGTCTGTACACGGTACTCTGAAAGTGACTAAAGTCTTGTGTTGTACTATTTGGTTATGCTCTGCAAAATTACCTTTAGATATTTTGGACTGAGCGGTGGTAACTTGGCACGTTGTTCGACAACGAATCAGTAGGTGCAGGGTTCTAATCCATTTCTCTCTCTGTCACGGACAGAAGGGAACTGGCGTCAAACTTTGGCATAGCTTTTTCAAACCTAACAGCGCTAAGTTTATCTGAACTGTTTTTCACTGCAGTACGCTGTTTGCACTTACTAGATATTCTCCAAAAATAACTTAAATTTAGTGACTGAAATTTAGCGTCCGGCTTGACCGCGAAAGGTGATGTCAGGAACTCTCAGAGTATGTGGTTTGGGTCCTTTTACTTAATGGTATTTAATATAAATATTGTACTGATTGATTTAGCAATTCAGTCATGAAACATCGAGTGGAGTAGCCAGTCTGGTGCAATGTCGAGAAAATTGAGTGCACGGACAAAACGGGCCTAGGAGGAGCTTACATATGCCCGGTGTAGTTCACAATAAAGACAAATAGCGAATTTTTATTAAAATAGTGATGAGATGATCAAACGACTTAGGGAAGTGATTTAATAGTAATATCTTTATGTTCAATATCAAAACTGTCGCAAGCAGTATTCTTCCTTAATGTTGTGCAAAAAAGGAAATCAAGAATTTAGTCTCTTTTCTCTTGCCGTTTAGCGTATTAAAAGATTTCCATCGAATCTCGCGGAGATTCAATTCATTCGTTTGAAGAAGAATAAGAGAAGCGGTAGGTAGAAGTTGAGAGAAAGTGCGGAGAGGGTAAGAGTGAAAGATAAATGTTTAGCATCTTCTTCACCCAGTCAAACAAGCGCAGTCTGGACCTCTCAGCTAACCTAACACCAACGTTTCAGACAATAAATAGAATTTACGGACCGGAACAAAGCGGCCTTCCTAAAGCTATAACAGATACGCAACGATGCCGAATCTGTCTGTGGAATTCATTCGGTAACGTGTTTCACGTGCATGCTACAAGTATTACACGTGCATTCCTGTCTAACCCAGACTCAGGTCTGAGGTGCAGGAAATTTTCATGGTTTCAGTACTGAATATGACTGTTCAAACGGTACTTGATATTCAAATAAAAATAAGAAATAATATCAGTAAAGATTGGATTCATAATTAATATGCTGCTAAGTTATCTATACCTAAAGCAATTGAAAATACACCAAACTAGAATGTTGTAATTAATATATAAATTTAAATATTACTAGTAGATAGAATTTTAAGACTTCGACACACGTGGTGCTACGATACTTGCGATGCCACAAGAAATGCGCCATGCATTATTTAAAATGATTCTCACAGGATTGCAAAACTCTTTTGGTGGGCCTAATAAAAATGGTATAGTATTATGAAAAATGCAACGAAGAGTCAATCACTTTGAAAGTTCAGACTGAAACTAGCATAGAACATAAACGCAACAGTTGATAGGGGCGGCCCTGAAAGCCAGACATACGATAGGTTCCAAGGTCGAGTTTGAAACTATATCGTCATGCCGATATCGGTCGTTCATTCCGTATAAAAAATTGGTCGTATAATTTATCATCACTACGACCCTCTATGCATCTATTTATCTTCCGCAGCTAGAATTGCAGCAGGGAGAAGTTTAAAGCTATTATCGTTATTAGTTTTCAGCGCGAAATGTTATATTGACAAGATGTCACCAAATTTCCACAGCAACGGTTATATAGTAACAAAGATTAGAGTGCTATGCTGTCATCCATGAAACCATCGAGCACTACAACTATTAAGTTTAATTTCAACAACCGAATGGTTAGTATATATAGTTACAAACAAAATCAACAATCAAAGAAAAACGGTGCAAATATGAAATAAAATTGTGGCATAAATGTCAAGTATACCCAGTAGGAAGCATATACAGTAGGCCTATATACACTATGCCAACTTTGTGATAATATATAGGTACACGTATATGCATACGCATTCATGTAACTGTCCAAAGTGAATACTATGATATTTTAAATAATACAAGATCAAATAAACTTCTAGTAAACATAACTACTGTTTAATTTGAACTGTATTTCGAAATATCTTCATATTTTTTATTTTTATATGGAAAATATTTTGGCAAACATTGAGACAAATCCAAGCTGGTGAGGGAAAAGAACGAATACAGCGCTGCAAAGTCGAAAATTAGAAAACCGGTACAAAGGTAGCTGTAGTTGCCAAGTGACATAGTTTCCACACAAATGAACAAAGTTCAACGTCATTCGAGATTAATTTAAAATGTTTGACAATTCCTATTTTAATAGCGAAGTAGCAACGCCTATTTGTTGTTTGTTCACAGTGGATAATATGCTTGTATGATGACAATATTGCGCAGTTTATCGAGTGATACAAGTGAAAAGTTGACACAAGATTCAGTTCCCGTATTACTCTCTCTTCTCTCTTTCTCTCTCTTAGTGCACTGCCTAGTGGCAGATCCATGGTATAAAATGCCTCCAGTCATCTCTATCTTCCGTTTTCCTCTTCATGCCCACATACGAGTGGATCTTTAAATCATTTCCCACATTCTTTTTGATATACCATTATTCTTGGGAGATTCTGTTTATGACGAAGTGGGTCCCTATGCTGTGGCCCCCTATTATAGTACCATACTGTACTCACATATATTACATATATATATATATATATATATCTTAGTGCACTGCCTACTGGCAGGTCCATGGTATATAACGCCTCCATTCTTCTCTGTCTTCCGCCTTCCTCTTCATTTCCACATATGAGTGGATATTTAAATCATCTAATATACCTAATCTCGGCCTGCCCTGCCTCTTTTTCCTTCCATTTTACCTTCTATAACGTCTTTTAATAGACATTCCCCCTTAGAATATATATACAGTATATATATCATAGCTATATATTTCATTTATTTATATTTATATACACTGCCTACACCGAGTACGATATAAATAATAAAATATGCTAATTTCAAACTACAGGTCTCAAACATTGTACATCAAACATCTGCACAGGGTTTCAAATATGGCAACGACAGTAACTGCCATTCCAGCCACGGTATCAAAATTTTTCCCTGTTTCCCCAACCAGAGCAGAGAGTGATGTCTAGTGGGAAAAAGAGGAACGGATATTACGCAAGCTGCCAACAATACTTGGACGATAACGTGTCTAGCTCTCATGCATCCAGTGTTGTGTCAACATCGCTGTAATTGTCCTTCTACATGATTACCGGCCTGTCGAAACTTTTCATTCTGAACAAACAATGGGGAAAGCGAGCTTCTTTCTCCGGACAATGCAGTATGATGCAAAAAAATACTTCAAAGAGAAATGGAACATTTAGCAGAACTAATTATCCGTCTAGACAGGTTTAGTTCAAATCAGAGGCTCAGAGAATGATAATTCGGATACCCTAGTACTATCGAATTGTGTCCAGTTACGTGGGGAGTATTTGGAGAGAAATAGTGAGAATGTTGAGTCTGTTATTTACAATTGCTATAGTGGGTCCAGTGATCGCTTGATAAAGAACGATTCAGCGGCGACAAGGCACAAGAAATGAACAACAATACAAAGTATATCATTAATGTTAATATTTATTCACTTTTAAGTAGATACATCATCATTATCTTCTCTTGCATACCAGTTTAACTACATGTAGAGTCGGGATACGAATAGATTCCATTCGTTTTAGAAAATTTGTAGCAATTTCTGGTGCCTAGGTGCTCATTAACTGAATGCCCTTTCTGACGTTCTTAGTTCTTTATTACAATACGTGCAGTCCACGGTTTGGTCTATTCTTCAACGGACGCCACATGGGTAGGAACCCAGACGCAACACGGGTAAATGCAACACAACGCAACATCCTTAACTACATTATGAAGCAATATATCAATTGAAGAAGTATTCATTAGAAATGATAAAAACACATAAATAGAAAAAACTTGATTAAACCAATTTCCCTCTTTAACTCTCTCTTGTGTTCAGAATATTGGTAGGACCAAGGTATATAATCTCAAGCATAGCCTACCATCTAGCTGACAAAGAAGCACTCCGTCGACCAGCAAAATGATACAACACAATGGTTAGGCCTTACCAAACTTTAATGTCGATTATATAACTAGAACAGATAGGCCTATGTCGTCCGAAGTGGCTTCCCATACCTTAATGACTCAGTTACATATTTACTCATACATAATTACTTAGTTCCCGCTTTGTCGCCTCTTACGATACTTGCAATTACTGTATACGAATAATAGCATACTATAATAGTTCGAATATGACACGGGTTGCATCCGATTTACCATACAACACCACGATAACCAATTAACTACATTTAGCTAACATAATAGTAACTAACTAACTAGCTAACTAACTCATTTCGAGGTAAATAATTTTAAAGAAACCACTAATAAATTATCAGTATCTAAAAATTTAATGGTAGCTAGTTAAACTAGCTAACTGAATCAATTCAATCTAACTAAAATTAACTAAATTTCCATTATATAACTATCATTACTTATCTATATGTAAATACGTTTTAGATAACTAATTAAAGCTAGCTATCGTCAAAACGCTTAAGTCTAATTTACTGTCAACTTCCTGTACCGAAAGCACATAAGTAACTGGACAAGTACAAGCTTTGAACCATTCACCTACTACACATCTACTACAGTCGAATAACTAACCGATATACTATCAGTTTATCCCAAGTAACAATCTAGCTTAAGAGTAGTACGACTACCGCCCCATCATTTGAATGAACAATAGAAATAAGTCTGAAAATCTGCGCAATGGACCCCTCAATGAAATCCAGTTTCTGCCGATGTCCTAATGAAGTGGAAGTGCTCCAACAATGGCTGAATTGTAGTGCTGTGTAAACTCCAGGGAATGTCATGAGATATAGTATATTGCTTTTTCTATTCGATTCACATTAGATAATTCTACGGGCAGCAAAAGCAACGATGAAAATAAATCGACCAGAAAGCCGCATCAGTTGAATATTAAGTCCACGGCATAAACTCCTTGACATCGATTTTCTATTACGTTTTGTTTTATTAGCATTCTAGACATTACACAGACCCATTTCAATCAATCAAACAATTAATATGAATTTAACGGTCGGCTCCTCGCCATAAGGCGATGTCAGGGACGTCTCCAACAGACTCTGACAAACAAACGCAAAAACATCACATAATGACGACTGAGTATATAAAGGCTACACTAGAAAACATTTATTCAATAAGAGAGCTTAGAAATCAATTACAATGATATTCCGTTATTTCGTTAAGAGAATTACATTTTAGGTTGAATTGGTCTCGCCTTAAGAATGCGTACAGTTATCGAACAGGAGCAAGTCGATTGTCAGGAATAAAAATACCAAATGCAAATAAAAAGACAAATACAAATAAATTGAGATACTGTTGTAAAACACAGCCGTCCACGTGCAAAGAGATAATATGCTTTTACTATAGATCTTTTCTACTGCCATTGAATGGTAAGTTTACAAGAAGGCTACAAGATGGCTAGACTAATTACAAGTCTATATTTGACAAGATAAGAGGTTTTTCATTTAATGATTAAAATCAGACAATCTCGATTAATTAATTATTGGCATACGTTAATTAACAGTAATTTAACACGGCAAATAGTCATAAAAGAAAAAAGTCATAAAAGTCATAAAAGTCGTTAAATAATCAACTCGCATTGGAGCATAGAGTCATCACGAAAAGAAAGCTAAAGACATCTACAACTCAGTTTATACCCACACACACCAAATATACATACACACACCACACAAACACTCACACCACACACACATACACACCACACACACATACACACACATACAAAACTCACACACCACGCACACCACACACACACACACAAACACACACTACATACACACATACACAACGCACATACCACGCACACACATACACCACACACACACTCACACTACACACATACACACCACACACACATACACACACACTCAACGCACACACCACGCACACCACACACACACACACAAACACACACTACATACACACATACACAACGCACATACCACGCACACACTCACACCACACACACGCCACACACAATCACACACATACACAACGCACACACCACGCACACACTCACACCACATACACATGCACACACCACACATACACACAGACACACATCACACACACATAGGCATATACACACATACACACACACACATACACACCCTATATCGGGCTGATCAAAGTGATCACTCATCTAGTCGACAACACGACACGGGTTATTTTGTAGAAAGACACGTCGGACAAGATATTTTTTTGACAATTCAATTGTCATTAATAAAAGAATTTAGAAGCTTTTGTGTGATATGAGATAAGACGAAAGGTTATGCGGCGCTCGTCGAATATACCTCACACAGATCTATAAGTTGCAACAAATGAATAGATATTAGAGATCTATTCAAATGAATGAATAGATATTAGAGATCTATTGAGTTACGATAGACATAATGGAGAAATAAAATTGAGAGATACAAAAATCTTCGTCTCTCTCCAATATGCAGTCAAATGCTCAGACCGAGGAGCATATTTCTAGTCAACAATGTGTGTTCAATCTAAATAAATTGTACTCCATCGAGCAAGCAGACGATATCATCACAGATTTTTCAAAACCTTAATTATGTTTTTAATATAATAACTATACGACTTCTAGTGCATATTTGCATTGTCTTCTTCATCAGCAGTTTAACTTAGTCGCCTCTTACCATACGAGTAGACGCAACAATTAAGCCATCATTTTTTATATTCTGTATTCTATGGCTCTTCAGATGAGCCGATCGGCTCATGTTGTTGTTGCTCTTTCTCTCTCTAAGTGGACTGCCTACTGGCAAGTCATTGGTATAGAGCTCCTTCACATATATCTATCCACCTCATTCTCTTCATGTCAACGCAGGAATTAGTTATGAAATCATCCAGAATCCCAAATCTCGGACTTCCTATAACTTTTTGCCATTCTTCCTTAAAGTTCCTCTTTTAGTGAACACTCCCCTATCAGAACATGATCAACCTAGTTCTTCTTTCCACACCTTAATGATATTTATCAATTGTCTATTTGTGTCAAACCTATGTAGCACTTTTTCGTTCGTTATTCATTTGAAATTAAATTAATGCTGGACCATTTATCTACGGAAGCATGAATTACTATACAGTAAGTAGTTGGAACATTGAACAGTGGGCAGACCTAGAAGAAGATGGAAAGACTGCCTCGAAGAAGAGTTGAAGGCTGCTGGAGTTTATGGGAGAACAGAAGGAAGAAAAAGAATGAATATCGAGGAAATGGCAAAGAATAGAGTTTTGTGGAAGAACATCATAGAGAAATCTTTAGCTGGAACCAGGCCCAGAAAGATCACATGACATGACATGAGTTGGAACATCAATCAGCCGAGAAATACGAGACACTTATTTTCAACTTTTAATATAAAGCTGTACTTTACATAGCAAAATAAAATTAATGATTTAATTAATAATAAACGTAATAGTTGAAATAATAATTAGCGCGGAACTTAGACTGTCACACCTCTTTAGCTATGACTAAATCAATACCATTCTTAAACATATTCACTCTCTGTGAAATTGTCCGCGTTGTGTCCGCTTCGTTCTAAGAAACATACAAGAGAGAAAGTGTATTTCAGACGAGTTTATTGGTCTAAGACGTAATGCGTCGTGAGTCAAACCTTAATTGCACGGCTACTTGCGGTATGATAAAACAAACGCATAGCTTTATTGAGATTCTTGATGATGTTTTTAGCTGATGAAATCGACATTGAATGATATAACAGGTCTAAAATGATTTTATGTGAAATATCTAAAAAGCTAAAGGTCTCATTTATAGCCGTGTGTTGGCCTTCTGCAGGCAAGTGCATTCATTAACAGCAGACAATCAAATGACTACGCGATGATGACGATGATTCTGCTCAACAAGCATCACGCTCATCAAAGCATCTCGATCAGACACCGACAGTTCCTTCTCCCACAAATAACCATCATTAACTATACAGAGCGGCATTACAATATATCCTCTAAGATACTCCAGAAACAGTCATTTAATTATAAGCCATCAGCAAATAAAATTATGATTATTCAAGTAAGCTTTCAGATGTCGATAATAATCATTAATTCAACAGCCTGACCAGGATTTGAACTCAAGATTCTTTAGTCACCTGGGCCGAAGTTTTCTACGTTTGGCTATAATTTGCAAATCGTTCGCTGTAATACACTGACATGAACAGCTGCACATAATCGTTGACTACCACGTCGAAGACAAGTAGAGCCGTTGCTGCAGACAGCTATTATGTCACATCCGTTAACGTTACGTAATCGTAAATTACATGACGAATCTTTCAACAATGAGCTATTTAGTAGCCAACATTTCGAGCAACAAACCTTTAGAGAAAAATGCTTGTAACTATCGAGTTTTTCAAGAAAATAGTTTTATAACGTAACCAACTGTTTACTTAAAAACAATTTTGGTTAAAGCGGATTTAAGTAACGGGCATTTTAATTTACGAATCTTTAACGTAATGAGGTCTATTTTGCATTACGGAGTTCTATGTGGCACCTTTTAAGTTCAGATTCTGCATAAATCATAAAATTCTTAACACTGATCTGGAGTAACTTAAAACAGGTTGTTTACAAGAGATATTTTGAGAGTAACTTGAGAGCCATTGTAGACTTTTGGTAAAAGCTGACAGGCGGAGGAGGAATTGGCAGCCAAATCCGTTGAGATCTACGAATCAACTGAGTTGATTCAGAGCAACTAAGTCACAACTTTTCCATTAAGTTCGTCAGTGTTAAGACCTGGTCGGTGAACTTTCCATTGCTAGCTAACACTAGCGCAAACCATGCAGATTAGTGCTAACGTGCTCTAATTAGGCAATTCTGAATCTGAATTAGAACCGCACTTATAAAAATACCTAAATATTAAGTTTAATGTTAGTTTCAGATCCCGCAGGCATATCAGCGACGAGACGAGCACTGGATTCAAACACTACTGATCTCCTACTGCTTCACAAACAAGAATTTAGATAAATATTACCGATTGAATATGTAAATCTAAGGGCTAATAAAGTTAAATAAGGATAGCAGCCATTTATTTGTTTCAGCATACCTTGTCGGCATAACTGCTGTATAATACAGAGTATGAACACCGACAACGCAAGGAAAATGTCGTATCGAAAATGTCGCTCTACTGTGACATTTATCTTTAAAGAATTCTCTATCGGACCCACAAAGGTATCAAAGCGACGAACAGGCTGAAATTTAATTGCGCTCCTCGTGGGTTGTTCACGACGGTTCGGCATAAAATTGTTATTGTCTGTAGAAATCAGGCTCTGCAACAGCAACGATCTGTCTGACAGTGACAGAGTGGACAGACAAATGATGTATGACCTATCGGTGACGGCTTTCCTCTTTCTAGCCTTGATCAACACTTACAGAAATTTTCCAAAAGGCAAATTATAGATTTTTTGTACGTAAAGTTACACACGACATACCGAATGTGCTACGTAGTTTCCTTTATTGGCTGCTGCTTTTGTAGTTTTCGTTATATCTTCCTTTCCTGCCCATCGTTATTACTAACTTATCAGTAATTATTGCCTTTTGCTAATAAAAGTTATTAACAAGTATAAGTGACTAAAAGTTTTTAAGTTAAATAAAAGTTCATAAGAATAAAAAAATGATATGAAAGGAAAAATACATAAAATTAATGAAACTGATTATAAAGTATAACGAAATGAGGCGTAGAGGTGTAGAGCCAGAATAGAGAGCGATATAGAAAGAAGAAATGAAATCAAAATCGGACACGCTTTGTGGCAGAGATAAACCACAGGGGCCAAGGCTTAAATTGATAAACACAGCTCGATGGCTCAAACTTAAAACAAGACTAAAAAAATTAGTTTCAATTTGTTCGTATATATGATCCAGCTGAAAGTTATTCAGAATTTTACAGTATCAAGGATAAGATGCACTATTATTGGAAAGATTAACGTCTGTTGTACGTGTTTCAGCAATAAAGGATTACATAACGCTGTTCTTGGAATACATATAATTGCACGGCTAATTTTTTCAAAACAAAATTCATAAGGAAATTATCATGAACGACTTTTAATTTACCGTGAATAAATTGCTGCCTCTGCTCATTAAACGTTGCGATGTCTAAATGAATTAATTCTAAATGTCTCAGCGTTAAGCTGTCAGACTTTTGTAAAAACGATTTCGTCTCAGTATGAAACTATTCTTAAGTATTCAGAAACTTGCACTAGAATAAAAACTAATAAGAGGAAGTTGAGGAACGATAAAAATTCGTTTTGATGTCTACAACGCTACGAAGTAGCAACCAATCCAGACTCTACGCGTTTGCAGCCTTTTCTATTTTTACAAATCATTTTATCTCGCTCCCTCTCTACCGCGCTCTCCCTGTTTTAGACTCCTAGTTGTACATGTATGTCTCTTTCTATTCGTAGTTGTATGTCTAAGTATGTCTCTTTCTACCCATGTCTCCGCAGTCCACTCCAAGCGAACAGTCGAGTTAGACGAACTCACATTAGTTCCTCAAGGACCATCAGCGACAACAAACTCAGACGAGCAAATTTGCTCTCTGCCGGCTCGATAACAAAATAACGTCACCACAAACAGCTGCTTAAACGATTAGAGCAGCAGCTCAGTATCCTAGTAGCAACTGCTACAACGCTTAGAGCAGAATGGAAATATCGTAGTAGCATCTGCTAAAATCCTAGTAGCAGCTGCTAAAAATCGTAGTATCAGATGCTCAATATCCTTGTAATAGTTGCTACAATTGGCGAGACAACATCACAACAACTAGGCAATAAATGCTAACGTGAGCGAAGCAGTTTATGATCTTATCAACAACTAGTAGTTAAGACAATTCTACTACTGCAGTAGACTAACCATTGTTACAACAACTGCTACAAAATCTGCTACAGCGACAGAATCAGCTGTTCACATCTTAGCAACAATGCTACAACAGCAAAAGTAACAGCTCATAGCTGAACATCTGTTAAAGCTCTTCTCTTAAAATTTTAATTAATCATTTATTTCAAATCAGGGATGTGTTCGAATGAAGACTACGAACTGTGTTTAAAAAGTTTCCATTACACGCCGCTTAGATTATGTAGTATGTAGTAGATTATGTAGAAGATGAGTAACAGACGAGGAAGTATGTAACCAACTATCTCTCTCTCTCTCTTAGTGCACTGCCTACTGGCAGGTCCATGGTACATAACGCCTCCACTCTTCTCTGTCTTCCGCCTTCCTCTTCATTTCCACATACGAGTGGGTCTTTAAATCATCTAACATACCTAATCTCGCCTGCCCCTGCCTCTCGCCTGCCCCTGCCTCTTTTTCCTTCCATTCTACCTTCTCTGCCTCTTTAATAGACCCTTCCCCCCTTAGAATGTGTCCTATCCATCTCTTCTTCCTATTGCTTAATACCTTTATCAACTGTCTATCTGTGCCACTCTCTCCAGGACTTCCTCATTTGTAACCTTTTGGGTCTAATCCTCTCCATTCTTCTCTCTCCACATTTCCAATGCCTCCATTTTCTAAATCTTCCTTCTTAAGGTCCATGTTTCACATCCATACAATAGCGTGGTCCAAACCAAAGTTTTCACTATCTTTATCTTTGTGTCTTTCTTTAGATTTTTTGTTAATAGTAACCAACTACATGTATATCTACTACTATATAACTTAACTACTTCACTTAATTCAACTAATCAATTTATATGGGACAGATGAGAAAAAATGCAGAAAAGTTTTCACATTAACTATCGACTTTCTTGGTAACGCCGTCGGATGACAAAAAAGGTTTAACGCATATAAAATAAGACCTATCTCTAGCAACAACAGCTGCAACTTTGACGGAGACACTAAGGAAAGTGAAATTACATAGTGCCAGTTTCAGAACCTACTCCACTATTTTTGCATGTAAGACAACTCTAGTCTAATATTTATTAATTGTACTTTTGCGTCATCAAACTTAGCAATTTCTACTGATCCGAGCAAGGAGCAATTGGACATAATTTCAAGAGCCAGCACGAGAGAGAGGGAGAGAGAGAGAGAAATGGAGAGAGATGGAGAGAGTTTAAGAAAAATCACAAAAATGGAAGTCAACAGGCAAGCAGCTTCTGCAGTAGCACTTGAGACGCAATGGATCCGTCAGAAATTTGTCAGTCAGAAGTGCTTAGACAATTTCTTTAGTTCAACACTGATCAGCCATTAATTAAAATTAGTCAGCTCTACTCCTGACTTAATTTATTTCTTTCCCTATAGAGTACTATGTCAAATGTCAGGTACAAGGCGCATATTTTTATCCATTACTTGCTACGACGCTTACATATCAGCACACCTGAGTCCAAGAAGTAGGGAATATCTATTTAAATTTATAGAGAGGTACATTTAATTTTAACAATTTATTAAACATGCAATGGTATTTAACTCGATGAAGTGCTTCCGAAATATCTAGATAAAAATAAAAATAAATTTTTAAATGCATCTCTTCAATGGAATTCTGATTTCCAGCTTCATAAGCTGTCTAGCCTGAGTAACTCCTGCTTTCATTTACAAATAGACTTGACTTTTAAAGAGCTCTTAAAGTATTTTTCACAATTGAAACACTTCAATACTCTAACAGCTTGGTAAATATTGCACAATTAAATGAAATCTTTTTCAAATATTAAAACAGTTCAACATATGAAAACTCTTAAATGGTTTAAATATTTGCTGAACAAAAACGATTGGAAAATATTTGAAATAACACAATTTTTAATGTCCTATTTCTATCCGGTTTGTGTTGTCATCAATAGAAGAATAATCCTAAAATAATACAATTTTAGAAATGTATTCCTTCCTTTCTCAAACAGATATATTCTTTCAATTTTCAATTAATCATCCAATATCCGTAAATCATCAGTCAATCGATCAGAAAATCAATCAGTCATGTAATCTGTCAATAGTTTTGTCCATCAATCAGGCAATCCATCATTAAACCACTAATATCTTACTCAAACGGTAACTCTATCAGACCCTCTACACAGGGTAAATGCCGTAGAAATTTGTCACCGTCCAGCAAACCAAAGGAAACTGTTGACCAATGCGCCATAGGCCACAAACACTGGTGATGAATTTCAGAAAGTTTTATTACTATTTTCCTTTACTACTATTATTTTATTACCATTTTTCATTTTTATTACTATTTATTTATTACTATTTTCCAATTTGTACAGCCAATTAATTTATTAGGCTACTAGTTGCCAATTTTAGCACACAAATGACATATTACAATCTGACATTTGAGTGACTAATTGATGTAGGCCTATTACTATTTGACTTTAGGGCAAATAATTGCCTAATGGTTATTCGAAAGGTTTATTCTTAATTAAGTTTTCACTATCATGTTAAACGACCAATCTCACCAATGGTCAGAAAATCTAAGAAACTATCATATCGCAATCAATCTGACGATAAATCTGATCGTGAGTGAGGTACTTTAGCGTTGTAAGAGCGGGCGGAGCTACTGTCAAGAACATACTCATGAAAATGCAACAAAGCATAACAATTCGTCTTTACAGCAGGTCACGTGCCGTAGTTCTCCATTTTACTCTTCTTTACGCTGAGCTAACAACAGCAACAGTTTTCAGATCCTGTTACAGCCAAGAGTCTGAAGGCCAACATGAATTCGTAGATATATGGATGCAAGCATTATTATAATTAGACAGAATTCCTAGTAAGTCAGACACGAAAAATTATTTATGGGCGTCTTTGTCTAGCAAGAAAACTATTTAACTTCAATCAATCAATCTAACAATAAATCAATATAACACTTAGGCTTTTCGCATAAAGTATGTATGTATGGAGTCTTTCTTCCATCATCATCACCAAATTAGCATCATCATCTTTTCTTGAATCCCAATTTAATTGAGGTGAGGATACGAACAGACCTTAAAATTTTACCATTCGTTTTAGAAAATTTCTGGAGCCATTATTCCATAATCTTGATAAAATCTCCTTTTGGAACATCTTCTTTTAAGTTCTTAGAGAAATTTCAAAATCTTTTTGTCAATCCCATAAACTTACAAGCCAGATACGGTGCTCATGTTTTAAATGTTTTTTAAATATGAAACTGTACCTTGCAAAGAAAACAGATATCTATTAGTCCTCATGTTGCAGACCTCATACACTCACCTATGAACTGTTATGCGGCTGGATGGTTGAATTGATAGCACACTTGCCTAACTAGCAGGAATCCATCGGTTCGAAACTCTGCGGGACAGTTTTTGGCTATTCTTGTGATCCATGAATGGATGTTAAACACAGATGTTAGCATGTCTTAATAGCGTAGGGGTAACGTCATGAAGTTTTACATGACAGATCTTGAGGTGAATTGAACTCTCGTGGGTTCGAATCCCTGCCGCACTGACCTGAGAGTAAAATCACGGATGTTCACTTGTCCGGTTATACGCAAAATGGACTAAATTGCCTACGGTTTAAACATGTGGTATTAAAAGTGATAGAAATCGACATAGTTGATCAGTTCACTATAGTGCGTGTTTACTTTTACAGATTAATAGCTTTATTATGGTTTTTTGTATGTGGAATAATCAGTAGTCTGACGTATTGCGAGAGAAAACACTACATTGTATATACAGACTGGGGCAAAAAAAATAATCCCCTAGCGAAATCTCAATAACTTTAAGAAAACTCAAAATATCTCTACAAAATTTTCGGAGCTTCTAGTGGAGGAATTTCTGCGTATATCCTGCAAATTTGATGAAAATATTTTCATTAGTTACGAAATTACAGCATTTCTACGAGAAAAGTGCTAAAATAAATTTTAACAAAACTTTTTGAAATGTCAGTCGTTCCATTTAAAGAAAATAACGACCATGAAAAGGCCGTTTACTTAAGTGGTGGAGTTTAAACCTGCACTACATTGCTAGCTACTCCAATATAAGATGCCTAAAATTCGTTCTTATGTTAAAATTATTCCTAAATTTTGAAGAAAATGTCCGGTATTTTTGTTTAAAAAAGCCTTGTTAAAATTGATTTTAATTTTTTTTCGAAGAAACGCTGTATTTTTGTTACTTCTGAATATATTTTCACCAAATTTGCAGGATATGTGTAGAAATTCCTCCTCTGGAATCCCCGAAAATTTTGTAAAACTATTTTGAGTTTTGTCCAAGTTATTAAGACTTTTGGTAAAAAAAGCCTTGTTAAAACTGATTTTGCACTTTTTTTCGTAGAAAAGCTGTAATATTTTTCTTGCTCAATAGATTTTCATCAAATTTGCTAGATATACGCAGAAATGCCTCCCCTAGAAGCTCCGTAAATTTCGTAGAGAAATTTTGAGTTTTCTTAAAGTTTTTGAGATTTCGCTAGGGGATTACTATTTTTTGCCCCAGTCTGTATATATAGAACGTATATGTATATATTAAACACTACATTATATATGTATATATATGTATATATATATATATATATATATATATATATATATATATATATATATATATAATCATGACTCATTTCACTATAATATGTTCTGTAATTTTTGTACATTTAATCCGGTAAAACGACTGAGATAATTCATAGGAAGTCATAGTGGACTTCTTCCTCTTTTTCAGAAATATCGTGACGTCACCGTTGATATTTTTGTGAGAGTAAAAGGAGATCAAACAACACCGGAAGTTGCAAGATCGTCTTGACAATTTTCCTGCTCATTTTATGGCGTCATTTAATATAAATAGCATCTTTTATACTCTTCTTGTGCTACAAAATAAAATGATGAGTAAAGAGTAATCAAAAAGTTATTTTCGTACAAGGCAAAATCTCTTATATTCGGATGACTGATGAATGATAAATGGACAAAATAGCCTGAAATTGGTTTACAGTTTAAATATAGGATTTAAAGGATATGTATATATATACATGTATATGTATATATATATATATATATATATATATATATATACATGTATATACATACAGCATAATATATGTATGTATATAAAATTCTGTAAATATACATTATATACATACATGTATATGTATATACAATTCATCAAGTATATAAGATTTTATATATTAAATACCTTAACGAAAGGTAAAAAGAGAAATATATAGTGAAAACAATAAAAATAAATATAGAGTAAAGAGGCGGAGCCAGAGAGAAGAGATTGAAAAGAGCCACATGATCATTAGAGATGTGAGATGGTAATTCATTGAGTGCTGAATCAACAGTAGATTGAAGAGATAAGAGTTTCCTCTAGTGACCGCAAACATTGCGTCATGCTAGCAGCGATGCTACTGAAGCCGCCAAACTATAAACCCATCAAACAACTCCTACTCATTTATCGATCGTCATATTTTGGTGTGAGCCATTTTGAGGACATTTGACCTCCTTCCACTCTTCCGCAACCTGGCATCGACAGGTTGCAGTCGAGTTCAACTTTGCTGAACGAGAAACACCAGGTTTAGGGTCGGTTTCATCATTTCACAGCGACATTAGGAAGATCGCTGACAAAGATTTTGAATCAACAACAACAACAATTAGAGTGCTACAGTCATCAATGACAACATCGAGCACTATTGAGACAAAATCAACCCAGCGAGCAAAAAGAAAGTCCAAAAACGGTGCAAATTCAAAAATCCAGAAATTCCGTACAAATCAATCAATTAGCATAATTTACAGAGACTCTATCAAAGTAAAACGCAACAAATTCTCTAAATGGACCATGAAGAGGCAGGTAGGAAGTAAAAAGTAAAACGCAACAAATTCTCTAAATGGACCATGAAGAGGCAGGTAGGAAGTAAAAAGTAAAACGCAACAAATTCTCTAAATGAGCCCATGAAGAGGCAGGTAGGAAGTAAAAAGTCAGATAGTAAAGGGTCACCACTGGTGAGGCAGCTAGTCATCGCTGTCTAACCTGGGATATGAACCAATATCTCTCTATCTGAGTCGCACTTTCTACCAATCAGGCAAACAACGTTCTCATTACACATGCATCAACACTTGCTTCGGGTAGAGAGAAAATAACACGGGTGTATGTACGCTGTAGGTCATGTATTACTACTCAGAATTAGATTAAATTAACCATCAAACCCGTTCTGCAGATTTATTCTGACGAAAACGTCGAATAAAATTAAAACGCTGAGTTGAACGCTTGCCCTTTCACACGACAAACAGATTCATCTTAGTCTCACGCTGTCTACTAACGTCTATGACATTACTCTGTGTCTTACATCAATACAGCGGAATCGTCTGAGATTTTATTTAAGTTCAGTGATAAATTTAGTAGCAATAAGTGATAACTTAATGCTACGTTTACTTTGGACTGAATTTCTGGATTTTTGAATTTGCACCGTTTTTGGACTTTCTTTTTGCTCGCTGGGTTGATTTTGTCTTAATAGTGCTCGATGTTGTCATTGATGACTGTAGCACTCTAATTGTCGTTATTATTATTATTATTGCGTTATAATGAGTGATAACTTATTGCTACGTTATAGTAAGTGATAACTTATTGCTGAGCAACTTTGGCAACTTTTTGCTATTAATAAATAAAAGCTTTTTAAGAATTTCATTACATTTTAACTACTCCAGATTAGCGAAATGACTATTGAAAAGGCATTCCACTTACGGTCCCAGATGCGTCCCATTCCAACAGGTCTCGTAGTTTCCGGCAGAGAGTCTCTCGGAGCTACACAGAGCATCCGGCAACTTGTTGTAGAAGTTCTTCGACTCGGCCACGTTCTTTATGAACATTTCTATCTTTAAGGCCAGACGTACTTCGGGTCCGTGTCGTACTGGCACCTGGTCGTGATGCTGGGTGCCCTTGCCGGATCTCGAAGAGCCAGAATCAGCTGAAGGTCTTGAGCCCACAGGGAGTTCTCCACATTTAGCTATCACCTGGTCAGTAGCAACGATAATGAAGCGTAATAGTAAAAGCTGATAAAGCTATTGTTAAGGTTAGTTTCCTCACTCGAAAGCGATGTCAGTGACGGGCGAGCCCAGGATTTTAAGCATGCATATACTGATCCGTGATCGAATATCTTACCGGCATCGCCACTGGCTCCAGCCATTAGAGTAATATAGTAGTCCGTGACAATATGCAGCACTATTAAACCTAAGCCAAACCGATGGACAAACATGAAAATGCTAAGTAAACTGCGCTAATTCAAAATTCGGTAATCAAGACCAAAGAGGGGACCTTGAGAAAAGCTTGTTGGTGCGTCAATAAAAAGCGATTAAGATGTTTGTAATAGAATACACGCGTATTTAGAGCGCATGAAAAAGAACTAATTACGACTTAATAGGTAATTAGGGTTGTCATTAAGTTATTTCGGAATAGGTTTATTCGAAGGAGATCATAGAGAAACTTTTTATGACTATTATCTAATATTTTTTCAATGATTGAAAAAGTGCTCCTTTATAGTCACTCTACTGAGCGTGATAGCAGACTGTAAAATGATTATACAAACTGAACTAGTCATTTGAGAGAACACCAAAGATATGACCAGCCTCTATAACATAATAACCACTAATGAATATAGGAAGATGACAAGTCTTTTGCATATATTGCGGTCGAATGAAAAATGCCGAGAACCTATCCGTGTGCATAATAGAGAAACCACCCAATTGCTTCATAAATATCCTGTGACACTGTAATTATTACTTACTTATAACAATGTCCATCTTCAACACCTCTGAAGTTAATCTTCTGCACTAGCAAGAAAATCCTTTCATTATTTTTGATTGATGAAGCGTCAGAACTTACCATTATATGCTTGATGAGAACGATTTACGAATTTGACGTATTGACCAGCCATTTAACAAAAATATATTTATCATTATAACATCTGCCTGATGTGGAAATTCTAGGATCAGTTTACATGCGGCATTGTGTCACTATTTGACTCATGTGAACACAATTTTGATATAAAAGTGCTTAGTTTATTACAAATAGTTAAGTTTCAAACATTTTGCTTGTTTTGGAGTTATTCATGACACAAATTTTAGTTTCTAAACGGCTATTAAAAAATTTGACTATAAATTTTAAATTGATAAGATTACTTTGCTATTCAATGGTGTGCTCGTGATCAACATGTAAAGGCTTTTGAAAAATTAAATAAGAAGAATTCAATAGCATTCTATGAATTTCTTTCTTTAAAACATGCTTAAAAATTGATTTCATACATGCTGACCATTCCCTAAAGTATAATACCGTAAAGTCTGTACTACTATACATGTCTTATCTACTGACAGTCTGTAGTAATGTAGTACTTGTACTACTGAACTGCCCTTACTACTATACTGCCTAGACAGCTTGTACTAATGAACTACCTGTAGTACTGCATGGTCTGTATTATATATTGTGCTGCCTGTACTACTGAACTTTCTTTACTACTTCAATAGAATTCTATTTCGACTGAACAATTATTATTAACTCATGAGCCGGTGTAGTCTAGTGAATACAATTATTAATTCAAATAAAAGGCACACAGGAATTACTAGAGACACTTGACTTAATTGACTTTGGTTACAAAATATTTACCAAGTTAATTTATTTATAAGCCTAGACTAGTAGACTAATAGGAGATCGATATAATAATATTTATTGGTGGTTTGCATAGACTATATGAATTAATAAGACGTTGACTAGCATATTGTTAAACGTCACGAATAACGATGTCGGTAAGTTATTCGATCGCGTATCAGTATGTGCGGGGTTCAAATCATGAGCTCGACTCGTCACTGATATCGCTTTCGAGTCAAGAAAACGTTAACATTAGCTTTACCAGCTTTAATAGTTCACATTACAGTTACGACACTGGTTTTGCTGTAATATGTATTTTCACCGGAATTCCAATCAAATACCATATCTTGTAAGATTGATACTGTCTTCCGTGAAAACTTAAAGCACTCTAAGCTATTTTTATAAAATAGCAAATAAAATTTAAATAATTTCCTTGGGGATATTAGGAGATTCATATTAAGCCTGCATTAGTAGAAGGGATAATCCAAGGATGTGAAAGGAAAGAGATATCATTATTCAATACATAATTTGTTCAGCCAATGATACAACAATATGCACCGTATATCACCATATATATTTTTATATCATTTAGGACTATATGGTTTACTTATAACGTTCAGTATATGGGATTTCCACGATTTAATACATAACTTAACCGAGTTAATCGATGCTGCTATTGAAGATAAATACCCAGATTTACACGTATCTCAGTAGTATTAAATTACATTTATAATTCTAATTACCAGTCAATAGTATAGGCCAAGGAGAAACAATTTATCACTGCTAATCTTACATCAATATCCAACGCTTACATTTTAATTCCTTCGTTTAGGAGGAAAGAGTTAATTTTCTATGTAATCATTAAAGATTAATGAGCTAAAGCCTAGAATAGCGGCAATTTCCAGTCGATATAGTATGCCAGTGGCGGGAATGACTCTGAATTTGAACTCTGTACCTACTGAACGGGGTTGAACATCTAACCGATCAGTGTACTGGATTCCAAACTAGGGCATAATAGTAAAATGAATTTGTATATCACTACTAGGATAGAGCAGTATTGGACATTTTTATTACACTTTAAAGAGTTGACTGAGCTCATAAAATCATGTTACTGTTAAATGATAATATATACAACTTCTAATATCACATGTCTAAACCGTTTCAATCAAGCCAATTATTCACACTACCAGTTCTGTGAATATCTGAGACTTTACTCTTGCCCAACTCACACAGGGGTCAACCACGACCTCAGCAACAGCTAATTAGGACTTCTGTACTTTTCTAAACTCTATAAAAAGCAAAAAGCTAAAAGCTAATGTTAGCGTCAGTTTCCTCAATCGAAAGCGATGTCAGTGACGGGCGAGCCCAGGATTTTAATCCTGCACCTACTAATCCGCGGTCTAGTATCTTACCGACATCACCACTGGCTCCAGCTTCTAGATTAGGATCTAGTGGCTGGAGCTAAGTGTTATTACAACACTTAGCTATCTCGATATCCTAACCAGAACCCTTACCGTAGACTGATATCTGGAGTAGGATTTGATCGCATGCCCCACATCCTCCGACAGGCGCCCATCAAGCTCCTGGAGCACGAGCTGCATGTCATACGATCCCTTCATGCTGTACGAGATGTGCTCCACAGCGTCCACGAACCCATTCCAGTGCTGATTCAGGTCAGTCAGCGGAACCAAACAACCTCGCATGACGTTGTAGCAGAAGTCAGCACATGGCCTCACATCCACATGGCCTTCACACACCGGACATCTGGATAAACGAGTAACCGCCGTGGCGCAGGATTCACCGATCGTGAAGTAGTCAGTCGCGTTCATGACGTCAGCTGCGAGCTGGAAGGCATCGAGGAGGGATCGAGCCGTGCCGAGGGATTTGGTTAAATCCTGCGCCAGACGGCGCGGTCCGATCCCGAAGGGCTGAAAGCTCTGTCGTTGGTTTGCCACACAGTGACGATACTCTGGAGTGAGATGTGAACCGTTGTTGGAGCTCATGAGGAACACGACTGGAAAGAGGGAGTTGAAGAATCTATCCATACTTTCGTCTATGTCTACCTTTTGATGACGTAGATATGACGTCAAATCTATAAATAGTTCGTCGACCAGATCGACCACCTCAGTCTCTGGAATTCTGTAGGTTGTGAGTAGCATGGCCTTGACTCGACTGCGCGCTGTGTCGAGTACATGCACAAATTCATCTGTTGCAAATAGAAAAAGAAAGACGTTTTAAAACTGAGGTTTAAAATATTGCATAGATTAAAAAGCAATATAGTAACTACCAATGACGCTAGCTAACATTTTTAATGTCACAAGACATTTGACAGTTAACTCAATTGCCCATTGTTACTCTTCTGTGGGTATCAGAGTTTTTACACACTGATCAGATAGATCGTGAATTTTCTCACGACCTCCAGAAATGTAAATACTTAAATTTGCAGGTATTACCTGGCGCTCTTCACAGAGAACTATTTACACAACTAACGAGCTTTTAAGTCAGTTAAGTTGTTTTAGCTAGAGTTACCTCCTTTAGTTTGTAGGAATCAAAATAAACTAGATATGGATATGTAGAACAGAAACTCTACAAATAACTCAACAGGTTAAGCCGGAATTGTTTCCCCACGATATGAAATATTGAACTGACGGATATGATTATCATCGCCTTTTTATTTGAGAAATAAACCATTCCTAGAGATATTTTAGATTCCTTCAAATTCCATAAATCTGATATTAACATGTAATTAGCGCGATTCAGCAGCCCATTGCAATGAGCTAAGGCGAACATCTCAAGTGCTCTAGAGATTTTGTGGCTACGGGCGCATGATGGAACACTTGACCGGTTTAGCAGATAAAAAGAGTACAATACTGGTGTGTTTTGCAGTAAGCCTAATCTCTGGATTACAAATATGGGTTTTAACTGAATAATATGAAATAAATATTAATTTGTACTTATTCAACATCATCTTCCCTACGTGTTCAGTTCTATTTCCTAAAGGTTCTTCAGTCAACCACAAATCACTGTCATGTAAGCCTCTCTTCCCTATTAATTTAAGCATTGCGGGGCCATGGAGTATCTCCATCATCAAGTTCATTGACTATAGTCTATGTATTATTGTGAATTTATGTTGTGGTTTCAAATGAAAATTGACAAATAAATAAATTTAGATTATTATGAAATCTTGTACATGCGGTTTTTGTCTAATATAGACCTATAATTTGGCCGCTTTTCAATGCATGTTTCTGTGCAAGATATCTCTGTATTATCATAGAAATTAGAGTTAAATATAATCAGAAGGATTTGTGAAGTGAGCAAGTAATGGGTAATAAAATGAATTCATTGTACTCATTAATTCATCTATGAACTTTATGTGTTTCAAATTCATAGACGCAGGCTTACTCTTAGTACTGCTGTCTGAGATGGCTTAGCTGGGATTCAACTTACGCGCTAATCAGTCAAATCTTGTATCAACCTGGCCACTCAAGAACTACAAAATTAGGGTCGGGATACGAATAGGCCTTCACCACTCCTCTCTTTCACAAACCACATCAGTCAATCCCCAATTTTTCCATTAGTTTTAGAAAAGTAAAACTAAAACTCTAATAATGGTAACATTTCCTATTTCTGGAATAGTGAATCTATAGCAGATCTTGTAGTTTTACGAGGAACAATAGTTTACTTCTATCGTAAACTCTGTTCTTTGAATTCGGTCGAAGAGAATTTCCCGACTGGCGCATACTGTATGCAAATCAGGTTTCCGTTTGCCACATGCTGTTTACAGAACACGAAGTTTAACTGATTGCTCTGTACAATACACATTGACTGCCAGGACTAATTGACTCCGAGAAAATTGAGCAGCGAGCCTAGCTTATTTATGAGCATTGAGCAGCGAGCCTAGCTCATTTATGAGCATTGAATAGCGAGCCTAGCTCATTTATGAGCATTGAGCAGCGAGCCTAGCTCATTTATGAGCATTGAGCAGCGAGCCTAGCTCATTTATGAGCATTGAGCTTCGAGCCTTGCTCATTTATAATCATTGAGCAGATAGTATATGATAGTATCATTAAGCCTCTTCAGATTTCAGTGATAGAACATTTTGTAGTGCATGATATTATCATGTAATTAATTTCCTTTAGCCTACACGAGTAGGCCCTGCTAGTTTTATAAGGTCCGGTAATATAATCGGATTGCACATTCACTGACTGTAAATACTATATAATGGTGTGGACATTACCGATTAGGTGGAATTATTATGAGTATGACTTACAGAAGATTAGTTAAATCGAATAGCAGAATCATTCGCTAGGAATAATATAACAATTATCCACTTCAAATGATGGGTTTTGCAAACATGTAGTATAAATACAATAACATACCATAACATAACAATAATTAGTGTGCTACAGTCATCAATGACACAATCGAGCACTATTGAGACAAAACCAAGCCGGCGAGCAAAAAGAAGGTCCAAACCGGTGTAAATTCCACAATAAAGAAATTCAGTCCAATATGGCCGCCATTGTGCTACATGTATAATCGGTTACAACGCTAGTAGTAATATCTGCATATTCAATTACATATTCATAGTAACTAATTAATAACTATAGTGATTTGAAATAATCATTAAAATAATTCTAATTAAAATATTTATTACTATTAATAATTATAAATGAATATCACGGCCTAATTTTCTTTTCATTTAATCTCACTAAACGTGAATTACACTAAATGGTTTATATAACCTACGTGCATTTCATGAGAAAACACAGAAACTATCACAAAAGCGAATAGTAGTAAACTTAGCAGAAAACTTTTTCCTCCAGTAACTCCTTCAATCAGACATACCAGATATAGCACTTGAAAGCTCCATATACACATCCACAATTCTTTATCAGGCCTTTCAAATCGACTTTCAAGAACGATGAGTTAATTAAAAACAACAACACTTCAGAGGGAGGCGCATCACACACATCTGCTAAGTCTGATAAAAAGAACATTTCAGAAATAGCTGTAGACTATACGTAATTTAATAAATCAGTTATATGAATCAACAGCTTTACCCTTGTTATATCCAGTTTGCTCAAGAATAGATCAACCGTGGACTTTACCTGTTATTAAAGACGACAAAGCACTAAACTTGAAACCAACATCAGAAACGGCATTCAGTTGGTGAGCGCCTAGGCTCCAGAAATTGGCTAACAAATTTCTAATCCGACGCTAGTTATACTGAGATTCAAGGTAAGATGATGACGATAGTGATGTTGATGACGATGCTGATGCTGATGATGATGAAGGTGAAGATGAAGATGATATGTGAATGAACAGTTTAGTCAATCAGTTAAATAAATCAATCAATTAACAGCTAAAACAGATTCTTAAGCTATAACATAAATAAGCAAGTAAATAACATCTATAACAGTCATCTGTAGCGCCTATAGTAAATCAGTAATCTTTTAAAAATTTAATAAATCTAGAAATTAAATTCAACTAATCCAAGTACTAGTGATTTAAATTACTCATGAAATCTTCCAGATAAAAATCAGTCATTCGATCGATTTTGTCACTTAATCAATACTAAATAATCAATCAATCAATCAAAAAGAAATCCTGTAATTTCAGCAATATATATCGATACAATAGTATGAATGAGCAAATGTAACATGCCACGAAGTCAGCAAGAAATACAAAGAATGCGTCTAGATAGTACAAAAGTACGTAGTTAGGCCTAGATACTGTTTATACTGAAGCACTCAGTCAAATGCTTCAATATGTTCTCAATTCAAATACACAGGTAGTTGAACAATTACATACTCCCCAACTTCTCAAATATATACTCCATAAACGCGACTGTTTGCAGTATAAGATAGGAAGTTGAAATTATGACAACCTTAAGTAAGCTTTAAGCATAGAAATCCATGCTTCAAGTCAGACTGTAGAAGTCCCACTGGGTCCGCTTTCACAGTATCTTTCACAATATTTAGAATGTCTCAATAGCGCAGTGGTTAACGTCATGAACTTTTAAATGAGAGATCCTGAGGTGAATTGAACTCTCGTGTGTTTGATTCCCGGCCGCGCTGATCTGAGATAAAAATCTAGGACATTCACTGGATCGGTTACACGGAAAATGGACTAAATTGCCTAACGAATTGATCATGACAGTATCAACATAGTTGGTCATTTCATTATATTACGTGTTTACTTTCTTATCCCTTCATCTCCATGCAGAAGCTTTACATAGACTAATGAGTCAACCCGATTAATATGGAAGGAAAGAGATTGCATAGATAACTCAAATTAGCCTGGCTGACAACACAAGTGACTCTCATTATCTGAATGTAAATTACACCTTATCAAGATCATAATTCATTTGAGATAATAAAGTTATCAACGGTCTAAGCACACAGACCTATGACATGCCGTTGAATAGTGTAACTTCGTTTATATTCAACGATTATGCATAGCCTACAAAACGAACTATACCTCCCTCTCTCTCCTCTCTCTCCATATCTCTCCCTATCTCTCCCTATCTCTCCCATCTCACTCAGTTATCTCTCTGTGTACTGTTTAACAGCAGGTCCACGATATATCTGTCTCCCAAATAATTCTGCCCTCACCTCACCTTTCCATTTCGTATATACGTGTCTTTAGTAGGAACGTGCTTCATCGGAAAACAGTGATTTAGAATCCCTGATTCCCTGACAAACCTTGTCACTATCTTCCATACTGGAAGATGTGAAAACTAACTGTATTTTAATGCAAAGCATTAGATATTTAAAAATGATAATGACTTCGGTATTGTAATAACTTTTCTCAATTGAAACATTCATGGCAGAAAATCCACACTAAAATTCACATGACCACATTTTAGCCAGTTGCTGAAGGGTCAGCAGAAATTAAAGGACACGGGGTAATTTAAAGGCCGTCAATATACATGTATTGTATATATATATATATATATATATATATATATATATATATACAATATATATATACATATATATGTATATATATATATATGTATATAGATATACACACATATAAATATATATATATATACACATACATATATATATATAGGGCCTATATATATATATATATATATATATATATATATATATATATATATATATATACATAGGCTATATATATATATATATATATGCATCGGCTGGAGGTGGCGACGTCGGTAAGATACTCGACCGCGGATCAGTACGTGCGGGGTTCAAATCCTGGGCTCGTCCGTCACTGACATCGCTTCCGAGTGCGAGTGAGGACACTGACGTTAATCTTAGCTTTTACTTTTACTTATATATATATATATATATATACACACATGTATATATGCATATATATATATATATATATATATATATATATATATATATATATATATATATATATATACTATATGTGGCTAATGTATGGGACTACCATTAAATATCATATATAGTTAGTTTTAAAGGACTACAATGCATGCATTGTGGTGATTGCATTGAAACACAAGCACTACAGGCATAGGCCTACATAATATTGGTTTGAATAATATAGTCTTTCAGGTCCAAAGCACACAGACCTACTGATATGCTGCTTCTCACTCTCCATAAAGATCACTTCATCGATCAACGATCCCTTTAAAAATGTTACGCATTATCCACAACTTAATGTACCCTATATTGCGTGGGTATAGTATGAATTCTGATGTAGTTTCCAATAGTCTTCTTCAGTTACTTCGACGACTTTTAGGACATTTACAGTTTACAGTTGGTCTTTCCTTTAGCGTTCTTATAGATTATTTGACACTGAAGTAACAGCCATACAAGATTCACTTTACTGTACATGTATATATTAAAGGATAGACTATATATTACGTGGATTTTAGTATAATGGATTAAAATGCATCGAGGTTATGATTAGTCCTGGCAAATATTAATACACAGAAAATATTAAATCAATTGCTTTTGGGATTTATTTTAATTAGATAATTTTTTAAATTTAAAACGAATCTTTCATCTATTTACACGTTTCATTGGTATATGAAGTACTCAGAGTGCGTATTAATTAAGGCATGACACTAAAAAAGGTATAAACTTCTAAGTCAAGACACAGTTTTGAAAGATTATGTTTAAAACGTTAAATAGGTGCTAATTGCATTGCACTGAATCTAATTAAAAAGATCACAGTCAGATTTAGGCTAAGAAGAAAATTAAAACTAAGAAAAAGACAATTTAAGTAGGGTAATTTTATGAACAGAAGCTTTCTGCCAAATGTGTAGGCCTAATTAGCAAATTACAAAAATTATACACACTGAAAGCTCAATCTCATAGAATGAAACAATCCACGTATTTTCTGAGAGCCAACCGACTAATAGATACTTTCGTAGAACTAAAACAACCAAACCCAAATCATCATTTTACATGTTAATTAAGCTGAAAGTTAAGTTGCGATAGAGAGAGAGATAAATTTGTCTGCAAAAAATGCAGGCTATTGGAGGAGAGTAGAAGTTTTATCCATTTTCATGACGTAAGTTCACGAGCTAATTACCGCTGAAGTCTGGTTCATATGCACGTCGGTCTTTCGCTTTATTTCAATCCATTCACGTCTTCTCAATGTCTGTCCTACATGAAGGTTACCAACTGCACCTAATAATGTGCCAAAAATCATAGAACCAACAACTGAACAGCGTCGTTACGTAATAAGTGCATTGCTTTATTTGCTCAACAGTTTGAATCTCTCTTTGAAATACTCGCTGTCTTCACCATGCATGAAACCAGGCGCAATGTTAGACAGTATGGTCAACAATTTAAATGTCTTTTCATCTCTTTTTTTAAAGCAACGGTAAAGTTATATGTTTAATTACCCTACTGGTTCAAGGTAAGCCAAGTTTTGTAGAATTAGGCAATGACGGCATTAATAACAAACAGTCAGTTAACCAAAATTTAACAAGGAAAGAGGAGCTAAGTTTCCTAAAAACGATTACACGGTTTTCATAAATTTAATTGCAATTTTAAAAATTGTACAGTTGTCTGTAATCGTGCATGCGATTAAATGGGCCGAAATTTTTAATGTTTATTTTGCTCTTTGTAAGCATATGCGTTTGTCAATCGAAATACCTAATCAAACAACACGATAAATTATTCTGCCAAATTGTTATAAGTATTCTCACTCTCTCTGTCTCTCTCTCTTACTCTCTCTCTCTTCGCTCACTCTTCCTTTCTCTTTCTCTCTCTCTCTCTTTCTTTCTCTCTCTCCCTCTCTCTCTTTCTCGCTCACTCTTCCTTTCTCTCTCTCTCTCCCTTTCTCTCTCTCTCTCCCCCTCTCTCTCTCTCGTGTGTTCTACCAACTGACTGGTCAAAGTTACTTCTCACACTCTGCATTCACGATCTACATATAGCATTCTATAATTCAACAACTTAATCCCTTCACTGAAGGATTTAAGTAATCTGTACCTTATGTAGCCTTAAGCTTGGAAACAATATGGTTTTTGAGGTGATGTTTCGTTGTCCTGTACAGTTCTTGCATAGTCGCCTTTACGGTTGGTCTATTACTCAGTACCCCGAACACAACACGGAAATGTTACTAATAGCGTTGAAATGAAACATATTCATCAATAAGCACTCCATAATATGCAAAAATAAATTACATTATAACTAATGATAATCTATCTTTTCTTACTTTGGACTTGTCAGAAATAAGCTCTGTCTTCAGAGAGTTAAGAATATTTCTAAGCGACTGAAAAAGTTAAAAAATCCCGACCCAAGTTAATTAGGATTCAAGGGAAGAAGAAGAAGCTGATGATGATGACGTATTACAATTGCGTTGGGCATTGTTGTATCGTAAAAGTTAAAGAGCTAAAAAGCAGCGTCAACGTACTGTATTAAAACGTTTTGCATTAAAACTCAATCCACAACTGGCAAGTGTGCCAAACTAAATTGCAAGTCTGATCACTTCGTTCAGAGAAAACAGTGCATGCGTTCATTATTCACCACAGCTAGATGACTGTAATGTATTACATCGCAATGTACTACATGGTAGTGATTACTTTTTGCAGTTGTAAGATCAATACTTATTACACACGTGACGTTCATAGCCTCACATTTACAATTAATAGTGCATAACCCTAAACACATACTTTAAACATGAAAGGTTCACTTTATTTTATCTTATTCATTTTCGTTCGATTATACCCTTGATGAGTTCGGGTTGCTGAAGAATGTGACGTAAAAACCGACAAAGAACTAAGATTCTAACAAACGTCACCACGTCAGAAAGACGCATTCGGTTGGTGAGAGCCTACCTTTCATAAATTGCTACAAACTTTTCTAATCCTGACACTAATTAAACTGGGATTGAAGGGAAGATGATGTTGACTAAGGACCACAAAGTCAAAGTATAAAACCTTGAATATTTAACATTCTAGTCAATTACTAGGAGCGTCAACATCAAACCTTACCAAGTTTACAGTTAGTTATATCATCGAATTATATCAAATTAACAGCTTCTTAATTATGGAAAACAAATAAATACACAAATAATTTATGGGAAATATAAATATTTACAGGATGTTTCAAATCACATATTATTCAAATGTTGCCAATTTGAGGAGGCCGTGTTTGAGAACAATAAAATGCATAAGGAAACGGACGTTAAACCTTTATTATTATTATAATTATTAGAACGTTTCAAAAACGTCTTGCGTATGATCATAGTTATTTTCGACCCTTTAACCTGCGCCTTCAGTAGATTTTTTGGTGAAATTATCGCATATTTTTTACAAAACAGCCATTGAGTTTTTATTTTTGTACTTCTACACTATAATCAGACGTCCCTGACACTGCCTTGAGGCGAGGAACCGGACGTTAAATTCTTATTGATTGATCGATTAATCAAATATATTTCTTGACCATCCTTGCTACCTTCACTATTTATTTTAGTGTTTTACTCTTCTTTCTCGTGGTTTACTCAATGCCGACTGACCTAAGATTTGAATAAATGATTCTGATGCACATGCACTGCAAATGCTCGAAACAACGAAATCCCATCTCAATTCTGTTTTACTCTTAGGGAAAACAAAATATTCAAGTTCGAATTGGCTTGAATGTGGATGAACTGGAAGGAAATCTGAACTTTAATTTTTCAAAATTCGAAAGATCAAGATTGTGATAGATCCAGTTCGATTAGTCAGTCAATTTACAAAATAAAATGTTTAATTATACAAGCTTTCCTTACTTTGCAAATTCTGCACGTTTCGCATATCAATTTTCATTCAATTTGAATACACTTGACTTGGCAGACGCTCTGAAAATTTTATGAATTCTCATTAAATAGAATCAATTTTGAAAATTAAAAACTGAACATTAAATATTTCACATCAACATGTAAAATTAGTAACTGGATTCAGTAACATCAACTAATATGATACATATGCAAAAGTTTTAAAGTAGGCCTATATTTCAGGGACATTAATTTACATGTAAAATTGTTCCCTTTTCTTCGTTTATGGTTCAAGGTTATAAAAGAGAGATAAACTGTCGAAATGTATGAGGCTATACTTGAGGCCATTAACTGAACAGCTGAAAATAACATAGAATGTTTATAAAAGCATTAAAGTTAAGTGCATTGTTACTGTCGACTTTAACTTGCAAAGGTACTAGATCGGGAATTTCTTCAGAACTACAATATTGCATGATGAAAATATTTAATAACTTCAGGTAATGCAATAGTTACTTTTACTGAAGAAACTAAAACATTCATAGAAGTTACTCAAATTTGCCATTGCCCACCAACTCTCTTCATTACATCAGTAAATCAGCTAATTGGTAACTACATTTATTCAAAATAATTTGGTGAATAACATTATAACGTTATCTTTATCAATAATGGTGATTGATCGTACACCTATCGTAAAGTAAACAGTAAAGTAAACACGCACTATAGTTAAATGATCAAATATGTCGATATCTATCACTTTTAATGCCACATGTTTAACTGTTAGGCAATTTAGACCATTTTCCGTAAAACCAGTCCAGTGAATGTCAGAGATATTACTCTCAGATCAGCGCGGCTGGGATTGGAACACGCGGGAGTTCAATTCACCTCAGGATCTGTCATTTAAAACTTCACGACGCTACTCCTACGCTATTGAGACAGTCAATATTAATATAATATGATTTATCTACAATAAATCAAGCACTAATGCATAAATTTTCTTCTTTAAATCATTAATATTAGTAATAACGAATTTTATGATTATTCAATTACTTAGTTACTCAATTAATCAGCCAATTAATGCACCAATCTTATTATACTGTATGTCGGTTGGTCAGTCAGTCAATCAATCAGTCAATCAGTCCATAAGTCCGTCAGTCAGGCGTCAGTCAGTCAGTCAATCAGTCAGTAAGTCAGTCGGCAGGATAACAGTCGGTTTGACAGTCATTAGTCAATAACTCCATCAATCAATCAAAAGACCAAGCAATCAATTAAATAAATTAAGCTAAATAATTTTTTTCCATTGAATTATTTGTTTAGCAGCCTTGTGCCATTGTTTGTCGTTGTCTACGCCAGTGTCGATACTCGCACGTCTTGCTCATTAAAATTCCGACAAGGAAAGACACTTACGTTGAATTTTGAGGTTAACTAGAACAGAGGTACACCTTGGAGTTGTAAATGGTCGGATAACTGAGTTGCAGTCATATTAAGAGCCAGGCTCAGGATTCAGCGTATTATGAGAGAAGTTATATTATTGTTGGTTGAACCACAACAAAGCTTCGTCATCATACTCAAGGTTTGAGAGTCGGCGTTGCATATTAAACACACAAGGTTAAACCTAATAAGAAACGATACTTATTTTTGGTCGTATGGTTACAAACATGACAGCCGCATGTGATCCTTGCTATTTGTTTAGTTTCTGTTTTGGTAGTCTTCATTGTTTCCTCCTTTTCTTTCCATGGTTATTAGTAATCATTGCCCATTAATAGGTATTGTGTATTGAACAGTCAATATAACATCCACGTACACCTACTTCATTGCTGGGAGAGAATTCAGGTAAAGTTTGTATACTGAACGATAAATATAACATCCACGTATAACTACTTCATTGCTTTGAGAAAATTCAGGTAAAAGATGTATACTGAACGATAACTATAACGTCCACGTATACCTACTTCATTGCGGGAGAGAATTCAAGTAAAAGTTGTATACTGAACGGTAAATATAACATCCATGGTTAAACCTTATTATGCCATGCAGGTGCGTCAGAGTTGTGTCTGTTTCTCTCAGTCCATTCAACTGGTGGCTTGAGCGACTATAGTGTAGACTATTTGCTCTCAGTCTGGCTCGTCCACCAAAGTTTTGAGAAAATAGAGTGACACATAGAACTGAGCGATAGTGAGAGAAAGAGTGGGTGAGTGAGAAAGAGAGAGAGAGAGAGAGAGAGAGAGAGAGAGATAGTGAAGAGGAAAGAGGGGAGAAGCAAAATAAGAGAGAAAAGAGAAATGAGAGAGAGAGAGAGCGAGAGAGAGACAGAGAGAGAGAGAGAGAGAGAGAGAGAGAGAGATAGTGAAGAGGAAAGAGAGGAGAAGCAAAATTAGAGTGAAAAAAGAAATTGACTAGAGGCATGAGAGGGAGAGGATATGAGGAAGAGAATTTACGAGAGAACAGAGAGGGATAGGTAGAGAGAGAGAGAGAAAGCGAGACAGAGAGAGGGAGAGTGAGAAAAGGGAGAGAGCTACAAAGAGAGAAGGAGAGTAAAAATGATGCTGTTATATTTTAACTAGGTATATAAGCGAATTATTTAGAAATATAATTTATTATACTTTATATAAAATTATATATAACTGATTATATCAGAGCATTATATACATGTAGTCAGAGAAAGTATAGGACTAATGATCATCCTGCATAGACGAGAAAGATCTAAGAAATTGCGATAACGATACAAATGATCGCTAGATGAAAGACAGAAGAAAGAGATGAATAAAAGAGCGAGTCTTCACCAATCTATTTCAAAGACATACTGTGACAGTGATTAGAAATTTCCAGGTTTAAGTTAGTCAATAATGCACTCAAGGCTAATTCCTCTAACTTTGTGTCATTACCCAACCAATCAGAAGGCATTTCTTTAAGTTAAAGCTAACAAATTGTAAGAATTTTTGAAATATTTGCCTTGGTTCAGTTAAGAATTAGAACGAAAAGACTGTACAACATTTAAGTCTATAGAGTTTAGTCCTCTTCTCAATGGTAAATTTTATAGAACTGACTTAGTTGGTATCAAGAACGCAAGGTACAAATTTATTAGAAGCTATATAATTTATTTCAAAACTCAGATCAATACAATCGCAGCTTTGCAAAAGAATCAATTCTTCAAATGAACCTCCAGTATGCAGAGATAAAAAGTACTGATAGTTTATAATTCTATTGTCATACAACACGGGACAAATTCGTTTTAGTAAACTTGATCTCCATATGAATCGTTTTTAGAAAGCCTCTGCACTTGTTTACTACGTGACGTGTAAAATCACTATCATTGTTACTCTCATTAGTTCTAAAGCCAAGAAATCAGACCTACACTGTATACTAAGAATCGCTACAAATGTTTTGCTCGTGGTTGCCAAATTGTGTAACAAACTTTTTATGACAGACATAAAAGAGACAAAAGGCTTAAAATAGTATTCTCACTAATTCATGCCTTTAACAACGCGGAGATACACTTATGTGACAATCTATTTCCCCATGCTATTTCAATCAAGCCCTGTGAAATACTAGAACTCCAGCACACTACACAACTATTATACGTGAGAATAGACTTTAAGCCTAAAGTTCACTATAGAAGGTTTAACTTTAATGTTTAATATAGTATTCTTGATCGGGATTCGTATCCCGATCCTATAATTAAATTGGGGTTTAAGGGAAAAGGATGAAGATGACGACGAACAGAGTATATTATGCAAAAGGCATCTCTATACTTTACAGCAATTGCATGCATTAAAACAAAACGTCTTTCTGACGGTGATTTGAATCTTTGTGCTTTGATGCCTTTTGCGACAAGTGCAGTCCGCAGTTTGTCCATTTTTCAGGAACCCGGACACCACATGGGTAACTAACGTATTCTACAATACAATAGCATCTGTATTTTAATAATCATAATAGTAATAATAATAATAATAATAATAATAATAATAATAATAATAATAATAATAATAATAACAATTAGAGTGCTACAGTCATCAATGATATCATTGAGCACTATTGAGGCAAAATCAAGCCGGCGAGCAAAAAGAAGGTCCTAAAAGGTGCAAATTCCAAAATCCAGAAAATCAGTCCAAAGTAAGAGTACTTAGAGAAAAGGAGCTTTAAGCGCTAATCGAAACTCATGGACACTGAATGGAAAAGAGAGATGGAAAAGATAGGTCTTCAACTGCCTATGGAACTGCTCATAGGAAAGCAAAGGCCGATGTCATTCAGACGAAGACTTCCGAAGATTAAATGGAAGATCACCATCGTGAAATCACCGTCAGAAAGACCTATCAAATAACAGTTTGTCAATTCTTCAGGAACCCGGACACCACACGGATAATTAGAGTATTCTGCAATACAATAGTGGGCGTATATTATAATATCACATTGCATGCATGGCATAGCTTGACTCTAACCTCGATACTGGTCGATGCTACTGGAGAGCAGATTTTTGAGGAAGGCGCCATGGGCCTTAATCACGTGACGGAACTCATCGATGGCGCTGGCATGCAGACGTCTCTCAGTGTCCCGGGAACAACAGGTGGCGTGCTGGAGATTGGAATGTCTGTTGCATATCTTAAGTTCTGCGTCTGCACATAATAGAAACCAAATCAAGAGAATTTAACGTCAGTTTGATCATTTGTCATAGTAATAGACGATGAACAATGACATCGCAGGGAAGCTTCATTAACCCTAAATATAGCCTGACTTTAAAACTTAAACATAACCCCAATCTTACCAGTAACCCTAACCGTAATCCGAACTTTCAAAGCATAACTCGAAACCCTATTCGTTAAACTAATCATAACTCGAACATATGACTCGTCCGCGGATCAGTATGTGCGGGGTTTAAATCCTAGGCTCGCCCGTCACTGACATTGCTTTTGAATGAGGAAACTGACGTTAACATTAGCTTTACCAACTTTTACATAAATTTAGCCTTTTGAATTAATTCTCTAATTGATTCCGAGCACTTACAAATAGATAAATCAACAGCGTATGTGAGTAGCTACTTATTCAGATTTGTCCAAACTAACTGGAGCCACTGAATTAAATGTTTCCGGTCACACTAAGCGGTGAAAAAAGTTAAAAAGACTTATAAGTAAAATGTAGCTTCTGTCTTTGCATCCTACAAATACTTGCAGAGACGGTCAGGCCATGATTGGAAGGCATAGAATAGCATGAATCATGCTATCTGAACGATTATATGCACTATTTACTGAAAATAGTGAAATGGAAGTCTACAAAAATGTATGCCTTGGATAATGTTGCACCGTTGCTTGTTGAAAGGTAACAAAATTATCGACACATCTACGTAAGTTTGTCCATGAAGTTAAACTGAGACATTCTCGCGTTGTCGGCGATATTGCCGACCCACTGAAGCAAGTAATCGTCTCTGTACTAAAGCATGTTAATCGTTACATGCCCGAGGCGTTACTAAAGTTTATCAATATTTTCACGATGACATTCTGCGTCATTACCGGAATTAAACATACTCCCTTCCTTGTCTATTCACTCCAATTTTACATGAATATGAACTAAATAGGAGTTAGTGAAATACTTATGACTAGAATACTAGATATATGAATGACAAGACATAACAGTCGAAAGTGCTCTGCTAAGCACTTCTCCTGTTTGTGTATGTACAATTGTACATATATATAGATGTTTACGTGTATTTACATTACTTTTGGTATATGTTTGAGTACATATACAAGTTTAAACACATCAAATACGTATATGTATATATATTTAACTGACTGTAGAAATGTAAGTGATTACATGTGAGTGTGATATGTTTCACTGTGTTCGGGTCTTTATGTCTCAATAAACATAGCTGCACATTATACGAGGCTCCAAGGTTTGACTTTTAAAATTCTATTGTATTCTATTGTATTCTATTCTACTCTATTTTACTCTATTCTATTCTATTCTATTCTCTCTAGTTAGAATTTTACAAAATCGCTTGAAATATAGACCCATAATATAGACCAAGATGTTTTATAAGATTTCCTTCGATGAATCATTCTAGTGAGCATTGTCAATGAATCATAGAATAAGTTAAATTATATTGAATCTTTTTCAAGTCAACCTCGTTGAAGATGAATCGTCAACTTGTTAATTAAATTTATATTATATATTTGCCGTAAAGTAGAGGTGTCAAGGAACAGTTTCACTGTTTAATAAAGCTATAAAAATTGACATCGACTGACTTAAAACTAGCAAACACTCAATTTGTCCTCTGCTAAAGACAGAAATGCATTAATTAATCTAGTCTACACCTATTAGTTACACCCGGCTAGTATTTATTCAGAAATCTAAGCTATTAGGACATGAGCAATTCAGTACAAATTTCTCATTAGAATGCTGGAATGCTGTTTCGCAACATTTCAATATTATAATTAGACTGGATGGTTGGCCGGAAGGTATTTTGAAATTTGTGGCGGGCTAAATGCTAATGATGCTCAGCAAATCACATCAGCATTCGTTTTGCCACCTGACAATACCTGTAGACTCTATGGTGTAGCCTATAACAAAAAGCTCAGGGAAAGTTCTGTAGGAAAGTTTTCGCAGATCGAAAGTTATGCGGATAGAATCGAGAGTTTCGAATCTAGAGAGTTTCGACCAAAGAGTCACAGATTCTAACTTAGGTCAGTCCACAGAATTTGCAGCCGACGTTGCACCCACATGTAGAGTCTCACGACATTTAAACATCAAATTTGTCAAATACTCAAAACAAAATCCAGACAATTTTGACCTTCAGTTCTGTATGTCTAAGGCTAAGGCCAAGTTAAACGTCAGTTTCCTGCTCGAATAGCATATTAGTGACGGAGGTCGAACAACTTGCCAACAAGCCACCGGATCAGTCCAAACAATAGTCCGATGCTAATGAATAATTAAGTGCGATTTAAGGTAAGCAATTTAATTATATCGGAAATCAATCAATGAAATCCATATATATATATATATATATATATATATATATATATATATATATATATATATATATATATATATATAGTATATAGATATAGCATATATATATAATTAGACATATCAATCTATCAATAAATCAATAAACCAATCAATTAAGCAATCAATAATAATATTTATAAGGTGCAACTGAAAAATCTATGCATCCGAACATATAATTTTTAGATGGAGTCTAAATATAAACAAATTGGCTCACCGAGCGTGGGGAATGGGAAACTCAAATACTGAAGAAAATAAAACTTAAGAAAATAAAACTTAAGAAAGTAATCGTAAATCATATGTTGAACGACTTATTTGATCGTGCGAGAAAGAAATCAAAGAATTTTATGAATATTTCTGCTTATACTACTTACAATTTAATTTCTTTTAGGATTAAGGACGTATTAGTCTGAAAGAGTGCTGCACGTTTGCGAATGCGATAAGTCACGTAAAGAAATTTGTAAAAAAACTGGTAAAGCTAAGATTAACGTCAGTTTCCTCACTCGAAAACGATGTCAGTGACGGGAGAGCCCAGGATTTGAACCCGCACCTACTGATCCGCGGTCGACTATCTTACCGGCTTCGCCATTGGCTCCAGCTAATCGGGAAGTCGGTAAGATACTTTTGTACTGCGAACCTGCCAATAATATTCCTACGCTTTAGCGTAGTCTACAATTAATTGTTTACAATTTTCCCGCGATGTCGAAATATTTCGCGTTATTATGTATAACTCAACCTTACGTCGCATCATTTCGTATTACTCATAAAAACTATACAGCGTCATGATCATAAATGGATGCATTGTTAAGCTTTTTTCACTAGCACAGGCAAACATTTCATAAACATAAAAGTACCTAGAGGCAACCAGCCTACTATTTCATAACAGTGAAGGAATGATCATGCCAATAACCATCACAATTTGACTTACACATAACGCCTTCTTATTAAGTGCAGGCCTACGTGACTGCTCTATCAGAACAGATTAAAAGGAATCGAGCAATCGTATCAGAGCCTTCTAAGATAGTTGGGTTTCGCATTATATAATGTATATATATACATATATATATACATATATATATATACAAAATGATCATAAAGATAGAAAAAAGAAAAAATATCATATGGACCACCCACCGCAATGACGAAAGGTTCACTCCTCCACTTTTCAAAATTACTTTTTCTAAATCTCTGTCGCTTTTAAAGTTCTTTCCGTAATTGTGAGATAAAAGTGATAAGAGGAAGGGACAAATTCTACTTCGCAAAACTAGAAATTAAATATGTAAATATTCAGTCTACCCCCCTCCCTCCTAACTTATCGTTGAGCAAATGGTGTCTACACGCTGATGTCATGATAGACCTACATGATACTTTACTTGACTGACTTTACAAACGCCTCTGCAGATAATATCGATTAAAAATATACATCAGTAATTAATAATAACAGATAAGCTTATTAAGCAACAACTAATTAGCAATATTTGAAAATCTAACAATTTTCTTCTAAACTGCATTATATGATTTTCATGTATACGCTTATATATATATTATACATATATATATATATATATATATTTATATATATATATATATATAATTATATAAATATAAATATAATATATACATATTATATATATATATATATATATATATATATATATATATGTGCATGTATATAGGCCTAGGCCCTATATATCTATGTATATATATAAGTATATACATGTAGTTAATTAATATATATATATATATATATATATATATATATATATGCCCTATATATAAATATAATATATACATATATTATATATTATATATATAGGCCTAGGCCCTATATATCTATGTGTATATATAAGTATATAGTTATGTTAATTTATATATATGTATATATATATACTAGTTTACTGCCTACTGGCAGGTCCGTGGCATATAATGCATCCACTCATCTCTATTTTACGTTTTCCTCTTGATGTCCACATACGAGTGGATCTTTAAATCATCCATTACATTCCTTTTGAAATACCATTATTCTTGGGGGATTCTGTTTATGACTAGGTGGATATATATAATTATGTGTATATATATAAGTTATTTATTAGCAATATTCTCTTAATATCACGATGTATTCTCGTAATATTATTTATATGATGAATAATCTCTTATTATCACGTGATCAAATGAAATGCACATTAAAGGCACAGGGTTTGTTCAAGATATATTTCATTAGATTTTGATTTATTTCACAATCTGAGTTTAACAAATAGAAGTCATTATTATTTATATAATAATTATTATTATAATGATATTATTATTATTATATTAGTATTTATATTATTATTATTTATCAATCTTTGTAATTATGACTCAATTGTATAATCACTATATCATAAACCCGTCGACTTTAGTCAAATATATACACAGCTTCTGATAGCGTTCTCTATACGGTTTAGGTTGTAAAGTACAGTCATAGTTTGAAACTAATTTTGACATTGACTGAACTTATCTACTCAGAAGTTTGGTCAATAATAAAGCTTTGACATTTTACTCGTGTTTATCAGTTCAAATGACAGACCGAACAAAGCTTCTACATGCAAAGGACAACTTCATAAAGGTGAATTAGTAACTAAAATAACACTGCAAAGCTGCAATTCAAGGGGTTCTAAGACTTTAGAGCCCATCTCAAGATATTTCAAACAGTCCCAATAATCTCGAAGAGAATTCTGCTGTAATTAATTTAATTTGTTTCGTTTGGTTCGCAATGTGAATAGGAAGATAGGCCTATATAATTAGAATGATTCATCTTTTCAATTTTATTTTTGTCTCATCTACTGTTGAATAAGAGACATTTTTATATACAATTGAACAATTTACTTACTTCACCCGAACTCACAAAGACAACAGAAACTCATTAAGAAAATCATTGAGGAAGGCAAATGGGAAATGGCACTGGAAATAACATTTTAAATTTAAGTATAGCACATTTATTTGTGATAAAAGCTAAAGTCTTTGTCGGGCACTACAATTTGATGGATTGATCAACCGATTAACCATTGCTACACGGCGTAAGCTTACACATTCATGTGTTGATCCATACACTATTGAGAAAAAACATAATTATAGCTGATATATTTTTTTTAAACTATAGCATTAGGCCTATATATTTTCTCTTCAGACATTTGCATTTATTGCATAAGCATATAAATTTCAAAAGCACTGTAATTCATGATTTTGATTCTACTGTCGACAAAGTGTCCTTTTCGTTATACTTTGATAACAGTAAATTTGCCACATAGACAGCTTTTATGCATTTTTCTAAAGCCATAATGCCAAACCCTAGTTTTCTTATCCGTCAAAGTCAAACGAATAACATACAGCTTTCACAATGACTGTTATACTTACTGTAGATAATTTCAACTCTAACCAAGATGTCGCACGGACTATAGGCCGTAATCAGCATTCTCACACTATTAGAAGATTATCAATTTAAGTGACATAATGCTATTAACAGATGATAAATTTCATATACGTGTGTAGATTTTGCATATACCGAAACTACAAACTCAGCCACTTTTACAACTCAGCCATCTATCAAATACAGTATCCAATTCTGTGACTATATGCACCAGAAATTGACATAAATATTGAGTAGAAATCCGTGTAGTATGCATGGTCCGAATACCAAGGATTTGCCTACTATCTTCATCTATGGGGCTTTCCTTAGAATTTGGTACAAATCGGGTAAAAGCATTAATAAAAGCATTAAGAAATAGGAAGAAAAGCTGGATGGGACATATTATAAGGGGCCATAGTTTATTAAAATTTGTTATAAAAGGAAGAATGGAAGGAATAGAGGTAGATCAAGATTATAGAAATGTTAGATTTTTAAAAATGCACTCATGCATATGTGGACACGATGAGGAAAACGGAAGACAGAGTAGAGTGGAGGCGTTATACGTCAGGGACCTGCCAGTAGGTAGTACACTATGAGGAGATAGAACTTCAGTGATGCGCGTTAGACAACAACTCTTATTTTGGTAAGAGGCCACTAAACAGGAACTCAAAAAGTGACATATGAAATCATTTCTAGTGAAAACAATAATTTCTAAGACACGCTTACGTCTTGGTAAGGATGCGCATTACGCATTAGGCCCAATTCATTAATCGATGAAACCCATTTCAGAAGCGTTGGGGCAGATTTTAAGTAAAAATGTGTGGATCGATTATTTGACTGAACATGCACTATAGAAAGATTGTGAAAAATTAAATAATACTATTGTGTCAACGCATTAAAAAGCTTATACTGTTCCGTTTTATTTTTAAAGGCCGACGGCTGAATTGCATAATGAACTTCATATTGTTAACTATGAAAGGTATGCGACCAGACTTAATAAGAAAATTGGAAAGATTATTGCCACTGTGAAAACTGCACTTACTCAGACTAGCTCACCGACAGGCGCCTACATGTGTAACGAATACAAATTAATCTCACACAGTTTACCAGCATGCTTCAATGATCCTAGGCAAACCGAAAATACTACAACAGTCTCTGTATTAAACATTTTTGCTATATTTATAAGCTACACCTATACAGAAATATTGCCGTCTAGCCAGGCATATACGAATCGATCGTGTGAAAGACTTTAAGATAAAACACTGCTTTGATGGTATTAACAATAAATGACATGTGAAGTGGTATTAAGAGATATTAAGAGATATGCTATGCCTTGAATAAATTCCATTAGTTACTAAAGAATACCTATACCTGCTCGTTATACTTAAAATCATAACATAACAATTAGAGTGCTACTGTCACCAATGCCATATATAATATAAGATATAATTTAGTATGTTAAACTATACATACTGCATAGATATGTATAATATATTGATATAATATTAAGCACCCATGCGCCAGCCCAATAATTAAAATCTCTCACGTACACACAAACCTTGAGACTTATTAGTATAAAGATCTTCTAAGCAAGACGCCTTTGATGATCAGGCACTGATTGATTGATACTTCAATTGAATCTTTCCAAAGAAAGTTTTGTATTCATTTTATAAAATTTTTGTCAAAGTAAAATTTAAGCTGTGCAAAGGAAAAATTAATTTAAGGTAACTCTAGTTATCCAATAATTTAATTAGTTAATTAATTATTATACATAAAATTGGTGTTTATAGAATCTGTGCTAATAGCTTTAAGCGTATATATTGTAAATATACACATTATATATACATGTATATATATGTATATATATATGTATATATATATATATATATATATAGGCTTATATATAATATTATGCATGAATATATATATATATATATATATATATACTATAGGGCCTATATAAATTTATATATATATATATATATAATATATGTATATATATATATATATATATATATATATATATCTTTGTATATATAGGCTTATATATAATATTATACATGTATATGCATGTATATATATATATATATATATATATATATATGTATATATATATATATATATATATTGGCCTATATGTGTGTGTAATCACTTCAATTCAGATTTTGATGTTTCCCGATCCATTTTAATATTTGCACTACTAACTGGCTGATATACTCTATAATTTAAAAATTTATAATTTAAAATATCAGCTATTCTGATAGATATTGCGGGAGCTCAGAGCCCATGTTGATAAGAGATGAGTATCCAGTGTGCTACAGATTAGACAAACGAGACTCGGATTATAAAGCGTTCAGCCATTATTAATTGATATTTTACGGAATATAATTAGTCTCAGATAAACCTACATTATCAACACCCAAGCTAGTTTGGCTAACACAATCCGAGGGTATATTTTCATTTGGTAGTAAAGCTTTCGGACGCAGATTTGCAGCATCAGGTAGTACTCCATAAGATTGAATCCGTGTTGTGACCGAGACAATAAGGTGCAGATTAGCCGTCAACTGAACGCCTCGTAAAAGGCGACTAAACAAGAACCGAAGAAGGCAACGAGAAACCACCTACGTAAAGTGTGGATAAAGCATAACCTTGCCCAAGTAATCCCTTCATAGATCTCTTTGTGAAAGGATTAACTTGTTGATTTATGGAGTTCCCTTTATGGAGCATAAAAGCAGTCTCTGACTATGACTACGTACCTAGAATATGCCACTTAGCAGAGCGCCAGAAGGAGAGAGAAAATACTGTTCATAGTTTTTCCAGACATTCAGAGGAAGTTTGTGGTCCTTTTTGCAAAATACTTTGTCTTAAAGTATGAATGCAAACTATACATCTCCATTGATATAGTTTGATATCTTTATAATATTCTATGAACATTTCTATTACATTATTTGAAATTTCTGATGTAGAAACATACAAGTAACTCAACACTCACAGTTTAACCTGCGAAAATCTAGCAAGATTGAAAATTAATGTATGGTAAAGTAAGGATAACATAGCTCTCTCTCTCTGAGTGTTCTGCCACGTGGCAGGTCCAACGTCTATAGTCATACTGAGAGTCTGCTTTCACGCTCCTTGAAGAGCATATCATAGAGCAACAAGTTAGTCCCATCAAAAAAGGGTATGCCTTGTCCATACCTTAAGTAGCCTATAGACTACAGAAGATTAGTTTGGAAAAACTATGGCTTCTGAGACGGTTTACTGTTGCCATTCTCAGTTCTTGTTTAATCGACTCTTACGACACTTGCAGTTAACGGTTAGTCTATTCTTAAATGGATCAGATTCAGCACGAGAGACATAGCGAGCATAAAATACTATATAGCTAATCCATCCAGAGACTAGAATATGAACATTTTTGAAGATTTCTGAAAAATTGAATAATTTTCATTCCAGGGCAAAAACATGTTCTACCAAATGGATATGTACCACCCGCAGCTCAATTACGAGTATCGGTAGTCAATCAGCAGCCGCCATCTTACCGGAAGTTCATTCATCGCAGACCTTCAACTACCGCAGAAATTAGTTCACCGAATAAATTACTGGTTACACATAATTTAGCGACTGTCGGCAATAGTAAAACTAAAATTGTCATATCTCTGACTGTTTAAGACCCTACATAAATGAATATCTATAATTATCCATGACGCATGTTTCTTAAAATATTGTAATATTTTAATTCATTATTTTCCGGTCCTGAGAATGTTCCAGTATTTACTCTCAGAGAATAGAACCTGGAGTCGAACACAATGGAAGTACATTTGTAAAGCTATTATTTGATGGAGACCACAGTGTCTCGAATAGGTTTCATATATTTGTAAAGTTGTTATTTGATGGAGACCACATTGTGTCGAATAGAACTCACCTTGTACTTACACGCTAACAGTAATCAGTGCTGACTTTTGAAGGAAATAAAGTGGGACTAGTGGGCTGAGCCAGTGACTTGTTGACATGTTGCTCGTCAGCGAAACGGTAGTTACAGGAGTTCAAAACTAGCTTGAACTAACTAAAACTTGCTCTCTCCTTCGTTGACGTGCTATCGAGCAGGAAACTAACGTTAAACTTGGCTTTAACCTTCTTAGTCTTTAAATAAAATCTCATAGCGGTTTAGTTTGTATGGGTACTGAGAATGGGCCTCAGCTCCAGAGCTATTAAATAGAAACAGCTGTGACGTAATAATAAGCAAACACTGAACCTACTGGCTGAGCTAGGAAACGCAATCGTCTACCAATCAGTGGTGGCAAAAGTTGGTTTTTTAGCTTTTAAGTTTTCACATTTTTACAAAAGCCCAAAAGTAGGTTTTTTAGTTTTTAATAAATCTAAAAACCTAACATTTTTTAAAAGTTTACACATTTAAATCTGACAAATTTAGCATTAACATTTTATAAATGCTACAAATTGCTAGTTAAGCCATTAGTCAAATTATAGTAAAGCCAATAGCGACACATTACATTTCTAATTTCTCGTTAATATTTTCGGAGAATTCGAGATTTCAATTTTCAAAGTAACTGTTGAAAACCCTAAGAGATCTACAAACCTAATTTTTTATAAAAGTATGTTTTGCACCTCTGCTAGCATTAGATACAGCCATTAGCCCCCCGTTTCTCACACCCGCCCCTATAAACTGCCAATCAAGTTTCTTTTCGAAATTCCTTTTCTCAAGGTAGACGATAGAAGTTTGGTGAACTAGTAACCATTCTTCACTAGGTGACTACAACAGCTGATTCGAAACACTACGCCATCTCTCAGCGCCGATCTGCTCCATACAGAGAGATTTAGCGTCGTAATCTTTCAGTTATTCGCTTCACAAGTTCACGTTTTTAACGGCAGACGTCTGATTTCAGCTAAAGCAGATCTTGTCTGACCTGCTAAGTGTGATATTGAAGACAATCTAGCGACTGTACATTAACGTGATCGGCAAAGAAATCCTACTTATGCTTACATTAAGTATAGTGAAGTAAAGAAGTAGTAAGTAGTGAAGTATAGTTTTGATATCTTAAAATCGCAAATGTTATTGATTTATTGCAGGATCTCTAATTTAAGGACTGATTACATGACATCTGTCCCTATATTAATCTATGTACAATTACACAATCAACGTCATCATCTAAACTTTTTAAACGATCCATGGTACTGTAGCTATGGCGTTCGAACTACTACACGCTAATGCAGATATCGACTGAGTTAAGTTTCTTACTGTAAATCTCTTCGATTCATTTAAAGCGATCAAAGCCATATGACTTCAAGCATAGATACATCACCTAGAAATCTCGTTGCAACAACACCTATTCGCCATTTTCACATGACGTCATAGAAGGCATTATGTTTTAAAGCAGATTATAGTTTATATCAACACATTCTTTCTCTAATTCTCTACAAATATGATGCAATGTATGTATTTCAATTCTTTTTCTCCATTCAGATTCTTTATTTAAAAGCATACGATATCACAATATTGGTCTATTAGAACAACTGAGTATGTTTTTTGTGAAAAAAAAGCTTGCGAAAGTCTGCTATACAACATCCGTTGAACCGTTTCGAACGGTACTTTAAACCGATCAGTTTTATCCCTTTAACAATGAATTGTTAAAAGAAGTATAAAGTCAGAAGGGATAAAAGAAGTATAAAGTCAGAAGGGATAAAAGAAGTATAAAGTCAGAAGGGATAAAAGAAGTATAAAGTCAGAAGGGATAAAAGAAGTATAAAGTCAGAAGGGATAAAAGAAGTATAAAGTCAGTCTTAATTTACTCGTCAGTACGAAAAATAATTGTTTAGAATCTTCGAAATTTATCGAAGAGTCGAAATTGAAAAACAGTTGACAATAAAAAGTCAAGTGTGAAAAATACTAGTAAAAAACTAACTGAAAAAGTATTTTCAACTTTGTAGCATTGAATTAAAAAATTACTATTCTCCTTCTATCTCTCTCTCTCCCGCTCTCTCTCTCTCTCTCTCTCTCTTTCTTCCTCTCTCTACAGACATACATATGAACTTACTATATTAGGCAATGTTCAGTCCAGGAATCAGTAATGAAAGAATCTTATAATTTTTAAAGAATCGAACCCGAGCACATTGGGAATGCCGGGTCGGTTCCTATCTACATCCGACTAAAAAGTTTCTGTAGCGTTCCAATCCACTGGACTGAGAGATTGGGTAGGCTTTAAGTGCACCATGAATGATGCCCACATGGGAGGCAGAGGCAACCGCCTGTCGTAAATTGTAATACAAAAATCCACTTGGTTTGTTGATTTCCGTCGCTATACCGTATCGTCCTTGTCATAATCGGAGTTATCACAATTTCATTATGATCGCTATCATTTTTATCGTCATCGCTATCATTGTCATCATCATCATCACTATCATAATGGAGCAATAATTATAGTCTAACGAAAATAACGTCAGTAATATGAATGATTATAGCGATGAAGACGATGATGATAATGAGACGACGATGACCTCAACATGGTGGGTGTGTTAGCACAGCTGGTAGAGCTAATGTTAACGTCAGTTTCCTCACTCGAAAGCGATGTCAGTGACGGGCGAGCCCAGGAGAGTAGGATAGTTGGCGATAGTGATGACGAAAATGATAACGATGATGATGAAAACTACGAGGGCAAATGTTTAGAGTTCAAAGTTCTCGGGACGGCTGTTTGTTTCTTTTTAAACATACCTTTTTGTATTCTCAAGTGGCCTATAAAAATTAATATACGAATTTGCTGCTAGATGTCCATCGTCAAGAACAATATTAATACTATAGAAGCTCATCGAATTTGAGGACGCGTCTGTTTGTTCTGCCATCATGATCAAATAATTTCGTTTTAAAAACCATAAAATTTATTTAAAATTTCTATAAGTGACAATTAATAGTAGTCTAGTATAATTTACTATGCTATTACTACTGCTACAACATACTGGGCAATTAATACTGCTGCAAGTTAGTATGCTATTGCTACTATTACAAAGTACTACGCTACTACAAATGACACAAACTACTGAGCAATTAATACAGCTACAAGATATTGCGTTTTTACTACTACTACAAGATACTACGACATTACTATTGCTAAAACGTACGACGCTATTTCTACCGCTACAAAGTAGTAGCTACTACTGCTACAAGTTACTGCAGTATTACTAATCCTGCAAAGGTAATATAATATCATTATACTATTGTCTCTATTAAAACAACAACAGTAACAACAATAATTACAATGCTACTATAGTCGATGACAACAACGAGCACTATTAAGCCAAAACTAAGCCGACGAGTATAAACTATCCAAACAAATGTAAAAGCAACAGTAATATGAAACTAGTCTAAACGGCAATAATAGCAATAGTAGTAAGAACGCACTAAGGTATTACGCTATAACCATACTGTATTACAATACACTTTTATTATTAGATTAATGAACTCTTAGAACTTATGCGAATCAGGTACCATTAATTTACATAAAACCAAACGCTTCGAAGCACTTCTTACTACCATGAGCCTCTCAAATTGCTTTTAACCCGGTTAACGATCAACTGCTGTTAACTAGGCTCAATGTCAGCTACTCACTTAATGCGTTGTGATGTAATCAACTTTTTGATAAAAAAAATTCATACTGAACGCGAAAGCAAACTTGGTGAATATAAAAATGTACATTGTACCAGCCGCTTTACAGAATACAAAATACAGAGTGTAAACTTACCGTGAAACTTTTTAGCCGGTATAGAAATAGAAGAATCATAACTTAGAGAATGAGCCACTGCAACACAGTCGTCAGAGCTTCTGTGAATTCTTCGTGATTTTGATTTTTGATGTCGTACGGGGGCTAGAGCCCTCCCTCGCTCTCTCTCTGCTGCCCCCTCTGCCGATAATAAGCAGAAGCTACTGAGTTCAAGTACGAGAAGCGATATAAAGAATATTCTATTCATGCTGCGCTGGTTATCACAAAAACCTACGATTTTGATTTTCATTACTCTTGACTTGCGGTCGGACAGTTGAAATGTCTTCTCTTTGAAAGTTTTCGACGTGAAAGATTATTTGGGCTTCTTACACTTATATGACATGCAATTTTTCTATCTATCGTTATTTCGAACGTAACGTATAGTGATAATTTTGATATTATATATATTTCTTGCTTTTAGCTTTCTACTCGGCTTCCTTTCTACACCATACCAAAATAATCTCAATTAAAATCTACTAGACGACCAATGTAGCTTAAGTTCAGAGCGTTGATAATCCATTGCAGTACACATAGCCTACCCTAACTGTAATGTGTTTTTTTGCCAGTCTGGTAATATATTTTCTGGGCTAAAGTTTTTTTTAATCATCAATTACATCCAAATTCTTTATAACTGTCAATCTTATTGAATAATCCCTCCAAGATATGATGTAAGCTTAAATCGCTCTCTAATCTAGTTTTGAATATCATTAATCTAAATTACCTCACAATAATGTTAAGCACTACAAAGGTCCTCTGTTGAGAAAGTTTAGAGTAGTTTCAATAAACACACAATTAGATAACTAGAAATAGTAGAAAGTCCTAACATATGTGAAGCACATCTATAGCCAGTAGCAAACGGCTAGCTTTCGATGCTTATCACCATTAGCAATTATTTATTGTTGAAAGATATACAGATATCCGTATGTACAATTGTACATATATCCGAAATGCATTTTTTTCTTTCTTCAATGTTATCCATTGCTTCTATAACATTGAGGAATGTACAAAAATTAGAGGTAGACTTGTGAAGGATGTAAGATTTGCCGATGCTGAAGGTAGATAGGCCTATCCAAGTTTTATTTTTTATTTACATCTCTCTCTCCTTCTCTCTCTCTCTCTCTGGCGTTTTGCCAAGTGAAATGTTCACTATTTATATTTATATTCTACATTCATGTTCCTTGAAGTTCAATTTTCAAAGATCAACTATTCTGTAGCGAGTTAACCCGATTACAAACATGCTAAGCCTTATCCACACCTATGTGGTATACAGCCTGTGAAAAATTTAGCTGAGGTGGTTTTCCTTTGCCGTTCTCAGTTCTTGCTCAATCGTCTCTTAAGACGCGTGCAGTTTACGGTTGATCAGTGACACTAACAAAACACGGGCTTTTGTGTCACAATTTACTAGACCACAACTAATTATCTTCTCTCAAAATATTAGAGTATTTAATCATTTACTAGTAAATACTCCACATCAGAAAAATGTTACTCAAACTGATAAAACAACCGTTCTAAAAAATTTCCCGGCTTAACCAGTGCAACAACGTTTACAGCGCTTGACTAGAATCAGTAGTTTGTGGCTCGTATACTTCGAACCATTATAGCCCGTATTACTATGCCGTGATACTTCTTCAAGAGTTGAAAATGACATTAAATTCCATCTGAGCATAGTGAGATTAGATAGTAAATGAGCTAATTTTGATGATCAACAAACATTCTTCAACAAACATTTAACTTTGCTGCCTATGTAGCCACTCGTGAACTTTAAACCATGTCTGGTTGATGGCCAAGAGAGGCTATGATGATTTGCTAAGCAACTGATTAACATTGAATGATTATGTAATTAGCTAATTAATAGCTGGCTATAATAATTGCTTCAACGATTAACAAATATATATATATATATATATATATATATATATATATATATATATATATATATATTTGTCCTATGTCATTGTCCTTTCATGTGGCTATTTCATAGGCAAATTGATAAATTGATTAAACTATACATGAACTGTTGAAAAATATAGCTTAGATTGCAGTATCTAAATTAAATTATTACTTTATTAGCGTTTGTGACGAAACACAAATCTTACCACCGCTGTTATACTTTAGCCTTACCTTAACTCTTACAAATTGTCTGTTCTCACATGAATGCGACTTGATCTGGCAATCCAGCAACTGCAGGCATTCAAATTTAAGGTTCATTTTAAATTAATATTAAATAGGTGTAATTTAAAATAGACTCCGTACTATCAGAGCATCGTCAGAGTCGCTTTAACTGTATTCCAACCCGACGCTTTCTGTTTATCATGCAACGGAGCTGCCAATTACACTATCCAATCGGTAGCGCTATCATTGCGACAGATAAAACTACCTTTAACACCTAGCTCAAATCTATAAATGGTTTTCTTTAAGGCTGTAAATACCACACTTAATCAGCTACAAACTACGATCCTACTACCAATATGTTACATTTCCTCCTACCATTAATGTAGTTCAAACTAGTGCACTATTTCTAGTAGAAGCGAATTTGCCGTAGATCTACCTCTATCAAACGACCGGTAACGTATGCGTAAAACCCGACGAAGATCTCAGTACGACAATTGCACTCAAAACCTGCACAGTCTACCGCTAGGCAATTACTAATCCAGAGCACTAGTGACAGCCTAGGCCCTCAGGTCGCTAAACGTTAGCCTTTACCACAGTCAGGCTACAATCAGTGATGGGCAAAATACTGTTCAAAAGTATTTTGAAAATATCTTTGAAATTACATTTTAAAAGTTTCTTTAAAATACTAAAATAAAAGACTTTAAAAAATGTTTTGAAAATAGATAATAAAATAGTATTTTGAAGATCTATGTAAATACTTTTCTAAAACACTTTTTAAAGAGATTGTCAAGGCAATGACAATATTATATCGCAAATTATATAATATGCACATAATTGGTCAAAATAATACAATTTTAAAGTAAAATATTTTAACAAGTTTAAACATTGTTTAAATACTATTAAAATTTAACAAAAATTAAAATGTAAGCTCTTATTGCATAATTTCTAATATTATAAATGTCATTTATTTACTTTGATGTTATTGCATTTACCCAAGTAAAACTAATTATTCCGTTCTTAATAGTTTGACCAACAGACCATACCGTAAGATCAAACTAACATAGATGCTAGACGTTCCTTTTGAAATTATGTAAATTAAGATAATAATTAATTAAAAATAGAGTAACATTTTATAATATTAATTATATTAAGATGAATGTTATTAAATTAACATATATTAGAAATGATTATACGCACAGCGCCTGCTTAACATTAAAAAAAGAATTCCTGGATATACATGTATACATGTATAATAACCTTCGTTCAGTTTAGGTTTTCAGATTGGGTGAAGAAATTTAAGTAAATTAAATTCAAACAAACAATTTAAGAAAATATTTTTAAAAGTATTTCGTATAGTATTTTAAAAATTATTCAAAATACTTTTAAAAAGTATTTTAAAAATACTTTTAAAAATACCGTTTAAAAGTACTTTGAAAATAGAAAATAGAATAGTATTTTCTATTTTGAAAACACTTCTCTATTTTGAAAATATTTTAGTGCCCATCACTGGCTAAAGTCTAGGCTAGACGATGCCGATGTGACCTAAAGATATCGAGATAGCCTAGAAATAGGAGTTTAACAACGGTGATTTTAAAGTTTACTAATAGAAGTATAACAAGTGTGATTTTATGGTTTACTCATATCCAGGTCTAGCAAAATGGACTAGAAATAGAAGTTTGGCAATTGTGATTTTTTTGCAATTGCTATGATAGTCATGATAACAGACATATGGTAGTAATGATAACGGACCTATGATAGTAATGATAGCGGACCTATGATAGTAATGATAACGAACCTATGGTAGTAATGATAACGGACCTATGATAGTAATGATAGCGGACCTATGATAGTAATGATAACGAACCTATGGTAGTAATGATAACGGACCTTTGATACTAATGATAACGGACCTTTGATAGTAATGATAACAGACCTATGGTAGTAATGATAACGGACCTATGATAGTAATGATAACGGACCTATGATAGTAATGATAACGAACCTATGGTAGTAATGATAACGGACCTATGGTAGTAATGATAACGGACCTATGGTAGTAATGATAACGGACCTATGGTAGTAATGATAACGGACCTATGGTAGTAATGATAACGGACCTATGGTAGTAATGATAACGGACCTATGGTAGTAATGATAACGGACCTATGGTAGTAATGATAACGGACCTATGGTAGTAATGATAACGGACCTATGGTAGTAATGATAACGGACCTATGTACCTATGGTAGTAATGATAACGGACCTATGATAGTAATGATAACGGACCTGATACCTATGGTAGTAATGATAACGGACCTATGATAGTAATGATAACGGACCTATGGTAGTAATGATAACGGACCTATGGTATGATAACCGGACCTATGGATAGTAATGATAACGGACCTATGATAGTAATGATAACCTGATGGATAGTAATGATAACGGACCTATGGTAGTAATGATAACGGACCTATGGTAGTAATGATAACGGACCTATGGTAGTAATGATAACGGACCTATGATAGTAATGATAACGGACCTATGGTAGTAATGATAACGGACCTATGGTAGTAATGATAACGGACCTATGTACCTATGGTAGTAATGATAGCGGACCTATGATAGTAATGATAACGGACCTATGATAGTAATGATAACGGACCTATGATAGTAATGATAACGGACCTATGATAGTAATGATAACGGACCTATGGTAGTAATGATAACGGACCTATGGTAGTAATGATAACGGACCTATGGTAGTAATGATAACGGACCTATGATAGTAATGATAGCGGACCTATGATAGTAATGATAACGAACCTATGGTAGTAATGATAACGGACCTTTGATACTAATGATAACGGACCTTTGATAGTAATGATAACAGACCTATGGTAGTAATGATAACGGACCTATGATAGTAATGATAACGGACCTATGATAGTAATGATAACGATAAACCTATGGTAGTAATGATAACGGACCTATGGTAGTAATGATAACGGACCTATGGTAGTAATGATAACGGACCTATGGTAGTAATGATAACGGACCTATGGTAGTAATGATAACGGACCTATGGTAGTAATGATAACGGACCTATGTACCTATGGTAGTAATGATAACGGACCTATGATAGTAATGATAACGGACCTGATAATAGTAATGATAACGGACCGGATAGTAATGATAACGGACCTATGATAGTAATGACCCTATGGACCTATGGTAGTAATGATAACGGACCTATGGTAGTAATGATAACGGACCTATGATAGTAATGATACTGATAACGGACCTATGGTAGTAATGATAACGGACCTACATGATAATGGACCATGATACCTGGTAGTAATGATAACGGACCCTAGTAATGATAACGGACCTATGATAAACGGACCTATGTAGTAATGATAATGATATACGGACCTATGATGTAGTAATGATAACGGACCTATGGTAGTAATGATAACGGACCTATGGTAGTAATGATAACGGACCTATGGTAGTAATGATAACGGACCTATGTACCTATGGTAGTAATGATAACGGACCTATGATAGTAATGATAACGGACCTATGGTAGTAATGATAACAGACCTATGGTAGTAATGATAACGGACCTATGGTAGTCATGATATCGGACATATGGTAGTCATGATAACAGGTCTATGTCAATTGCTTTTCAATCGTTAAACTTTGTTAATTTATAAAAAGGCCCAAGGCAGGTACAGAGATAGTTATCGATTACGAGGATCCGAAGATGCTTTTGAATCGCATAATTAACTAATCAATCAGTTTATAAAGCCGATAATTGATCGAAGGGTCCGTAACTGCCTGAAAAATGAAATTATTGTTTGGTCCATAAACTAATGCTGAATGGTCAATGGTTAGTGGATTAATTTAAGGTACCGCCATAATTAATTGCTTAATTAGACACTCTTTCTCTCTCCCTTTACCTCCTTCCCTCCCTCTTTCTTTCTCCCTCTCACTCTTTCTATTTCTCTCGTTCTCTCGTTCTGTCTTTCTGTCTTTCTCTCCTTTTCTCTCTCTCGCTCTCTCTCTCTCTCTTTCTCTCTCTTTCTCTCTCTCTCTCTCTCTCTCTTTCTCTCTCTCTCTCTCTTCCTTAAGGTCAAGCGTGCATATTCATACTCAGAGTTTGCTTTCATGATTCATGTAAGGGAAAAATACAGATCAACAAATTAATTTAATAGCATCACAAATTCATATGATGTATCCTACAACTGAGGAAAAATAGCTTCTGATGTGGTTCTTCGTTGTCTTTCTCAGTTTGAGCTTTGTCGACTCTTACAACACGCGAACTTTGAACTAGAATCCTATTGGTAAGCATCAAACAACTTCGTATTAGAAGTACTGCAATCATAACCTAATATTTACTCTTGCCATATTAGAATCAGTTGCAAAGGCAGTGGTTTACATGTATATGTAGGCCTACATAAGCTAGTATTAAGTTCTCAATTAACCTTCAGCTTCCAGACTCAACGCATCTGGATCGTTCATCATGCGTCATCTGGTGAACATAAAAGTTTAATAAATTTAATGTGTTTCCTTAAGCCAATTCTAATTTGCTAAGGACCGAAATAAATTTATACTTTGTGTGTATATATTATTTTTAAAAATGTTCCTTTTGTGATTTTGTACAATTTTATGGCTCTTAAAATGTACGGAATTGCTAGTCAATACAAAACATTGAAATTATCTGATGGTGAATAGTTTTAAGAATTCAAAAAATTTAAGTTCCTGGTTGTCATTTTGATCTTTTTTATATCACTTTGCTCATTGACTTGGCTTTGGCTTCTGTAGTGCTCGACTTTGTACTTGATGACAATAGCTCTCTAATTGACACTGTTGTTATAGACTATGCAGAGTGAGAAATAAAATAAATTGCCAAAGAAATTTAAAACCATTTCTACATCTCTAAATATACTAAAATGACCATTAATGATGACAAGGATGGCGTCCCTGACATCATCCTTGTTTGAGTAAACATACTTTAAACAATTGTTATTTATTAATTAATTTCATGTATTTTATAGTATCATTACTTCTATCAGTCAATGAAGTACACGTTCATCGTAAACATCAAGACTCTAATTTTAAGATTTTGACCACGAGCAGACACTAAAAGCCGAAGTGAAAATTTGTATGAATTGTTTTAATTGCAACAATGTTTCAAACAATTTTTTAATTAATGATAAATTATTATTATTAATAGTAGGCTATATAATAATATTATTTATATAAATGTTATAATATTATGATTTGGGACAGAGAGGATTGGAGAATGTCTATTCGTCGCCCGACCCTAGTTAAACTGGCATTCAAGGGAAGATGATGATGATGACGATGAATAAATAATAATATTATAAAATATAAAATAAACATCACAATGACATTCATAATTTAAATGACATGTTTTAACGTCTTCATAGTAAGATATCTACAAGCAAAAAATAATTAATTGACAAACATGTACATGTGTATAGTTTACGAGTTATTGTAGGCTACTATCCTTGTTCCAGATGATGTATTTGGAAGCATATAGGCTTCCAAATATTGTTCTCGAAGAATGATTCTCATAAGCTGATTGATAGGTTGAACTCTTTGAGTGAGGAGGTTGTGAATGCGGTGTCAGTAAATAGTTTAAAAAAGCTGGATTTTTAAAAATAACCCCCAATCATGTATGATTGGGGGTTGAAATAAGCCCTTGACTTTCTTCCCTTGTTCCTGCTATCTAAGTTTGAAGAAGGATTGGAGTGGCGAAAGATGGTAGCAGTTCTTGTAAGTTCTTATACTAAGTAAGAGAAATGGTTGAGATATTTCACTAGAAGAGGTCTTGCCTCCCTCAGCACTATATAGTGAGAGCTTTAAATGATTCTATGACGACAAAAACTCCTATAAGTTATTAAATTTTTGTTGAAATTAATAACATCTCCAAATTATTACGACAAAAGACAGGAAATCATCTCAGAAGCCATATTTTTCCAAAACTATAGGCTACATTGGTATGGCATAGCCCTTTTTGAAGGATTAAATGTTGATCTATGGAGTGCTCTTTAATATGGAGATTGAAAGCAGATTCGAGAGTATAAATACAGTACGTACTATGGACCTGCCGCTTTGCAGAACAGTAGTAAGAGATAGAGATCTCAAAATTTATGATTCCCAATGCAGCCCTTCTCAAATAACTGCTCTCCAGCACAAAATATGAATAACAATATTACGGAAACCTCTAGGCTATTTCAAAAATTCAATTGAGATTATGAGATATCATAAAAAATATGGAGAAAAATTGCCATAGAATTTTCTCTGGAATTCAATGCAGATATTATATATCATGCGCACGATTGTGTAACCGACATTGAGCCTGTTGCCGCAGAATTAATCTCCTCGTCGGAGTTAATGGACAAAGCCTCTTATCCAGGCATCACTTCCGGTTCCATCAAGATTTCCAGCTATTCATAGCAAGATCTATATTGCACATTTCATTATAGAATATTACAATTCGTATTTATCTAAGATTTTTTGTTAGTTGTTTGAATTGCAGCATCATTATACATTTATATTTCAGCGAGTAAATTTTTAAATGCATTGAAGCCTTGTAATTGACTAACCTAATTCTGTATGTCACATATTACTTAAATAAGATATTTAGAGAGCCTTCTTTTTGTGTTATTTTAATCATAAAAATGTATTTTATGTAATAATTAACTATAAATTATATTTTCAATTCTTAAATATACTGAAAACGAATGCTGGTCACTCAATTCTATGCTACACGCAAAGCTGTACGTACAGTTTTACTTGTAGTTGATTAAAATTTTATGATTTGATTGTCTGGTAAATCGATGCTGTGCTCACTAATCACAATGGTAGTTGTCCGTGAGCCCAAATGTTATGTTTGAAGAAAACTTGAGTAAAGAGAGAATCAGCAACTAATCCACATCGATAAACTGGGATATGATGAACGAGAGAGAGAGAGAGAGAGTATCTCCCTCTCAGTGCACTGCCCACTGGTATGTCCATGGTATATGACGCCTCCACTCTTCTCTGTATTTCGTTTTACTCTTCATGTACATATATGGGTGGATCTTTAAATTAAATTCTCAAAAGTTCCTAATCTCGGTCTGAACTGCTTTTCCTTCCTTCAATTCTACATTCTATGTCCTTCTTTAGTAAACATTTTCCCCTTAGAATGAGTCATATCCAGGTTTCTTCTTCTATTTCTTAATATAAATTTGTAACTGATTACCTGTACCAACTCTCCCTAGAATGTTTTCATTTATAACTTCTTGAGTCCAGCTAATCCACATTTCCAACGATTCTAGTTTCCTGATATCCTCCTATCGTGAGGTCCATGTTTCACATCAATATCGTGATCCATTGTCCAGGTTTTCACAATCTTTATCTTTGTGTCTTTCCTTAGGCTTTTCTTTACGGGTTCTTTCCTAATATCGAAGGCCTTTTGCTTATTCAATCCTATTACATAATTCATTTTCACATTTCCCATCGTCTGTTATGGTATGGCCGAGATATGTGAAACTCCTTACCTATTCCAATTTAGTACCGTTTATTGTACTTTTAACTTTACGTCTTTCCTGGGACACTCTCATCACTTTTGTCTTTTTAATGTTAATATTCATACCATAGATCAATGCCGTATCATTCAGACTATTCACTATCTTCTGCAGTCCAGTCTCGCTTCCCGCTACTTCTCCTTGATCATTAGTATATCTCACATCTTGTAACTATTCACTTCCTACCTTTATTCCTTCTTTAATATCTTCCATGGCTTCTTCCATTATTGCCTCGGCGTAGGTGTTAAACAACAGTGGTGAAATGCTACAACCTTGTCGTACTCCCCGACCTATTTCACCTTCTTCCGAGTATTGGATCTTGATCACGGCTCCTAGAGAGGGTGTGTATAGAGAGATAAAGTAACCGAAAAGAGATAAACAGCAGTAAAAAGAGTAATATAGATCGATAGAGAGAGGTAAAGCTAAGGTTAACATCAGTTTCCTCACTCGAAAGCGATGTCAGTGACAGATAGATAGATAGAGAGAGGTAGATTAAAAGAGAGTGAGAGAGAGAGAGAGAGCGTCATAGAGTGAAATAGTGATTGAGAGTTCATGACAGAGAATTAAAGAGAGAGAGAGAGAGAGAGTGAGAGAGCATACGGGACGATTTTCGTAAAATCTTCATTAACGCTTTCTCCTTCAATTTCAAATTTCTATTTTCTCTATTAATCCTCCAATTATAGCGTTTATTGGATTTGAAGTCTTGATAATTTGATTTATATTTATAATTGATTTAGATTTTTACTCATTTTGCACTTCAAACACCGCTGGCTCTCATACCATTGTTAAAGAAACCGACATTAAACGCACATCACTTGCTAAACTTGTGGCATGATCGATTAGGTTCTCGACTAAGGATAGGAAAATGCCTTATTAAAATCCAGTTTTTGCTTGTCGATGATATGATTTTAAGGCATGAAGCTGACGTTAAATTCGGCACTCGCCTTCTAACCTTTCTGATGAGTTTTTGAACAGAGATCGACGAGATATAGTTAACGCTCTATAAAATCACTGAGTGAACAAATGTGTGAAGAAGCAAAATCATGTCGTCCATTTTTAACAGTCGGAAAGTTCAAACCTGCAGCCATAGAAATTTCCATCTCAATTCCAATGAAGAAGCACAGTGAAGCAAGTCGGAGAGACAGGGTGGTTTAGACAAAATGGTAAAAGGTTTTCTTTTTTAAATCTTTTGTCACGACTTCAGTTATCAGACTGACAAATGCCATAAAAAGCTAATTAACATGAAATATAGATGGAATCATTTATGAAATAACTATATAAAAAATTTAATTGTAAATTATTCATTTTAGTTATCTAGATTGCCAATAGTATTTCAGGCGGGAGTTGAATATGTTTTCATTTAAGCTGGATGCGCTACATTTAAATTGAGCAGTCTAGATTTGGTTTATTGATTTGAAAAAATCTAACAATTCAAATCGATCTATCGTTTTGAATTGAATAGGCAGAATGAAGCTTCACATTACCAGGTTTGATAATTCAAATAATACAAAAACATACCTCATTTAACAAAATGTTTGTAATTATAGACATGTGTTTATTGAGTCTATTGACTGATGCAGTAAAATGATCCTTAAAATAAAGAAGATTGAAAGAACACAAATGCGTAAAATGCATGTACATATACGATAAAACATGTAATGTTATAAGCCACTCGATGATTACATTACAAGAAGTGTTGGCCTACACTCATTTTAAATAGTATTTATAGTATTACACTCGTAGGATTACACTCTGTTACAAGGTTGCTGTGGAGATAACTAGCTCTCCTTTAGTAACTACAGTCTTTAACTGTGCATCGGAATACATGCAATGGACCAGCAAGGAATCAGAACAATGAATAATTAGGCCTACTTATACGCTTAGTTTTTCTATTCAATACGAATACAGGGTTTAATAATGACGATGATGATGGTGATGATGATAATAATAATAATAATAATAATAATAATAATGACGAAGCAGTCAGAGTCGCGGCCAGTCTCCGTTTGGGCACCACCTTATGTGAGCCACACAACTGCATTTGTGGTGTCACAGTCAATGCGTTAGGCATCCACGGCCTGTCGTGCAAGCGTAGTGCCTGCAGAATCACCAGACATCAGTTCCTAAACGATTTGATCTGGCGCGCCCTGGGTCGAGCGAATATCCCAGCCGTTAAAGAGCCCTTGGGGTAGATCCGCACTGATGGGAAGCGTCCGGACGGTGTCTCACAAATTCCATGGGCAGAGGGCAAGTGTGTTAGCTGGGACGTCATCGTTACGGACATTTTCTCAGTAAGCAATCTTGGCCTATCTTGTGCTGCTGCTAGTGCTGCTGCAGAGGCTGCGGCTAATAGGAAAACTCTGAAGTATGCCGAAATCTCTAGCAGCTATATCTTCATGCCTATTGCCTTTGAGACCCTGGGCCCCGTCAACTCTGTCGCATCAGACTTTGTTGACGAAATAGGCAGGAGGACCAGCGCCATTTACTGGTGATAAGCGCGAAAAAGCTTTTCTTTGGCAAGCGACTGTCTATTGCTCTCCAGCGATTCAATGCAGTCTGTTTCAGTGGTACTTTGGCTAATGCGGCTTCCCAGAGTGTAGAGGAATTATTTTAATCGCTTCTACTTTAAACTTTTAATTAAATAAAGTCTATTTATCTTACTTCATAATAATAATGATAATGATAATAAAAATAATAATGACACTAACAATAGCAATAAAATAATTATAAAAGTAACAATAATAATAGTAATAATAAAAAAAGACTAATAATTATAATACTACTACTACTAATAATAATAATAATGGTAATAATAATATTAATAGTAATAATGTTGAGTATGCATAATAGATTAACATATATGCATTTTAGCAATATGTTTAATACTGCTACGATTGTGTTTGAGAATTAGCATAGAAATATAGTAAACGCTCATTTTGAGAAATTGTGAGGGTGAACATACCTACATAATGACATTGTTTCGTTTTATATGTTTTGTTTATTTTTTCTAATTTTATTTTCACTGTGAATTTGCCTCTTTGATTTTAATTTTGCTTCGCAGTGTAATGAATGTGTGTTGTTTTATCAAGTGGTAAAGAAAGATATATAACAATAAAATAAAAGTAATAAAAATAATAATAATAATAATGCATTGGGTCAGAAGGCACTTATATGTTGGTTTAAGACCAATTTAGATGGCCTTAAAGGACCGCTTTGTTAGTTATCGATTCACTCAAGATCACTTAGGGCACAGTTGTAAAGCTAGACTGACCGAAATGCCCTTAGCGCTCAAGGTTCCACGACAGTCCCATGTGATTAACACATTAAGAGAGGAGTTAGGAAGCATGCTATGAAGGGAAGAGTGAGAGAATGAGTGGGAGAAAGTGTTAAAACATACCATGAGTGAGAATGAGAGGTCAGTCGAAAGTTATGAAGAGAATACACCAAAATAAGGAAAATAAGCCTTATATAGTAACTAGCTATAAAGTTTCACTCATATGTAAGCATGAAGAGAAAAACGGAAGACAGAGAAAAGTGGAGGCGTAATATACCTTGGACCTCCCAGTAGGCAATGCACTGAGAAAGAGATAGTAATTGTAGCAGTGAAGTATCAAGATCAGTAGACATTGAGAGAGAGAGAGAGAGAGAGAGAGAAAGAGAGAGAGAGAAAGAGAACAATATCTTAAACGAGAGAGTGAGAGAGAGAGAGAGAGAGAGAGAGAGAAAGAGAGAGATTGGGCAAACAGAGCAGCTGCAGAGAAGCAGCTAGCAGCTGGAGAGCATCAGCTAGCAACAGGAATGTAGTTTAGCGGATATTAAAAGAAGTAGACTCTTGAAGAGTTTGACATCAGCAGCGAGTATAAAATATACCTTGGAGCTGCTCTCATGATTAGACAGAATATTAGAGCGAGATAGAGGTCACAAAGCAATAATAGTATGACAGTGCTTTAGTATAAAGTACGTCAGTAAATATTACAAGCTATTATTTATTTGAAATAGCAATAATTGAGGGGTTTTGAAAGCAGCCGCTGTAACTGTAAGCTAAAATTAAAAAAGCCAGAAGGAGAGGAGCGGCTGTAGCTTTAGACTCGTAAAGCTGTGTCACAAAGCGACCACTAAAGCTCTGCACTTCATGACTACTTCTGGATCTGAGAAAAGCCCGGTAAGATAAGAGTGAAAACGGCATGGGTGTATTTACACTTGAATTGAAACATTTGTATGTTGATGTGTTAGTTTAGTGTTCACTTGCTGGAGCCAGGGCGAAGTCGGTAAGTAATTCGTCCGCGGATCAGTATGTGCGGGGTTCAAATCCTGGGCTCACCTGTCACTGACATCGCTTTCGAGTGAGGAAACTGACGTTAACATTAGTTTTTTAGCTTTTTTCTAATAGATGGCAGCATAAAGAAAAATGCGTAGCTCCTAACTGCTTGCTCATAAGTTCGTCGCTCCTGCATAAATGCAAAACGAATAGATGCTCCTGCTTAAATTCGCAAATGCATAAATGCTCCTGCATGCATAAATGCATAATTGCTCCTGCATGCATAAATGATACTGCATAAATGCTTAAATGCGTAAATTGCATTACTCCCTGGTGAGCAAACTAAAGATCAAGTAAAGGAAATAGGAGATATATGTGTTTATTTCAGCATCAACACCAAATCACTAACAAATGCAAACAGAAATAAACATTTAAATGAAATAAAATTTTAAAAAAATTCCCAGGAACACAGTGTGTCAAACAGTCTATAAACACAAGAACAACGGCCGTCAGGGAAGATGATACACATCTTATCTAGCTGACCACCGTCTTTAACTCATTAATGACATATACATGTGTAATGCAAAATCAATCGAAATAAAAATTTATCTCAGAATTAATGAACAAACTAAAAGAAAGGAAAATAAATTACAAATTAATCTGATTGGAAAGCAGTTAGCTAAGTCATAATTCTATCTGAACATTTACACAAAAAACGAAAATATAGACATTTACAAGCCATCAAACCATATACATTTGTAACGTTTGGTGAATTCAGCTAGAGACCTCGAACTGCGGATATCAGGAGATATTTGGTTCCAAGAATTCACATACTTATAGGCATAAGATTAAAAAAATTCTGAGGTTGTTCTAGCACACAAATAATTAGCCTCGGAGAGCCTGGTACTATATACAAACGAAATCTGATTGTCAATCAAAATACATCTCATGGATTCTGACATAGTCAGATCGGGAAAATTAATACATTTAAAAACAAGTTTACCAGTATGTAATTGGAATAACTGAAAAATTGATAATACATTATAATTCATATAAAGTTGTTTAACATTATGAAGCTTATGTTTATTCTGTAAAGTTCTTAGAATACGGTTACAGGCAACATGTAAGGGTTGAAGCAACTGTTTGGTTGTATTTGCATAAACTTCAATTCCATATTGAGTCCTTGATTGCACCAATGAAATGTATAAATTTCTACAACAATTCATAGGAATAAAATCTCTACGATTGTATAACATACTATTAAAATTATTAATTTTAAAGATTAATGATTTAATATGACCACCAAAAGTCAAATTATCATCTAATGTTAAGCCTAAGAATGTGGTAACATATGTTCTATTAAAGCAGTTATTTTCAAGGGATACACTTAAATTGTTACATCGAATAGGAGCTTCATCGTCTTTAGTGGGGTAGAGTAATACATACGAAGACTTCGAGCTTTACTCTTAGCTTGTTACTTATAAACCATTTACTTATTTCAGAGCAAGCTAGATTCACAGAGAAAAACAATTCATCAATAGATTTATGTTTAACACACAAATTAGAGTCATCAGCATACTTTAATGAACCCAAATGTACAGGCATTATGAATATCATTCAAATAGATTATAAAAAGTAAAGGTCCTAAAATGGAACCTTGAGGAACACCGATACTAAGAGGTAAACCAATCATAGGCAGTACCACGTATCCCATAAAAATGCAATTTGTGAAGTAGAATATTATGAACAACAGTATCAAATGCTTTTGAGAGATCTAAAAATATACCAAGTGTCTTGTTTTTATGATTATGTTCAGTAGATAATAAATTAACACTAGAGAAAAGAGCATCAGTGGTAGAATGGCCGGATCTAAAACCAAATTGATTTTCATTAAGGATTTCGAACTTATTTAGAAATGTAGCAATGCTTTTATGCATGATTTTCTCACATATTTAAAATTAAATAGGATTAGTAAACTAATCTGCAACCTGCAACTCAAATGAATTAGAGTACAGCTTGGGCCTGCTACATGATAAACATGAGTGGGAGAGAGAGAGAGAGAGAGAGAGAGAGAGAGAGAGAGAGAAAGAAAGAAAGAGTGTGTGTTTGTGTGTGTGAGAGAGAGAGAGAGAGAGAGAGAGAGAGGATGTGCATGTAAGTTAAACCATTTACAATTTTTAATTCAATGAAGTTTTCAATAATCAACTATGCTTTGTTCCTTATGTGTTAAACCATTTCTATGATTCACTAATTTACTTACCGATCCATAAAAAATGTATTTGTCACTATTTATTCTGTTATACAATGAGCTATATAGTGCGCCATCGTAAGAAATCATTCCATAGAGCATTTAATTACTCTGATCAATGGAAAAAAACTAGGAATAGTATTTTGACTGTCTAAAAATAATCCTCTATCTCATTTAGATTGGTGATAAATTTGATTTAGTCACTTAAAAAACATATTTTCGTCTGACTCAGTCAGGTAAAAAGTTACAATAAATCATTCACTCCTTAGTACACTCTGAATAGTCGAGAATGTGATAATTGTAGCCAGTCAATGCAGACTCTCTTATCTCCTCACATCATTAACTCGTGTGAGTATCAAATGAGATATTTAACTCCAGTTATGTCACTGTTTTTTGCCGAATAGGCGTCTATACTGGCCCATTTGTGCTCCTCTGCAAAGCTTCCCTACTAGCCCATTTGTGTCCGGCTGAAAAACGTCTATACTGGCCCACTTTTGCCTTCTACAAAGCATCTCTACTGGCCTACTTGTGTTCGACGTAAAAACGTTTCTATTGACCCTTATGATTTTTAATGAAACAGCGTCTTTACTGGCCCATTTTTGTTCTTCTGCAAAGAGCCTCTACTTGCCCATTGATGTTCTACTAAAAATTTGCAATGGGCCCATTTGCTCTCTTCTGAATAAATGTCTATACTGGCTCACTTATGTTCTACTGAAAAGCTTCTCTACTGGCTCATTTATGTTTTTCTGAATCGGTTGAAATGTCCTTTATCATTAGTCTTAGTTTTCAACTCCAGAGAAAATCTGATCAGCATTAAATGCGAGTAAGTAGTTTTTATAGTTACAAGTTATATAGATACTGTAAATGCCAAGTTACTAGGCTCTACATTTTTCACTTAGAACCGCAGTGTTATTATGCACCGATCGTTAATACAGTAATTTATCAATTGATTGGTTGATGCAAAGAGAGCAGAGAGTTGAGTTGGCTCAGGCTTTGTGCATTTGATTGAGACACGTTTTGAGCTGTGACACGAAGCGGCTAGCCATATCACGTGACCTCGCTGAGCGAGAAGGACCTCTTCCTCTCCATTTAGTTGCGGCTCGACTGGATCTGTATCAATACATATGTTCAGTGCTCCGTGAATTTATGTTTACAAGTAAAGGCATATCAGTAAGATTTATTGTAGATAAATTTGGAGAGGTTAAGTAGGGAGGTTTAACTTATTATATATTCAATACATATGTTCAGTGTACCGTGAATGTATGTTTACAATTAAAGACATATCAGTAAAATTTATTTTAGATAAATTTGAAAAAGTTAATCAAGTAGGGGTCTAGCCTTTAATTGAGTTGCTTATTTTTACTTTTCTAGAATTATTAACAACGTCAAAATATATTCATAAATTTTATTATTTAATGACAAGCGAAATCTACAGTCACTCTTCTATATTATTACCGGCTGGAGCCGGTGGCGATGTCGGTAAGATTTTCGATCGCGGATCAGTAGGTGCGGGGTTCAAATCCTGGGCTCGCCCGTACATCGCTTCATATCTTGGGCTCGCCACAGACATCGCTTTCGAGTGAGGAAAGTGACGTTAACACTAGCTTTACCCGCTTTTATATACATTCAAAAGGAATCTACATGTACATTGGTTATTGAGCTTGTTTATTTTTTATTATATTAGTTACCAATGAGATCTGCAGACATTTTATATCGTTTTCTTATCATTTGAAACGCGATTAAATACTCTACATTGAACCGATCTGTAATGATGTTTTAGGGTTTCAATCGTCCCACTGTCGCCACTACTATAATTAAAAAGTCAAACCTTCAACTTTCTTAAAGATGAAGTACTTTTTCGCTAAGTCAAACTGCTTATCGCTCAGTGTGTTTTGCAGTCTACACTTTCTTATGGCATAAATTAACACTAATTTTGATGGTTTCATTCGAGTCGTGAGTTTAATTGGAAATTAGTTTAAAGAAATATGAATTCGAGTAGTATATATAAATTGATAGCTTTCATCCTTCATTGATTGTCAAAAGCAACGTTAACCTGGACTATCGAGCAAATGCATTCTAAAAAATACAACTCATCACACAGATAACCTATAACCTGACATTTATTTTGATTCCACTTTGTCTTTCCCCGCGTCTGGCTCATTATTAGACTACATTTTATGACTCCACTCTTATGACTCATTATGACTCAACTCTTATGACTCATTATGACTAGATTTTATGATTCCACTCTTATGATTCCACTCGCGTAGAGTTTAAAAATACACACAAGAATAATTGCACTAATATTAATTACCTATATACAGAGTAGGTAGAAATACTCTGATGATTTTAACAGAATCTAAAACAAACAAAAATCTGGGGTGAAACTACATTTGAATTTTAATCATGACATTGATAAGAACGGTACGTTTCTAGTGTCTTTTTCAGTCTAATCGGCATGAATCCGTCCATAAACTCTCCCGGATCTCCATCTTTCACTCTCGGATACTTAATAAGTTTTCTTTCGGATACTCATTATGTCAGGCGTTGGACAATCCTCTCAAATAAGTCGTAATGGCAGCTCAGCCAGTCGCCGAAGCGCCGACGACTTACTTCACAATAAATACGACGACGTCAACACGCCGTTAATCTGCAGCGGCCCAGACATGCCTAGTCCATCTAACATTGAGATAGAGAACGAGCTGAAACCTTCCAGAATCATCTCGCGCCGAGGTCGTAGTAAAAGCGAACGAATCAAGACAAGACACGACTCAGAATTATTTCGTTCGGATGCAGACAGACAGGTGGATTATCGACGTCGAAGTCGTCCCAACGATCGTCAGCTGAAGCGACACAGACTTAGCGAACACTCTGACAGTCACGAGAACAGTTTCGAATATGATCACAAGCATCATCATCATCGTCATCATCATTCTCATCATGAGGGTGATCCTCGGTCGCCTTCTCTGAGACATCCATCGCGATCATCGGCTGATCGATGTGGGTCACCCGCAAGTACACCTACGTCTCCATCGGGTGGAGGAACCTCCTCGAAGCAGGGAAAGCTGGAAGCCTCTACCGCTGTGGTTCTCGACGGCCAGAGCGGACGTCACCAGCCTCTGTCGAAGAAGAAATCGAGTGCCTCGGGTTCCTCGATGAAGGAGATGTGGAGATTAAAGTATCAGGACTTTTTACCAAAATTTCAAGGAAGTGTATCAGACAAACGCTCGGAAACATTCCAGTTAGTACTCTATTATCAGTATATTAGTTTATTATTATTATTATTATTATTATTAGACTATTATTATTATTATTATTTTTCATTTTTTTGTAATATATAATATAAAGCGATGAATAAACCTTAATTGGATTATTCCTTGATTCATGATTCTAGAGGATTTAAAAGAATGAAGTAATAGAGGGATAAAAAATGGTGTCAGCTAAAAGAGGCTATAGGTGCTAAAGAAGTATATGGCTTCCTTAAAGGAAGAAGCGCCAAAACCATTGGAATACAAGAGAAATGTTATCCAAAATATATGACAGAGGAAACTGGAACAGTATTGATATCTCTTTATACTACGTTGCCATTAAAACATCTCTCATCCTTTGTATCGATCTTCACTCACTGTTTTCCCTTGCATTCTTCAATCTATATATATTTCAGTCACCTCTCACTCCATGAGGCTCTTTATGACATAACTTCTCAAAAACTTCTCTGTCTCCAGTTATTCTTTATATTACGGTTATACTTTGTAATAAGGACATAAGGACTTTATGAAATCACATCTTTACTGTCTCCAGTTCTTCTTTATACTGCGATTATACTTGATTATGCTATACCAGATTATACCAGATTATGTCAGAATAAGTACCTAGGAGGATACCGTCGACCTTGACTTATCAGGAAAATGAAATATACTAAGATATTTACAAAGTCTTGGACCAGGTTCAAATCTCAGGAATGCTAGTCAATAGCGGGAGAGCTAAATCAACCCGGTTATAACCGGTTAGGTTGCTGCTTCAGCTCTCAGCCACAGCTTCTCAGTTACATTATTCATACCCCGATATGCCCCGTCAGTTTTACAGCTGATTCATGTTCTCCCATAAAGTACTGCGACTTGTGGGCTAATATTTACCCAAACCATTGTAATCTTTGTTTACCTTCTGCAATGAGGCAAGATAGATGATGCTGCTTAGCCTATGAAAGCAACCTATTCTCTATTGCCTTTCTCTCTCTCTCTCTCTCTCCATCTCCCTCCTTGCTTCTATGTCATGCTGTATTTATCATTTTCAGCCTCTTTTAATGTTGCTGTCTTTAACTCTATGTCATTCTCTTTCTAGTCTTTGGTCTTCCACTTTCTTTCTTCCCTCTCTCTCTTTCTTTCTCTGATTTTCTCCATGCCCTTCATCTAGAGCTATGTGACGAATCGATTGGCTCTGATTTCATATATGCTAAAGGCTACGTTAGATTCATAGCTGGATAAATTATTATGGACATTTGAGAAACGAAATAGACGTTAAACTATTTTATGAGTTGATATAGCTTCAGTAATGTCATAGTTTATCTTCTTTCTATAATTGGCTTTGTTATCCTGCCAACTGATTGTTTTCATGATTTTTGTTTTGACCGTTATTTCTTTATCGACCTTTCTCGCACTTTGCGCTCTTTCTCTAAACATTCTTTATACATTCTCTAAGCAAATAAAAAGACGTTTAGTATGCCAGTTCCTCACTCAAAAGCGATACATGCATCTCTGTGTGTACGTAATACAATGCATCACTTTCTCCCTCTCCTCTGATCTATTTATTTTCCTCTCTCTTTCTCTCTCTCTCTCTTTCTCTCCAGCTCACTCCTTCCTGTTCTTTCTATATTTTTCTATCTCCCTCTCTAGCTCTCTCTCTCTCCCTCTCTATTGCATTCTCTCTTTCTCTCCGTCTATCTTTCATGTCATGCTGGCCCAGAATCTATAGTTCCTTTGGGAAACTGACAAATTTATCTGCCATTTTCTGTAAAAATTCGGAGAAATCATGTTGTTGAAGGTAATGAAGATGACTTTATTTATCGATGGGGTCCATGGGCATTGAGGTCTGTGTTGCGTTCTGAAGTCTACATGTAGCGGGTGCATTAACTTAGCCCCTCACCATGGAATTTTAAAAATCAAATCATATCAGCGTTTTGGGCTGAAATGGGCTGTTGAAATTTCGTTTTGGGCTAGCACCGTTTCGGAGTTATTCATGATTATTTGATGTGGGCTAGCATTAACTTAGCCCCCCAACCACCTCCGATTTCCATATGACTTATACCATCGTTTTGGGCTCGTTTTGGGCTGAAATGAGCCGTTGAAATTTCGTTTTGGGCTAGCACTGTTTCGGAGTTATTCATGATTATTTGTTGGGGGTTAGCATTAACTTAGCCCCCCCACCAAAGAATCATTAATAACTCTGAAACGGTGCTAGCCCAAAACGAAATTTCAACGGCCTATTTCAGCCCAAAACGATCCCAAAACGCTGATATGATTTAATTTTTAAAATTCCATGGTGGGGGGGGCTAAGTTAATGCACCCATATGTAGCCTATAGTCGTGATAAAACCCAGTTGAGAATTCTCATCTCACTAATATTGTGAAAGCTGGCAATTTATTTCCTTTAATGAGCAGTTTTACACTTCATTTAACATTACAACAAATCAAATTGAAATTTATTTCTCGTTTGCATTTACCAGCCCGACTACTGTATATCAACTCTGGATTATATCACTGACTGAAGCCAGTGGCGATGTCGGTAAGATATTCGACCGCAGATTAGTAGGTGCGGGGTTCAAATCCTGGGCTTTCCCGTCACTGACATCGCTTTCGAGTAAGGAAACGTTAACATTAGCTTTACCAGCTTTTAACTCTTTCTATTTCCAGAGTTTTTGAAGTCGGCGTATTTAATAGAACACATAATTTTTAATTATTGTATAACTTGCTAAAAACTTTAAAAGCATTGTGTTTTTTTACTTAATACGTACTATCAGAGAAGGTTCATACAGATAGTTAAAGATATCGACTTCTGGCGTATAAATAGTGAGACTGATAAATCATTTTTAATTTTTTATTTATAAGAATTTATTGTAAAGAAATCATTAGTAACACTTAATTGTAACTGGCCCAATTATGGTTCGGATCATAGATTAGACATTAATGAAGGCTTAATTAAAGGTGGATTAATGAGGCATACTGTAAGCTTCACTTTTGTCAATTATTAATGAAAGTAGGGGTTATTAGCAACAGAACAGAACATAAATTAAACTTACGCGCAGTTAGGTAATCCGATGAAAACAAGCTTCATCCAAACAGAGGAAAGACGTATTGCTTTGTTTTGAACATACTTCCTAATTTAAATTAGAACTGCTACACCTAACGTGGTATACCTAAAACGTCTTTATTTAGGCTATAACCTACTTTCAACCATCAATAAATTCCATTTCATTTTAGATTTTCATTTTAGCTACAGATTAATGTTTATAACTCATAGCAAATTTAATAACATGCATCATATTTTAAGCAAGACAGGATCTCAGATTTAAATGAAAATCTCAGTAAATTTGATTTTAACAGTCTATAATTTCAATTTTAAAAAAATATCTAAATTATTTCAGGTCTCTAAAGTAAACTACCTGCAGTTTTGTATTAGTATTTAAAATATTCACATTATGCGAGATAAATATACTTTTAAAAAGACACATTTTTGTCAAATTTGAAGACACTAAATAACATTAATTTATACAAATAAACTCAATGTTAGGGTTTCTCACATGAGTTTAATTGTTTAGTCTTTATTATTTCTTGTGTGTTATAATGTGCGTTAATTTTCACTGATTTTCTGCCTTTGTTGAAATATAGGTTGATATGTACAATAAATCTAATCTTATGCGCGTATATGTATATGTACATGTATGTACAATAATTTGAATTCATGTTTGAAAGTCAAAGTCATTCTAATGTGTACAATAAATCTAATCTTATATGTACAATATCTTGAATTCATGTTGGAAAGTCAAAAGTCATTCTAGAATTTGTATATTATTTTGTATACTGTGTGAATCTGAGGAAAAGATCGTTGATAAATTAATTCATCAATTTTAGTTAGGATTATACTAGTAAATGAGTATATTTCAGCTTCATTAAATCAATTTTCTTTACACTTTAGAAAGAAGTGACGTTAAATGCGGAAAGCAGCAATTTCTGTCTGTATTATGATAGACTAAAATTTCTTTCGTTTTCCTCCGTTTATAAAAATGTGTAGTAAAGAAATATAAGAAATGCTCACAAAGAATTTTATTATGCAACAAAATGTGTCGCAGCATCACCAGGAGAGTAATTTCTCAACACAATACAACTGAGTGGGTGAATGAATTCCTTCATTACAGATGCTACCATTCGTACAGAATTGCTTTAAAATGTAGCAAAATCTCTGTTTAAATAATCTGGATGATTTTTTCTGTGTGCTAATAGACAATGAATAAATGAATTAATTAGTTATAGACTGTGTAATGAATCACTAAATCAATTAATCGGTTATCCCACACACACTCACACTCACACAGACACACGCACACACATACATACACACTCTCTCTCTCGTAAGTGTTCTGCCAAGTGGCAGGTTCAGGTACATATTTCCACTCGTATGCTGCTTTCACGTTCTTTAAAGAAAACGCCATCGATTAACTAGTTGGCCCTTTCACAAAAGGTTATGCCTAGGTATAGTGTAACTTAGCATAACTATAGCCATAACAATAACCTTCAGCATAACTATGCTAGACTTCGACATTTGCTAGAACCAATGGTGATATAGGCAAGATATTCGACGGCAGATCAGTATCTTCGTCGTTAAAATCCTGGGCTCGCCCGTCACTGACATCGCTTTCGAGTGAGGAAACTGACATTAACATTAGCTTTTTTAGAGGCTACATTGAAATTAGCACTATGAAGTTATAATAATTTCAACAGATAAAATAGACTCTTCGTACAAGAAAGTCTAGAGTAGCGGACGGTTGTTGACGGTAATCGACCCGGAATTGATCCGGCGACAGTTTATTTCAGGTCGATAAGAGAACAGGGGTGGGGGGGGGGTTGATTGATCTGAGGGCAGATGGATGAGCCGCTACCATTCGTTTATTTCGTAAATTCCTGCGCCGTCCATTCAACAATATCTTTCTCTGTGCTCTGCTTGGTGCTCTCGTGTTTATATCTTACTCCTTTTAGGTTAGTGTTTCTTCACTGCAACTCTATCTGTCTCTCTATCTCTTTCCCTTTCTCGCTCTCTCTCTCTCTCTCTCTCTAGCTATCGTTCTTTCTGTATCTTTAGCGCTATCTATCTCGTCACGTCTTCTTCTGTTCGTGCTGTTTATTCTAAAGGTCTCAGTGGCCTGACTGCACTCTATACGTAGCATGCTCCACTGCGGATCTGTAGTTGAACAGTTGACATCGAGTGCTCGCTCTGACATGTTTTTCCTACAGAAAACTGACGTTAAAATAGTCTTTAATTAACATAAATAATCTAATTAATGATTTAATAATGATTTAATTAATGATTTTCTATGAATATATTATCATCTTTTGATTTAGATAAAGATATTATATTTTTCTAAATCAAAAGACGTGACTGACCTGGGAGTGAGGTTTACAAGCGACTTATCGTTTTATTCACAGATAAAAGATATTTGCAATAAAGCAAGAAAAAGGGCTTCAATAATTTTGCATTGCTTTAAATCCAGAAATCATGTGCTATTACTTAAAGCGTTCACGGTTTTTGTACGCCCGATTCTCGAGTATTGTTCTAATCTATGGTCTCCATACAGAAAATGTGATATCGTCCTGATAGAACCAATTCAGAAAAGATTCACTAAACGGCTAAGTGGCATGATAGGATTGCAATATTCGGAGAGATTAAAAGTTTTGGCTTCCGAATCTTTAGAGCAACGAAGGTTTAAATCTGACCTGTGTTTGTACTATAAAATTATCACTGGATTGGTTGACCTACCTATTTTTTTGTTTTAAAAAACGGGGTAACAAGAAATAATGGTTCAAGTTTAAACATGAATAAATTTTATTTTAATGCTGAAAGATATCATTTCAAAAACCGATGCATTGCTTGTTGGAATTCCCTACCCTCTAATGTTGTAAAGCTTCTTCCCTAAGCTCATTTAATAGGTGCCTGGAGGGTATTAATGTAAGCAAATACCTAAAGAGTTAAGGTCATTGTTTTATATCATTCTTTTATCTTCTGTATCTTCTTTTTTCTATCAAAGAATCTAACTATAAACTGTCATAAGTATTCTAGTGCTTTAACCGTTTTTATAATATTGTATGTGTAGATTAAGTGCAGGACCTAAGTTGTACGTTTAATTGTCATTGTGTGCAGATATTTATGCGCGTATACTGTTGAAGGTCGTAATAATGATATTACATGTTCCGCTAAATTTGTCTTGGTAGATAATTATGGCCTACAATAACGATTTTATTGAACCTAATTAATAATCAACGGAAATATTTGTATTTTTTATATTTTATTTAAATTCGGAATATGTAAGTGCCACTTGTGGGCCTTTATTTCCGTTCATGCGCTTTTACTGTCTATTGTGTATGCCAATTGTGTTACCATGTGCGTATGATAAATAAATAAAAAATAATATTGAATTAATGATCTTTAATTATGATTTAATGATCTTCAGCATTTATCATAGAGCTCAGAGATAGCGGCCAATTTAAACCTTTTATGACAATTAGTAGCAACCTAAGTTAACCACTCTTACATGCGATATCGACTGTTTTGAGTCCACTGGTTTTATTTCACATTGATGTGCTCAACTTATAATATGTGTATCAATGCGTTTAGCTGACATGACAGAATTTAACGTTGATTTTAACATCTGCAACTGATTAGCTTATTCTTGTCGCAACTAAAGGTAGATAGAAAATATCTAAAAAGGTTTATATTGATATCTCTGTTTTCGTTCAGCCTATGTACTTAATGGGAATCAAACAATAACACTATTGAGCCACGAACCTTTCCAGTAACAGACGTAATACTAGAGGTAAAAACTAGAGCAAAAGTAATTTGCAATGACATAGACTCAATATTGACCGGAGTTTTTATTAAATGAAATAAAAGATGATATGAAGCAAAACCACTAATGCGAAGGTTTGAGCTGTCCAGTAGTTTCCTTTAGGATGATTTATTATAGTCAGGAAAATCTAAATCTCTATAAATACGTTTTAAAGAAATTATTGTCAAAATTTCTACCAGATGATCTCTGAATATATTCTGCTAAATTTGACTCTATTGTCTGAGCAATTCTCTAGCTTAACGTCTGTCACTTTAATACTTTTATTCCCTTAAATATATATTTTAAAATATGATTTATATAAGCATGAAGCATCCTAAGGCTAACGTTGCTTCCATTTCAGTTGCTTTGATTTCAGGACTAAGAGTTTATTCCACTGCACATTAAAGCATTACCTAAATAGAAATAAAAACTAATATTTGTTATGTAATATTCGGTTAACTAAGGTACTTCCTGCCTTCTCGTACTCTACTCAACCATACTTTACACTATCCTACACTACCATATCCTACCTTATTCGATCACATCATACCCTATTCTACTTTTCCCTGCTATGCGATTTCTCAAACTAACATATTATCATATCTCACTCTACTTTTACTTGCTCAGTACACGCATATCTTAACGAATTCGGTCCGAATAAAACATTCTATGATTCTACAATTTAGCTAAACCTAATTTTGTTGAGAAAACGTGTAATTGCGTAAGCAGGAACGAAGCAGATTTGAAGCAGAAGTCGCCGGGACGTTCAAACAGATTTCTATTTTACTGCGCGGGACGGAGTAGTTAAGACGTACAATCAGGTTAAGTTGGATGAAGGAAATGACGACGAGATTGGACATGGTTTGAGGGCATAGAAGAAAATTGACCTTAAATCACAAAGTCTGCTAACCGCCCGGAGCATTCTGTCTCTTTGCCAGTTTTAGGATTGCTGAATTTCTAATGGATCATTGGGACGCGTTCTGGAATTTGAAAAAGTTTACATCCGAATTCGGATCATACCCGACGCGGTTATATGCTCTCTTGGTATTTCTTTATTTCATGGAGAAATTTCTTCGTTTCTCACCTTCGAAAAAGTTTAAAAGGAATATTTCTTCATGTCTAATTAACATTTGTAACTCGGTAGCGATTTTTTCACTTATTATTTTTTATCGTGATCATATTAGTTAAAAACGTTATAGGTACGTCTAAATTGAAATTTATTTAATTCAAAATAAATTTATTAAAATTAAATGCAATTTAAATTCAAATTATATTATTAAACTCAATATACGAACCAGAGCAAAGTGTTTTCATTTACTTTGCGAACGGGATACTTATAAAATTTCTCTGTATATAATATTTTACTGTGTTAATGGTTAACTACAGTAAATAATTGACAAAAATACTTAATAATAAATTATTGACAATTTTTAAAACCAGCAATTGCAAATAAAATCTGTTAAATGCGCTCAGTCTTTATTCCAAGCGGAAGTAAAATCCTCAATGGTCGTTTAGCATGAAGTGAAATTTTCAATCGTTTGATGAAACATCCGGTTAGGACTTCAATCGCTAGGACTCGCTAAGTCTCCCATCCAATACGTAATACGCAATCAACGTAGGCTTGATGGAATATTCCCTGCCCGGGGTTGAATTCTGTGCCTGAAGTCTCTGTCCAATAACGACCTTGAATCTCAGAAGAGTGATTAGGTTTTTGACATTCCTGTTAGTCGAGCTATTTTTGTTGGGCAGTTTTGAGAGAAGAGATTTGCTAAATGTGCTGATTTAAGAGACGAGATTTCTAAATGAGCTGATTTAAGAGAAGAGATTGCTAAATGTGCTGATTTGAGAGAAGAGATTTCTAAATGAGCTGATTTAAGAGAAGAGATTGCTAAATGTGCTGCCTTGAGAGAAAAGATTTGCTAAATGTGCTGCCTTGAGAGAAAAGATTTGCTAAATGTGCTACCTTGAGAGAAGCAATTAATAAGATTACAGAAGATTAATTTCTCAATGTTATATTTGTTGCTGATTTGATTACCTTTTTAAGCTATCGTTTGATTAATTATCAGACTTTTTAATTGATTTAGTGATTGATATAATTGATTAATTGTTGAATTAACTCTGCTGTGATATTTGATCATGGCATCTCTTTTAAAGAGATATTAATTATTAGTTGTTGATGACTAGTGAAGAACGAGAGAATATTTTGAGTGACACTAAAGAAGGAACCATAGAGAGATAGAGAGAGAGAGGGAAATAAAGAAAGGAATAGGAGAGAGGAAGAGAAGAGAGAGAGCGAGAGAGAGAGAGAAATAGAGAGAGAGAGAAGAGAGAGAGAGGAGAGAGAGAAAGTGTGTATGTGTGAGATATAGTGAGAGAGAACGAGACATAAACAGAGAGAGAACGAGAGAGAGAGAGATGAGAATACGAGAGAGCGGGAGAGATAGCGAGAGAGAGATTTTAGAAGTTCAAATGAGAACTACTGGACTGTCGACATTGAACGGATCGATAATTCTAGATAAAGATAAAAGTGGGCTGACTGTGACGAAGGCATGACAGTGTCTCATGCCGCGTCAAATCCGCTAAACTTTAGTATGGACCAGTCCTAGATGATTATATGGACCAGCCATGATTTGTATAGACCAATCCTAGATGATTGTATGGACCAGTCGTAGATGATTTGTATATACCAGTCCTAGATGATTTGTATAGACCAGTCCTAGATTAGTCAATACAAAATCATTTATATGGACAAGTCTTAGATGATTTTTATGAGACAGCTCTGGATGATTTGTAAGGACCAGTCCTATATGACTTGTATGGACAAGTCCTGGATGACTAGTATGGACCAAATATTGATGCTTCGTATAAGCTAACCCTAGCCCTGGATGATTTTGTAGACCTGCCCTGGATGTATGTGTTGCACCTAAAATGTTGATCTATATACACAGATACATATATACATATATACATGCGTGTGTGCGTACGTACGTACGTACCTATCTACATATATACATACATACATACATACATACATACACACATACATACATACATATATACATACATATATACATGCAATTTATATATATATATACATGTATATATATATATATATATATATATATATATATATATATGTGTGTGTGTGTATATACATATATATATATATAATTTATATATACATGTATATGTATGTATGTATATATATATAACTAAACTTTTCTTCATATATATATATATATATATATATATATATATATATATATATATATATATATAATTTGTTTTATTCCGTATAGTTGCACACATGACATACCGCATGTGTTTACAATGTTTTCCTTTCTTAAGTTTCTGTTTTTGTAGTTTTCGTTATTTCCTCCTTTCCTTTCCATGGTTATTAGTAATCGTTGCCTGTTGTTGGCGCTCCAACAGCAGCCGGCGCGGATTTAAGAATAACCTCCAACATCCTGGGGATTGTTTACTTTCAAAGCTGTCTACACGCGGTCTTCCAAAGTGGTCGCCCACAGTTTACTAACCGCGCGCAGCGTGGCTTTACTTCGTTCAACTGACGCGCAGCTTAACTGAGTGTGCTAAATCCCCCCATATATATATATATATATATATATATATATATATATATATATATGGGGGGATTTATATATATATATATATATGGGGGGAATTTGTGTATATATATGTGTATATATATATATATATATATATATATATATATATACACATGTACATGTATATAAATATTAAGAAACGTTTGGTCAATAGATAGAATGACATACGAACAACATCAAGAACGAAAGTGGTAGGCAAACAGATAGGCAGAGACATTCAACTATAGGGACAGCTAGTCGTGTTAAATGGCTGCTCATTAGATGATTCTGTCACGTGAAAGCGGTCAGTGACTGCGTTCACTCAGAGCGTAGAAGAGTAATTTAGTCGTTAGGCGGTAGCTGTAATACCAGGCAGTATGTCTCCGCCATGTGTACTACGTACTGTTTAAGTCCATCTTGTATTCTTCCGATATGTTTACTGAATGTGTTTGTCCATTTTGTGTTTTAAATCCACGCTTGTTGCGTGATGTGTTCGACCATAAACATTGCTTCGCTATTCTTGCTGAATTTTGTGAATTTTCAGCTTTTCACAATTATGTTTATTGTGTAATTTCTGCTGCAATGGTTTACCATGTTTGATAGTGTTAAGTACTGATAGTACCGGTTCAGCTTGCATTGCTATGCCATGTGTCCTGATTATTTTATGATTATTGTCCTGATTATTAAGTCAATTGGATAGGACATATGCTAAGATTGAATGAAAATACTCCAGTGAGAAAAGCTCTAAATTATAGAATAACAAATAATAAAATTAAACTAGGTATGGGAAATAAATATACTTTAATTAAACAATATAATAGAGATATAGAACAAATAGACACTAAATATAACCTAGCACAGTGTGATGTCTATGATCTTGCCCAGGACCGGTATCAGTGGGGACAGAAGGTAAAAGAGGCTGCTCTGGTGTCCACAAAGTCACGTTACGCAGAGAAAAGAAGAAGAAGAAGATTATTATCTACATGTCGTATTGTATTGTATTGCTACTTTATATGTACCGAGTACTGAGTAGTATGCTTAACTTAATTGTACAGCTACGTCAAGTTTACTAAGTACTCTCACTACTGTGTACTTGTGGACTATATTGTTCTTACAAATCTATTGCGTACTGAGTAAGTACAACTAATGTTCTTCTACTTCGTCAAAGTTATTATTTAATAAATCCGACTGAATTGTTTATAGCGTCATTGGAGCAATTTGGTCAAGTAACAACGAATTAATATTTTAAAATAAAAATTTAGCGAAATTTACAGCTATAGTCGGAAATTTAGCACTTCAATTTATATTACAATTTCGATTAGTCTAGCTGTTACCAAACGCATTTTACTTTACTCTGTTCGGGTTGATCGAATGAGTTCAGTATTGTGCCAATAAAGATCTGTGCATTCTCTTAAATCCTCGAGCAGGCTTACCAAGCGACCTCCTGCATGGCGTCATATAAAATTTGTACCGAGTTTTGAGCTGTGACGTCAGCAATCTGATCATTCGCGTAGTGCTAAGTGCTCTCTTTCTAGTGATGCCATCTGAAAATTGCGCACACTCAAGTTTGGAGATAAAAACAGCATATTTTTTCTCTTTCTTGAGGTCTCTGCGTACTCAGGCGCCATCGTGTGGTGCTTTGGCGTCTGTTTGTGAGTGTCTGCTAAAGACGTCCCTGACATTGCCTTATGGCGATAAACCGGACGTTAAATTCTTATTGATTGATTGAAAACAATAAATATTTCTTAGTATCAGTCGAACTAAAGGTATGAGAAGTGAGAAAGAAAAGGAAGACCACTGGTGAAGACATAGTTTTCATACCTAGTTATAGGTTATGTAATGAAGCCAAAGAGACATTTTCGATTATATATATATATTTTGCTGCACTATAGGTGTTATTATAAGGTGTGAAATTTGTACTCGGAGTTCCTTAAATTGCGGAAGGAAATCAATTTGTCACTAAATTAACTCATTAGAAGCAACAATTAATTGTGTTGTATAGTATTGCAAAGGAGTAGACAATCCTCTTTAATACTGCAATCTGTATTAATTGTTTGCTTTGCTTAGTTGATTGTCTTGTTTATTTCACTTAGCAACGCAATATTACAACTGTAGTCGCATTATCGCTGACTTAGAAGCAGATTAATAGGCCTATTTTGATAATATAATTGATTAGACTGCTTATTTGTAGAGTTTGCAGCAATTTGTAGAATAGAAAATAAATCCCAATAGGGCATTTGTATGCTAGATCTGCTATTTGCACAGAACAGTAAGGACAGTGAGATTAAAATTTTATTTAACCTTTGCTATATTAATTTCTAAAAAGTAGTTCTATTAACTTTATTTTACGTAAATGTTGTATCAGTGCGGACTAACATCCTGCCGACCCAACTCTGTAATTATGGAAAATTTATGTAAATATTTTGATTAAGTTTTACTGGGTAGCATAGCTTTGAAACAATTTCTATAATGTGATCACTGCATCTCAGTCTTGACTATTTATTAATATTATTAAAATTGAAATAAAACTAGACTACGTTCATTCAGATTATACTATAATCGACACAGCTACAGGTACCAGTTGGATTGCTGAATAGAAAGCAAGCTTGGCTTAGGAGCAGAATGCCATCCGTTCAAATTCTAGCCCTATCATATCAGACAGTATTACTTGTGATACGAAAATAGACTTTAAACTCTTTTTTACTGTTTTAGGCCTCTGAAAATCTTTCCTGTAAATTATGTGCAAGCATATTTACCTTTATATACTTTAAGTAGAAACTATACATTATGATAGAAATGCATTATGATAGAAATGCATTATGATGGAAATGCATTATGATAGAAATGCATTATGATAGAAATGCATTATGATAGAAATGCATTATGATAGAAATACAAAGTTGTCGACTGCGGAAGGGATACATTAAAAGACTATTCTGAAACTTTCTGAAATTATCTTTCATAGCAGATAGCTCAGAGCTAACACTTCGTGATTTTTCTCATATATTCTTGTTGTAAAAAATCAGGAAATTTTTCCTGAAAATTATGTGTAAGCATATTTAACGTTATTTACTATAATTTGATGCATATTTGCATTATTATAGAAATAAAAACGCTCCAACTCCGGTACTGTCACATTGAAAAGAATATATTCTGTCAATTTTCTGTAATTTTCTTTCATAGCAGATCGCTCAGAGCTGCCATTTCGTGATTTTCCTCAGATATTCTTCAGTTATGCGCGTCAAGTCATTCTCTGTCACACTTCTCTACGTGACCGCGCACTATTTGTCCGCTACCGCATCATCTCCTCACTTGCTTTCAAATCTCCCAGCTGAGGCGAACTTAATCATTCCTTTTTAATGAATTGCACCGCGGCATGGACTTTGTTCTCCATTTCGAATTACTGATAGACTTAAGAACTGGAGAACTTTGAAAATTCTAGAGAAAGCAATAAAAATAGGTTTTCGGTCTCTCTTTATACTTAATTTAGAATTCCATTCAGTTATTTACTTTGTTAACCGATTGAACCTGAAAACACACCAGATATGTCTTTATACTGTTCTTTAACTAATTTATTCTTTATTTATTTATTCTGAATTTATTTCAGGCTAGGTTTGTTATATCTCAAATATTAAAAGCTTTGATTTTGTTTATAATATATTTTACAAATCCTACGTAGTCTGAATTATTTTGCTACATGAGCAAACTCCCCCAGTCTTTGTCTTCCTCTGAATCCGTAGCTGTTTCTGACACCCCTCAACTTTTACGGCCTCCACCTTATCCAGGGACAGCTGTCGCAGATGTACTCGCGATTTTGTATCGTCTCATAGAAAAACTCCCGATGCGAAACTCATGCAAAGCAGAACACCGAACCAATTTTAAAGCTGATAAAACTAATATTAAAGTCAGTTTCCTCGTTCGAAAGCGTTGTCAATGATGGACGAACGTTTAGACCCAGCACATACTGATCCGTGGTCGAATATGTTACCGTCATTGCCACTGACTTCTGCCAGATCTTTTATACCAAATCTCGAATGCAGTTACGATAAAAGCTGCTCGGACCTATATGGACACGGACTCGGCTATTAACGCTCTGTTCGGGAGAGCCTTGATGATGGATTCTACTGGCTGGGCAGGCTCGGTCAAGATTGATATGACGAAATCAAATTTCCCTTCGACACTTTATTGCATTTCTCATTTGTTTGCGCCCGGCTTCGACGGGATACGACGATCGAGTCTCGGCGCCCATTGACCCTTCTCGGGCAGGCACCGTCAGTCCCGACTACTCCAGATCTCAATGGCGAGTTTTAGGAATAAATGGGAATGAATGACCTCGTGTTTTTCTATGCCAATGCGTAATAAAGTTAAATCTAACATTAACTTTAACGTCTGTTTGTGTATCGCAATGGACACGGGCAGAGATACGTGTATAGATTGTTTCATTTAAATGTTGCAAGAGAAGAATTGCAGAATCATATGAGGTACGTGACAGTCCATATCAGAAGTTAGTACTTGAATGAACGACCACTTTGTTTTTACACAATCTTTATTTCACCAAATTCATGACAGTAAGAAACATATGCAATAGAAATCATACATACATATATATATATATAATTTTATCTATAATAGATATATATATAATATTATATATCATATATATATATAATATAATATAATATAATATAATATAATATAATATAATATAATATAATATAATATAATATAATATAATATAATATAATACAATACAATACAATATAAAGTAATATATATATACCACGATATATATGTACATGCAAAACACTGTAGATAGGACTATATATATATATATATATATATATATATATATATATATATATATATATATACACACACACACAAACACACAAATATACTGTATATATATATACACTGTGTTTTTATAACTGATACCCCAAATTATTTTAACAATAAAGTCCTAAGAAGTTGACCGATGTTCTTGACATTTACAGCACTTGACCAGCAGCCAATTCTACAAAACATAGATAATTTTCATTTGAATATCTTTAATAATATGGAAGTCATAACTTTGTGAATAGGAGTGGGGTCAGATAAGAAATTTCCAGTACAGGATTACGGGCGTGTTGCATTCAGCGTAACATTATCTCAATAAAAATGATAGCGAACACGTCATAAAATTTCAGCTAATGCTATTTTGAAGGGCAATCACTTTTTTTTGCAAAATGACGTAAAATACGTGCTGATATGTTCTTAATTGACAAAGTTATTGAACTTTTAATGCATGCATTGCATGTCTGGGTACAACTGCTATTACTGCAGCCACTGCAGCGGCGTCCTCTTCTTCGTTTATTCTCTTCATGCAATGCATGCATAAAAAGTTCGATAACTTTGTCAATTAACAACATTACAGCAAGTATTTTACGTCGTTTTGAAAAGAAATGATTGCTTTTCAAAATAGCATCAGCAGAAATTTTATATTTTGTGTTAGATAGTATTTTTATAGAGATAATCTACGCTAAATGTAACACGTCCGTAAACCTGTATTGGAAATTTCTTATCTGACCCCACTCATATTCGCGAAATTATAACTTTCACGTTATTATAGATATTCAAACGATATTTCTCTTTGCTTTGTAGAATTGGCTGCTGGTCAAGTTCTGTAAATTTCAAGAACATCGGTCAACTTCTTACGACTTTATTTTTAAAACAATTTGGGGGATAAGTTATAAAACACACAGTGTATATATATATATATATATATATATATAAAATGTACATATATCCTTATTTGTGAGTTTAAAACAGTTAAGATAAAGAATATTTCTTAGTTCATCTCTTCAATACGACTCCGCTTGTAAAAGGGTCAACGGTATAATTTTGAAAAAAATGTGCTGTAGGAATGCAACCAAAATAGTTGTATGTCATATAATTCCGCAAATGGACGCTGCACATGAAGCGAGATATCTTTGATAAAACGGAAGCATCATGCAGTTACAACATCGCCTCCAGTTGACATCCGTTCTACTTAGTACTAATAAGTCGGGATTCCTTTTTACAAATCTACGTTTCAAAGGATACGAAAGATGTAACTTTCCTCTCTATCACCGTTTTTAACTTTTTAGAGATCTGATAGCATTGATCAGTTCACTTTGTTCTGACATTGGCTTGGATTTTACAGAGCCTGAAAGTATGCAATGAGTGGAGTGCATACAACGAATCCGCAGTAATCCTAGAATTCGTGATGTCATAAAGAACGCAAGCCTGTATGAAATCTTTTTAATCCAAACTTGAAAAAATAAAAAAAAGTAAAAACATCCTTTTTCATAACAAACTTCATCCTCAAAGAATAAACATTCAAACTTTAAATGAGGTTTTAGAGGATTTTCAGTCTTGAAATCTGGTAAGGATCAAGCGCAGGATATGTTGCCTACTGATCCCAAGTCGAACACTGTACCGATCAAGCTATTCCTCATGAATTACTTTCGAAGTCTTCACGCATTCTCACGTGGTGTGAGTAGGCCTGTCTTTAAAGAACTAAGGGATAGAAAAAATCTTTACGAGGATTTTGAATTTCTTGGTTCCACTGTCTCCTTCTGCCGATTCTTAGTAAACAGTTGTAAAAATTTATCATTACAAAGTAACCCTCCCCTCAACACTAAATTACGTGTCTCACGGGTTAAGATTTTTATGACTGTTATTTGTCATTTTTTGGAAATTGCTTAATAAAAGGTACATCATAACTGTTGCTTATAATGGTTAGCAATCATTTTAAGCTTCTGATGTTTTAATTAACACAATATGAAACTGAGTTTACAAGCTTCGAATACTGGGTCAGCACATTAGAGAGTAAGAGTTGTGTACTCAGGTGAAGACAAAGTGAGTGGTAACATAGTAAATTAGGTCATATGACTTCTGAAACTTGAGACGAGGGTTAAAATTCCAAGTCATTAGGCCTAGAATAAATCCTAGTTTGTTAAATAATACTTATTGTAACTGCCTGAAATGTTCTGTACCACTTCAGAGTTTACATTTAATCACAGCATAAGTAAATGAGAAAAATAATAAGTGTCCTTCTAGTACAATAAGTGAAGTACTAGAAGGACAAAATGTAATTTTATGAAACGTAATAATATAGGCGAAAACATAATAATAATTGAGTTACTATGAAATTGACAAACCACTCAATATATGTCTTCAAACGTACTCCTTATCTGTCAGCATACTTATTGCAAGGCCTCGAAAGATCTAACATTTTGGCGACGTGAGAACAGTTGAATTTCTTAAAGGCAGCCCGGTCGCTAAGTATTGCATTTAATCCATGGTGGTCTTAACGTGCCTGGTTAAATGTTTATTAGCTGCGAGATGCTACAGTGTGTGCGACTATTATCCTCTTGTTGAAATTTAGGTTTCAAACTAAAAGCTGTAGAGTTCATTTGACGTCTGTTTCCGTATCACAAGGGACACTGTCGGAGACGGTCCGGTTAGGATTTAGGCCGATGGCCTCCTGCATCTCAGGCAAGTGTGTTATCCAGTCGGCCATCCCTGCGGTAAACGTTTAACATTAAATTTCAAATTTCGATTTACCTAGCAATGTGTTATTTAAATCTTTATTGATTCGACAATATCACTCTTTTTTGTTTTAGTTTAAAATTGTTTCAAACATGTAATTCGATCGTTAGCAAGACTATTGGTATCCAGGTGGTCAACCAGGTAGGATGTTATGCTATCTCATTGATAGCCTGGTTTTTTCATGTATTAGAGTGCTTGTCTTTTGCGTTTTACTTTTATGTTATTCGAAATATGCTGACTGCTGTGTTGTGTGATATATGAACAAATTAAACATCTCTCTCTCTCTCGTTATTTTACATTTGCTATATTTGGTAAAAAATCTCCATGTTGCTAAAGAATAAATTACCATCAAAGAAATTAAATAAAGTTAAATAAAATTACGAAACATTTAAGATTAACGAGTGAGTTTACGAGGTATTAAGGTAAAATTTAAATAGGTTTGCTGGCTATGCTAGAGCCACTACAAAGTAGACTAAACGTCTGCTGCTCGTGTCATATGAGACAACCAAGTGATAAGGTTGAATATCGATACGAAATCTCTTCCACGCGATTATTTCCCAAGCTGCAGGAAGTTTAGTGTGGCAAAGTTAAGCCTCCGTGATGGGATTGACTTGCTATTGCTTCATGGAGAGCATTCGGAGAGGAGATGAGTAGGAATATTATGCATGTTGAATCTGTTAATTATATTTGATAAAGCACTAGAGAGAGAGAGAGAGAGAGAGAGAGAGAGAGAGAGAGAGAGAGAGAGAGACAGACAGACAGACAGACAGAGAGACAAAGAGACACAGATAAGAGATAGAGAGAGAGAGAGAAATAAGATAGAGAGAGAGAGGGACGGAGGAAAAGAGATAGAGAGAGAGAGAGAGAGAGAGAGAGAGCGTGCGCGTGATAAAAGCAGCTGTGTAAGCAGGTCAATCACGAAATTCCGGTTGGGCTTTATGCGCAGCTTCAGTTTTTGTTTTATGAAAGTGATGCTTTATCAGCGACTAGATAAATAACCCTTCCATAAAAGAGCGAGCGACGAGAACAAGGAAGCTAAATAGATCAGATTGTGCTTCTTACTAGGTAAATAAGGTGTCGCATAAATCTAAATAATATAAATATAAATTAGGACAATATATATAAATAAGGATATTATAAGTCGTGATATTGAAAGTGATACTTTTTAACAGGTCACATGATTAAAAATAAAAATGTAGGTACATGATTAAATGGTCTCTTCTTCGTAACGTATTGACGAATTTGTTTAAAGAAGCGAATATGAGTAAAAATATAATAAAAAATAAGCAGAACCAAGTTTTCCACGTCCATAACGATTAATGACTAATGTAAAATTTAGTTTAATGTCTATTTTAATAGTAGAAAATTAAATGTAGGTGCTAACTACTAAGTAATTTAATTTCTGAGCGTTCAGAGAGGCACTTCAGGGGAGGAAGTGGTTGATGGGTGAAGAATATTTCCACACGAATTTAGAATATGTAACGCTTTCATATAACAAAACACTTCCGCTTTCTTACTAGTAGCTTTGCATAACGTCCCGAGTTGATACTATGACTGCTACATGTATAACTCAAAATGACGTTTTTAGTATTTTCAGAGCTGCACTCGAATTTCATGAATTTATAGTGCCGCCTTTAACTCCTGACTTCATTAATACCCTGTTTTCCCCTGACTTCACTAATACCCTGTTTTCTGCTGACTTCACTAAAACCCTATTTTCCTCTGACTTCACTACAAACCTGTTTTCACCTGACTTCACTAAAACCCTATTTTCTCTTGATTTCACTAAAACCCAGTTTTCTCCTGACTTCACTAAAACCCCGTTTTCTCCTGACTTCACTAAAACCCTTTTTCTCCTGACTTCACTAATACCCTGTTTTCTCCTGACTTCACTAAAACCCTGTCATTCCAAGCAATATGTCAGCCTCGGATCAGGTAACGCTGATCACACGAGGTCTCTTGTTCACGACAAGATTAATGATCAGGTAGGAAAGGTCGAGGTTGAGGGTTGTAAACACCTGAGCCTATCGGGTTCTGTGATTTATTGTTTGTCGATACAGTCTTTGGCGCAACAGTAGTCAATGTGACAACAACAAACTCACTGAAACAGTGCAACAGCAGTCAATGTGACAACAACAAAGTCAAAACAACAGTGCAACAGTAGTCAATATGATAACAACAAAGTCACTGCAACAGTGCAACAATAGTCAATGTGAATAACAACAACATCACTGCAACAGTAGTCAATGTGAATAACAACAACATCACTGCAACAGTAGTCAATGTGAATAACAATAACATCACTGCAACAGTAGTCAATGTGAATAACAACAACGTCGCTGCAACAGTAGTCAATGTGACAACAACAACGTCACAGCAACAGTTGTAAATGTGACAACAACAACTTCACTGCGCTGATACAACAGTAGTCAATGTGAACAACAACAAAGTCACAACAATAGTACAGCAATAATCATAATCCAACAGCACACGTGCAATAATAGTTCGCTAATCCGATAGCATGTCGGTAAATTGTCTGACTGTGGAAAGTGGACATGTAGGTGAAGGGTCTCATCTATCTGTCGTTCCTCCTCTTTCACACCCGATAAATTCGTAGAATAACTTGATATCACTTCTACTACTGTATTAGCTAATAAGCTTGCCCATTCAACAAATTCCATTATTGTAAGTCTCTATTCAATGATATACATTAAATCTCTTTAATTCGTCTCCAATTCGTACAAAATGCTCTTGCTCGTATAGTACGAAATGTTACAAAGTAAACCCAATTTCTTCTTCTCTTCTTAAGTAGCTACACTGGCTTCCAATTTAAAATTCCAAATTCAAAGTATAGGATTCAAATCCAGTGATCAGCTCGTCACTGATATGCTTTCAAGACAGAGAACCGACTTTAGCTCGACACACTCTGGCGACTTCTTTGCAAAAGGTCGGTCACACATATCAACATCACTTACTGCGGACTGGTACTTAAGCTAGTGAACAACAGGTAATAAGATAATGGCCACTTAATCCTATAAAATATCAAATAAGGTGTTTCTTGTTAAGTGCTATGATATGGATTATGGAGTGACTTTATAAATCCATCTTTAAATGAACTTCCATAGAATGATTATACACGCAGGTAGATTCTTGGAATAAACATCAGTGATTTAACTACAATTTGTATTGATAGATATCCTCAGTTATACTTGTCTATTAATGCCTCAAATACACGTGTCTATTGCTACCTCTACTATACGTGTCTATTACTGCCTCTTCTACATGTGTCTATTACTGCCTCTTCTACATGTGTCTATTACTGCCTCTACTACACGTGTCTATTGCTGCCTCTACTGCACGTGTCTATTGCTGCCTCTACTACACGTGTCTATTACTGCCTCTACTATACGTGTCTATTACTGCCTCTACGACATGTGTCTATTGCTGCCTCTACTACACGTGTCTATTACTGCCTCTAGTACACGTGTCTATTGCTGCCTCTACTACACGTAGCCTATTGCTGGATCTTCAGTAGTTGATTTTCATATTCTGTATCTTTACTCACGACAGCATACCTGCGCAGGTTTGATTGATTGCAAGACGATTAATTTTATGACTACAGATAGTATGATGATTTATTGTATTGAGACGTGGTTTATAATGATTCATTGTACTATGGCTGATTATATGATAATTTATTGTATGATGATTGATTGTGCTAAAATTTAATGTATTACAATTTATTGTGGATTACTATGGATTGATTAATTGTGTCCTGATTTATGGTATGAAGATATAATATTGTACTATGGTTGATTATATGATGATTTATTGTATGATGATTTATTGTATGATGATTGATTGTATGATGATTGATTGTATGATGATTGATTGTATGATGATTGATTGTATGATGATTGATTGTATGATGATTGATTGTATGATGCTTTATTGTACGAGATTATTTATTGTATAATGGTTTATTGTATACTTATTTATTGTATGATGATTAAATTTATGATGACTGATTGCTTGATGATTCTTGTGTGATATCTTATTATATGATGACCGATTTCATTATGACTGTTTGCATTATGACTGTTTGCATTATGACTTATTTTACGACGACGCCGTGTCAATGAAATCTTGTGCAGATAAACATTGTTCCCTTTCGTAGGATAGGGTGTATTGTATCGGTACTTGACTTACAATCATAATGTGCTCTACAATCGCTTGTATGTTTTTCTTTATTTGAATACAGCGGATGCATCTAGATAAGCAATAAGAAATGTGAAATACAAGTGAGTGTGTCATGCAAACTTACTTTAATTAGCATTATTATCATCATCAGTTCCTTGAGTTCTGTACACAACATAGGGCGGCAACATTCCTCGCATTAGCATTATCTTACCCAAAATATTTTCAGCTAGAAAAATCAAAATTTCGAATTATTTTCTATAGATCATGTTTGAATAAGTGTGCTGTTGTATTTAATTTAATAAAAGCTTATCTCAATCTCCGATTGAAACTGTGACGTCTAACCAATATCAGGAAGTAGTAACTCAATGAGGTAATAATGCATGTATATTGGAATACAAGCAAAAATGTTAAAATTTAGCTGTGAAAATAAATGCTGCAATGACGCTACTAAATTTTAGTTAAATACGTAACTAATATTAGCCAATATAGGCAATAAAACAAAATAAACGAATTACACATAAACAATATAACAAATACCTAAGACAAATACAAGCCGGTTAGCAAGAAGAAGGTCCAAAAAAGGTACAATTCCAAAACTCAGAATGTTAATCCAAAGGTCGTATTTCTGTCTTTTGGAATTTGCACCGTTTTTGGCCTTCATTTTGCTCGCCGGCTTGTATTTGTCTCAATAGTGCTCGATTTTGTAACATAGAGAACAGAAATAAGAAAAAGTAGAAAACAGACAGTAAAGATGAAATTCAAACATTAGCATTCTAATCCTTCGCTGGTCTACTAAGTTCAATTGATTTCTGGATTTGGTTCTGGAGACTTCTTGTTAATACAACAAACAGCAAGCAGGACGCCACTAGTGTGGAATTTCACACCTCTTTCCATCTCCTCTTAATCTTCACAAATCCGATTGTGACAGCTTAAAGCTAGAACTAATATTTGTGGTTGTTTGTTTTAAGCGCTATCTACTGATAACTGAAAAGATTGAAGAATTTGAGATTATATGAACGAATTATATGAATAAATAGATGAAGAGATGCAGAGTCAAATCCCAAAATATGAAATTGAAGGCGTTGAGAGGGTTTAGGATTCTTTTAATACAATTTTGAATAGGTTTTAGTAACCAAGACAAAAGCCTCATTTTTCAAAACATTATGGTAGTCCTATGCGTTGCAAATGTGGCGTTCAAAAGATGCATTCGAAAATATACATGTATTAAATTTTCAATAGATATGACCGCATCAGCATTATATGCTACAGCAGTGGCTTTGAAATTCCGAAAGAAATCAATTGACAATCGCTTATTGATGGAGTTCTTGATTTATGTTTAACTTCTCCAATATAAGGTAGCATCAAACCGTTCAATAACCTAACGAATCAACCCGGTCTTCGTGAGTTGTGCACTTTCGTCGATCAATGCTATCAAAATAAGACACGGAAAGTTGTTTTAGAAGGCTTTAATGCAGTTAGAAATAAATCCACTGCTCTCCCCTCAACTGAAATGTTATCAAGCTGGAAATTGACGTTAAACGTGTCGTTAGCTTTAGTTTTAATTTTAGTATGGCTGGAGCCAGTGGCGATGTCGGTAAGATATTCGACCTCGGATCAGTATGTGCGAGGTTCAAATCCTGGGCGAGGTTCATCATCATCATCATCATCATCATCATTTTCCCATGAATCCCAGTTTAGTTAGTATCGGGATGATTATTTTTATAGATCTTTATTTTCCATTCCTTTTAGAAACTTTTATAGCAATTTCTGGAGTCTAGGTGCTTTCCAATCAAATGCCCTTTCCGACTTTGGTTTGGATCTTAGTACTTTGTTGCCTTTTACGACATGTGCAGTCCACGGTTGGTCTATTCTTCAGCAACCCGGACACAACACAGGTAGATCATAACGATTGATCAATTCAAATAAATTACTGCAACCACTTGCGGTAAATTCTGTCCTAATATTTCCAGCGAGACGAGATTTTTAAATTTCAGAAGCTGGTGGGGCTAGACTCTGTCTTAGGTTATTTTAACAACATTCATGCATGACATCATTATAATTTGAAATGCTTATTTGTGTATTATACTGTATACATTGCGAATTAAGCTTCTGCATTTAATATTACCAAGCAGAAATTTAAGATGCATTGGAATGAAATACTATATTAAACATCATCATCATCAGCTTCCAGTTAAATTAAGGTTGGGGTTATAAAATTTTGTAGTAACGTTTAGAGCCTAGGCTTTAACCAATCAATGCTGTACACTGAGTTACATCTTGTATTGAACGTTAACAATATAACATTAAACCAGGCGAGTCTGGGAGGCAACAGGCAATATTTCTCGCAGCTCCATAACTCCACCTCTTACATAGCCATCTATTATATTGTCGAATCCATTTATCATTCCACCATTACCCCCCTCCCCCTGCCCCCCAGGGTTTCGTCATCCACGTCCTCTTTCTCCACGTCCATGCTATAAGATGGCTATTTGTGGCTACTGGCTTGTAATAAACAGTTACATTTGGGATTGTAAGGTTACATAGTTGGGTTGCATGCCAATAACTTACCAGTAACTTACTGTTACATGAATTTTTGTGACGGTAGCTCGATTGTGTCGGATCGTCTTGAAGAGAAGCCTTGTGCTTCTGAACCTTGAAGTTAAACACACTACAACCTACTGGCTTGTGATGTGTCCGATCTCTCAATGTATGTAGCGGGGTTTTAGATTTTAACTGAATTTTAGTTTTCAAACCTGGTTCTAATCTTCTCTGTGAGTGCTTTAATCTTGCTGTCAAAGCACTTAGGAAAACACTTATGCTTCAACGTAGAGGTGTGATGAATTTCATTTCAGTTTTAATGGAAGGCAGGAGATTAAAACATGCAAGAGAACGTGTGGTCTTGTTTTAATTGAAAGGTCTGTTGAAATTTAATTGGTTGGAATTCAAGACCAGTTTGAGCTTCAAAAAGATCCTTTCGCTTACTGGGAAATGATCACGCAGTATATGAAATTATGAAGAAAAACAAAAATCGACAATATTAGAAAATACCACCTGTACACGTAGGGTCTATTATATTTAACAATTCTGGAGGAAAATCAGAACTAAATATTTATATAACATTGGCACTAATTTACGATGTTCTCACCCCCTCCATTTTCATTAAAAACAAAATTTTCTGTTGCGCTTTGAGGTGGGAAGAAGGGCTGAGGCCGTGATTGACTACATTAGATTGCGTTGCATTAAGCGAAATTACTTGACGAAAACCGCCTTGCTATCGAGATCTGCATTCACAGAGTGCGACAGACGGATATAGTATGATTTACTCCACACCGTCAAAATCTAAAGCTCTCTGCAACTAGCGTGATGTTTGAAATACAGAGATTTCTGATGCCACGGGTTTCAATCTAAACTTCTATCCGTGTTTGAAACCTAATTCAAATGTTCAATAGCATGAAGTAACGTTTATTTAGACATTTCTTCAGTGATAGTGAAAACTTTGAATATTAAAGGTCTATACCAATAATGGTATTTGAATATAACAATGAATTCCTTCATCTCATCTTTAATTTCATATGATAAATCTATATATACACCCATTTTTCGTAATTTCATTATGTTGCATGAACAGCATGACGCTAGAATATTGGTAAATTTTCTCAATTTTTGTGATATTACGTCTCTTGCTATTCACAACGTCAAACTTTGTAGTTTAACACAGTAAAGTAAACATGGGCCCAAGTCAACGAACCCAAGCTAAAGGCTAATTGCAGTTTATATATGGTATTATTTTGGCTTCAAAGCTAAGTGATTTTCAAATTCAGAAAAAAACCTTTCATCTTAAATTTAAATATTTCTATGAATATTAATTTGCAATTTACAAATTGCGGCTCAATTAACGATAGTTGAATCCTCTTGGTTTAAATAATTTAATATTAAAATTATTTTAACATTAATTGACAGGAAAGAAATTTAATCCGCATGGTTGTGGATATAGCGTGCACATATATACTGCTCTAGTAATTTGGGAAGGTTAGAATAGAATTTGAAATATCTGTGGAATATCGGAAATGTTATTATTTAAGGCAACAGTAAGGCTTTATGATGATACAGTCTTAAGGGATGAATAAACTAGTTGATCGATGGAATGCCCTTTAGTGAGTACAGATAGAGAAATGGATTACTCATTTTGTAGTTGCTTTATGGCTAAGAACGGGAAACAATTAAATCACAAACCTAAATTAAAAGATAAATGTTTTCTGTTGTAATAAGAATCTAACAAAATACAAAACATTGTTGCGATATAGGTACACCTTTCTCATATATTTTGTACATTTATATCCACATTTATTTAGCTAACAAATACAGCGAGTCAATATCTATATTGTTCGCAAATCGAATCAAAAGTTCACTGTCTCTGTACCCACTTATATCTCTATTTTCTATTTATACGTAGATGTTATATCATTAAAATATCAACCCAACATGCCTAACAGTAGTGGAAAAAGCCCCTACGTGCTTGTATTGGGATCCTCATGAATTATTACAGATTGACTAATTGTCTCTCTCTCTTAATCTCAAGGAGTCCCACAAGGTTTTCCCAGGATTCACTGAGAGTGTCCACTCAAGCATCAATCCATACAGCTGGAACAAGGAATTCAGCCGTTAATTTAGCTTATTCGCAATATAACTCGTCCCGATCTTTTCCATTGCAATTAACCGATCTCTCAGCAACCTAGCAGGAAGTTTGTTTTCAGATACATAAGTCGTTTAGCCATTGCGTCCCAATTTCTATTCCATTTTGTCCATTTCATGACGGTATTAAGCGGATGCTTCGTAAATATTGGCTCTCATTATTTACTGTTTGTTATATTTATTTAATATCATCTCATTCTACATCAATGCTGCTATTCAAAATAAAGCAGAATAAAACATTTACTATTTTTTTAGTCTAAATATTGTTTAATGTAATAAAGAACCGGATATTTTTGCCAAAGTTTTTAGATAATATACCTTATTATTTTTTAAAATTCTGTAATATTGTGTTTCTGGTTTAGTAACTTAAGTTTGTTAAGAACACGCTGTTTTCATTCCCCCGTAAACATTATCTCTAGCATCTATTAGTATTCCGCCAGAATTTCGATATTTCACACCGGTACATAAATTCTCCATGGATTTCGGTATCACAACCGAAACCGATACAATATAAAACCGATACCGGTATCTTACCGGTCAGAATACCGGTCGTATACCGGAACCGGAACCGATTTTTGCGAGACATAACGTTAAGCGCTTCCATGGATTCATGAATATTTATTGGACTGCCCTGGGAGGCTGGAACGACGTCATTTCTCCCTAGAAATTTTCCGCTAATTCTTTGTCGCTCGCTGGATGAAGAAAGGAGGATGCAGAATGAACCCCAGGGTAGACGAGGGGTAGACAGGTGCCGAACAACCCCGGCCCCAGATTTGTGTGCCCGAGATATCTCTACCAATGTTACGACACCCGTTAAATATAAAATATTCACTACTTGTGTTATCAATTAAAAGACTGACGATAAAGAAACATAAATGTTTAGGTCTATATTAAATGTAGATGTATATATTATTGATATATATTGAAAATACCGTAGTGACAGGAATAATAGAAGGAAAAAGATGCAAGGGCGTCGTAGCAAATGGATGCAGTTAACTGAAACAGAGATGATAAGAGCAACAATGAACAGAGACATATGGAGGAATATGACCATGACCGCTCAGGCTTGGAACAGGCACGGCATTTAGAGAAGAATATATTATATTCGTTTATTACATGAAATCTGACATACCGCAGAAAACGCACACACACAAATGGCAATATAGAAAGTAATAAACATAAGCAGACATTGTTAGAAAACTTAATAAGAGTCTTTATATAGCATTCTAATTATAAAGTTCTTATTTAGATTCAGATTTATATGAAATTAAGAAACGGCACTTCTGCGAAATAATTTATGGAAATACGTAGAAACGTAATTAAAATTAAATAATGTAATATCCTATAATTTAAATCAATCACGAAGTCAGTCAAAATGTACGAATTTATTATGCATATAGCTGCAGCAACATTATAGAGCGCTATGCTGCAATCAACCTCGTTGACTAATGACCCTGAGGTCGATAAAAACAGCCGATTTGGCAATGTAGTCTCACATAGAACTTGACCTTTAAGTTGATCGACGCATTTATGTTTCTAGATTATTTCCAAATTTATTAACAGCTCGTATTAATATTGGCTGTATGTGAAATTGCCTATACTTGGGTAATTTCGCTAACTTTGTTTCGCTAACTTTCTTAATTGTCTTTGTTAACATTTTAGCTGATGCTGATTCCATTATGACTTATAAAATATAAAAGCCACATTTAACGTCTGTTTCTATATTACAAGGGATACTGACAGAGACGGTCCAGCTGCGATTCGAACCGATGTCCTCTGCTTCTCAGGCAAGCGTGCTAGCTATGCGGTTGTCCAGCCGAAAAATTAGAACAATAAGGAGAAAATTAGTCTCGGTTAATTATAAGTTTCAATAATTCTTTCCTAGGTTGTTTCCGAAGAATAGAAAAACAGTAAACTGCACTTGTACAAAGAGGCGATTAGACAAGAACTCATGAAGTTAATGTGAATTCACATTAAGTTAAAGGCCATTATTCCCAAATTACAAACTACATTAAAGTGTGGATAAGGCAGAGCTTTTTTGATGGGATTAACTTGTTGATCGATGGAGTCTTCGTTATAGACAGTGTCGGAAAACTGTGAATAATAACAATATCTAGAACCTAACATTTGCATAATATTTTGAAGTTGTAGGCAAAGTCCGTCCAAAATGATATTTTATGAGGCGTTGTCCCTCTCCCTTCCAGATAGATCTCAACTGCAGCAAAGCGGTTTAACAGCATGGCTTTAAGAGTGAGATGACACTCAGAGGAAATGGCTTAATGACAGAGAGAGAGAGAGAGAGAGAGAGAGAGAGAGAGAGAGAGAGAGAGAGAGAGAGGAAAGAGAGAGAAAGAGAGAGAAAGAGGCTTTGGACAGGATATTCTTTCTCTCTTTCTCTCGTTCTATCTCAGTGCACTGTTTACCGGCAGGTCCATGGTATATAATGTCTCACTCTTCTTTTTGTCTTCCATTTTCCTCTTTATATCCACATATGAGTGGATCTTTAAATTATCTAACATTCATAATATCGGTCTGCCTTTGCTTCATCTATGCGACTCTGATTTTGTAACAGTATGACCGTGAAGTATGCGATGGTTGCTATTTAGTAAAATAATAAGTATTCAACGAAAACGGTCGATTTCTACTGTTATACATGTAAGTGATCTGTTATGAGGAATGAGCTAACGTGTTTGAAGAGAGGCCATGTGTGTTTTGAATTCTTTACAATTATTTGTTAACGACATTAATGGTATTGATATTTCGATTATTGATTATTAAGTTGTTCTTATCTTTTTAGATAAGATTATCCACTCTCTCACTCTCTCTCTTTCTCTCTCTCTCTTTCTCTCTCTCTCTCTCTCTCTCGGGGCACTGCCTACAAGCAGGTCCACTGCAAATAACGACTCTATACTGTTCTCTGTTTTCCATTTTCCTCTTCATCTCAACAAATTAGTGGATTTTTAAATTGTCTAACATTCCTAATCTCATTTTTTTCTTCACTTCTCATTCCTTCCATTCTACTTTCTATGACCTCTTTTATTAATCTTTCCTCCCTTAGAATGTGCCCAACCCAGTTATTCTTCCTATTTCTTAATGCATTTATCCGCGCTCGATCTGTACCAAATCTCTCAGTGCCAGTTCAACTGCACGTACCTGATTAATTATAAACAAATAATAATAATTAAAAGAGAGAATACTTCACATTCCTCTAATTTATTTCTAGCCACGTGAAGATAGGATACTGTTAAAATGTATCATGACACCATATTGATGAATTTGCTCAAAACTACACTGATTGTGATGCTGATACTTCTATTATCGCTCACTGATCGGTTGCCTTCTTAATATGCATACATGTATGGTGGTAATGATACTTTATTGATTCAGATGAATCATTTAAGTATCATTATCTATCATGATATTTTGTTGATACTTTTGATTTATTCGGACTAACTGCCAATTAAAAGTGTTTAATTTTATAATCAACACATTAGATATAAAATATCAAACGAAATAGGATAAGATCTGTATCGATTTGGACAAATAAGGCGGTTATAAGCCTTTCTTTGATGTTGTGCAATACAATAAGTAAAGGATTAAATATCCATACCCATGCTGCTGACCCTACAGTGTACAAGTATAGAATAGCCGCTAGTGACATTGTTCATACCGAACTTCATTTTTAAGTTTTCCTAATTTCTCCTGCTATTTAAACCAATAGTTTACTCAGTGTAGCATGTCTATAAGAAACTAGCAAATTATTCTCTGTGTTTATATTATTGATATTATGCTTGGTGGAATATTCATTTGTAGCTTCTTAACTTAATAGTGCCGAATAGTACTAATATAATACATTCTTAATTATTACGCTAGTAATTATTTACTACATTGTAGTTTAAATACTTCTAAAATATTTGAGAAGTATTTTCATTTCCAAAGACACTCGAACTCCACAATTTTGATATACAGTATACGTTTAGAAATGTACAACATTACATTTCTCACTTCTGATTATGATTTCAGAGAGTCAAACTTCCAAAGTAACTTAGGAAGAAACCTAAAAATCTACAATATATCAAAAAACCTATGTTTTGTTTAAAATATTGGTTATTCTGTAACAATTCTTTACAATGATTATAAGCAATTTTTGTGTGTTTCGTGTTAGTATTTATATAACATTTAATATTTATTTAACAATTAATATCATACTACATTTTTAAACTGCTGAGCGTTAATTAATAATTTTAAGCAATATGCAAAGAGCAAAAATATGCTATGCAAAATTATGGCAATATTTAGTAGACAAGTTGGGCTACCAAATATTGTGATCCAAAGTTACAGCATAAATATAGAGGTGTTAAACACCCTTTCAGTTATTGTGAACAAGCTCGATACTGTATCGTCGATTTAGAATTTAAATTGGCCTAATATAATAATTTGAATGACTATACTAAATAAAATAATATAAAACATACTACTTCTGAAACGCTAATTTTGAAATAGCTAAAATGGTACTACAAACAGATCCGTTCTGAATTACAAGCCATGGCATAATTCGTAAATGACCCTATGATCAAATTTAACTCATAATTATGGGCGCCCATCCCCTAGAGCAATAAGGCTTTCTTCCTAACCGCTCACCAAGCACAATTTTTCCATTCCCCCTCCAATTGTTAAAACTCCAAAGCTTTCTCATTTCCCATTATTTTTCCAATGACGCAGCCTGTGGCATTGTTAACATTTGTTAACATTGTGTGGAATCCACAGCTCATAACACTAGTGGAGTTCTTTGAGACCTTTTGACAAGAGTAATATCAACAAGAATAATATCATGAATTTTGTATTATTGAAGTATCAACAATTGTTTCGCAATGCGCTGAACAATAAAACTAATACAGAATCAATTGTTTCTGTTATTGAATGACGTCAAACTCATATGGAATCGAGTATCTGAAAGTTTTATAATCCTTCAGTTCTGTAGAAATATAAACGATTTTCATTGAATTATGCTATTACTTTTTTCTGACATCGCTTTCGAGCGAGAAAACTGACGTTAATGTTAGCTTTACCAGTTTTTTCTGCCTGGTGAAAGTTTCTAAATACAGAATAATGTACTTGATATAATACAGTTGCACTGCTTAAATTATAAATTTTTATTTTATTTTTTAAATTGATTCGTGCACGCATATAAGGTGGTTTGAACAATATCAAAGTACGATTGAATGAGATCCATGCCATTGCCAAAAAGAGAAATTACTGTTAGATTAGAACGTAATTATTAATAATTTATTTAATAATATCATACACATTTATGACAGATCTCTCATAGTAACTAGATACTTGCTATATTCTGCTTTGCCCAAGGATGATATTATTAGCAAGCCAAAGATATTAGGTTGTTTAAATTGCGACAGAAGCAAAAATAGCTACAGATATTGCAAAGTATAAGTTCACCGAGTAAAGCTCAATGCATTTCCCTACTTTAATCAGTATCACTGTTTTATCTGCCTTATTTTTGCACTTCTTGAATCTTTTTGAAATTCTTGTGATACAGTGAAATACCTAACATGCTGTGTACAAGTAGTATGGGCATAATGTTTCACTCTCTTTACACCACATAACCATTCAAAATTGCGCTCCATGTCTAACAGCAATTTCTCTCTAGCTTAGTCAATTGAGCGAAATGAATAAAAACTTATTTCTCAGAATTGTTTTTTTACAGAGTAAGGTTTTTATCACTTCGCTTTCTCTCCTATTTCCTCTACCGAAATGTTGACTTGATTTACCAGCAGGAATTATTCCAAATCCGAAAGACTTTACTGGTATGTAGCAGAGAAATGATCTCCATGCTGTCCATTCATCGCAAAGTTAACCTATTAGGCCTACGTGTACATAATATACTGTAGAGAAGCTTTATCAATACTTGCACGTTTATTATTTGAACAACAAAATGGATGATAAATATTTTATGTTGACGACCAGATAGCAACTAGGAAATCCCCGATTCTGATTATTTAAGGTGCTACAACGGCTACAAAGATCACTGCAGAAAATCAAGCAAGCTTTAGATGTTGATTGACTTCTATAATTCCAGAAAACCACAAAACGGTGGGGCATAAAACGATGACATCAAAGGAAACACGATATTGACAAATAGAGTTAAAATAAATATTAACTATCTGAATTATCTATGTAGCAATATTAGAAAAGAAATGGTTAAAAGAGACCTCACTATATTGTGTACAGTTTCTTTATTGCGAAAGTGACCCTAAACCAGAACAATGCATTATGTGTGATAAAGTGACGATAACTGTAATTAACAGTCATTACTAATTTAAGTGTAATTGATTAAAACTATTTAGTGAATTATTTCACTGTTCAGCTACTCAAATTCTGAATATTTATTTGATTATTGATTTGTGACCGGCATAACATAATATAACATCCATCTAACTGAGGAAGGCAACGGAAAACCACCTCAGAAGCCACACTTTTCCCAAGCTTTAGGCTACATACGCCATGGATAAGGCATAGACTTTGGGAAGGGATTAACTTGTTGATCTAAGGAGTGTTTTCTCGCTGTTATGGAGCGAGAAAATACAATTGAATCTCACGTAAGAATTTTTGAAAGTTCTAATTGATTTCGCGTTAGAAAACTCTCCTGACCAAAGCATAAATTATGCATTTACTTAAATCTAGCTAGTCGATCGGCAAACATTTGTTTAAATTATCGTTTGTGAAAAAGACTTAAACTACCCCCCCCCCCCACTTTATCAATAACGCTTTAAATTTAGATTTATCTAATTGATTGTTTGATATCTTGCGGATAACATTTTGAGTGAAAGAGTCACAAACCGCTCAGCTTAAAGAAAAGTATTATACATAAATTTTAGCTGATTTATTGATTTAGCAGTTTTTATTCACCAGACTGGCAACGTTTAGGATTTCATTCTTTCTCTTCAGCATATGATTCTTTCAGATCGTTTGGAGCGAATCGATTTGTAGTGACATGTGATGGGGGTACTCCCTGACATCATCCTTGTATGAGGAAACAGACATTAAACCTTTATTATTATTTTTTGCCCCTGTGTAAAGAACCTGAGGTTTGATAAAAACGTTCAAACAATAAGTACTGAATCGCCGCCTGTAAATATTATTATTTTATTATTATTAATATTTTTATTATTATTATTATTAGTAGTATTATTATTATTTACATTTTATGTACTATAGGGACTTGATGGATTCGGCGAATGAATGGCTGAAGAAGAACGAGGACATTCAGGTCAAGACTTGTGAGTCCATTACGTGGATGTCACGTGACGCTAAGCCTATTCCGGACGGAGAAACCATGGTGCTATCAAAGTGCATTGCTGAAAACGTTTCCACGTATAACACACGAGGCCTGAGGTCAGTTGATTCGATATTTATTGAGTGAACTCTTTCAACTACAATTATTTGATTGTAATTTTGCCTAAGTTTGTTAAATGTTGTCAGGTTTGTTGGAGAAGTATGAAGTATCAGCCCACAATGAATCAATCAGTAAGAATTTAACGCCCGGTTCCTCGCCATAGGGCAATGTCAGGGAGGCCTCATGTAGAATCTACACAAACCGGCGCCAAAGCACCACACGGTGACGACTGAGTATGACAATCCCTCTCTAGTATTCTGTCAAATGGCGCGTCCAAGGAACATATTGTTACTCACCTTCGCGCTCCGTTGAAGCATATAAAACGCATTGTTGCATGTTAATATATTTTACAGTTACACAAAAAATGAAAATTGAATCTACCGGTACCTGCTCCTGCTTGTAAGAGGCAAATTATTCGGCTATGTAGTGGAACGATTGCTTCTATTTAGCAAGCTCATTGTGTTGTAGATCAATTATTATTTCTCGTCTAGAGATAGAGAGGCCTAGACGCGCCGGTTATGGCTTTTCCGCAATGCCTTGTATTATTGTTGTTCCATGTAGAACTGGTGTATCATTTTGCATTGTGCTGCTCCATATTCACATCGAGCTACACAGTCAGGATACTGAGGGAAAGAGAGAAAGAAAAAACAAGTAGTCAGAGCCAGAAACAGAAAGAAAGAAAGAAAGAATTAAAGAAAGATTGAAAGAAAGAAAGAATGAAACAAAGACAGACAGAAGAAAGAGAGAGAGAAAGAAAGAAAGAATGAAAGAAGAAAGAAAGAGAGAAAGAAAGAATGAAAGAAGAAAGAAAGAGAGAAAGAAAGAATGAAAGAAGAAAGAAAGAAAGAGAGAGAGAGAGAGAGAGAGAGAAAGAAAGAAAGAAAGAAAGAAAGAAGAATGAAATAAAGAAGAAAGAAAAAAGAAGAAAGAAAAAAAAGAAAGAAGAAAAAAGGAAAAAAGAAAGAAATAAAGAAAGAAAGAAAAAAGGAAAGAAAGAAAAAGATAGAAAAACGAAAGAAAGTGTGAAAGAAAGGAAGAAAGAAAGAAATAACGTTAGAAAAGAATGTTAGAAAGAAAGAAAGAACTAACGGACATAAGAACGAAAGAAAGAAATAAATAAAAAAAGGAAAAAGAAGGAAGAAAGAAAGAAAAAGGAAAGAAATGAACTTTAATGTAACTTTCAGAATTGAGATTGAGACATGACAGCCTTGATATGTTTTTTGATTTCGGGCATTTAGGAAATTCCCAATGAAATGCTCAATCATGATCAGCGGGGGATAAGCTATTGAAAATATTATTGCGCCCTTCAACTCACAGGTCAGCTCGACATTTTGTCAAAATTACTAATCCCCAAGTCATTCAATTTTTTCGTACCGGTTTGACAATTCAGTAGATATGAATATGCCTGAAAGTCGATATAGTAATGAAGTGACATTTAGGAATTATTATTGAGTCAGTTGTTGAGAGAGTATGTGACTGGTAGAGTATTATAGAAAGCTATAAAAAAGTTTCGTTATACACTGTAGACCGTGCTAGAAAGCTATATGTAGTTGGCCTATATGCTTTTAGTTGCTGGTTTCAGTTTAAGCAGAGCGCAAGGGCAAATAGGTCGAAATTAAATTTTGTGAACATATCTGGGATCAGCATTTCTTAAGGATAACTATAGCATAGGGAAATTGCACTCCGAGATATTAACGTGTAGCTTGCTAAAGATGACATCATGAAAGCAGCATAAAATTGAATTAGAGTCATTTAGTCATCATTGATGTCCAGTTGTTAAGTGGTATAACATTGTCAGTTAAACATTTGATAACTTGTAGCCTCATACTATACTCTATTCACCAGTCTACATGCTGGAGTTACATAGTCTACTTGTCTAGTAATATACATGTAGACTATGAACAAGAATATAAGGTAATAATAATAATAATAATAATAATAATAATAATAACAATTAGAGTGCTACAGTCATAACTGAAAACATCGAGCACTATTGAAGCTAATAATAAAATGTTAGACCGTTATTATATATTCTCAGTGGTTAAAGTCAAACAAACATATTTACATAAGTAATCACAAATGATATAATATCTAGCACGTTTAATACTATAATGCTTAAACCATTCGGAACTTCATACTAATTTTTAAAAGGACTAGACTGAGAAAAGACTAGACTGAATTTGAGAGATTTTGCTCTGATCCGCTGAGACGGTAATCAAAACAAGGATAGTTCAATTAACCTCTGTAACAGTCATTTAAAATTTCATGCGCTATCAGGAATTACCAAATTTGAACAAAAATATTATTTGATGGATGTTTAAAGATCTAGCTACTGATTCCTAGTATAGCGAGGCTTCATCATAAATTCAGTATCAGATCAGATGTCCACAATCCCCCATGCTGAATTCCAAATTGTATCTCTTCATTTATGCATATGTTAAGCTATTGCTATTGAATAGTAGTGCAAATAAACCCTCCACGTTTAATTTCCTGTGAATATCTTATTTTATAATATATTTAGTTTATGGTTTGGTGCTTCAGCCAATTGCAAACCTCAATGGCAGTTGCACAATCAATCAGTTGAAATCCCTATTGTATATCCTCAACCCTAAGCATCCTGTTTTGGCCAATATTTAGGCTATGGCTGGTGCCACAGTGCGGCCATTCCAGGCCTCAGAGGCTCTGCTACACGGACATAACTCCTTCCAGTCCGGATGACAACATGCAGGATCTCGTGGCCTCGGCCAACGAGAAAATTGAAAGCGGTCAACTCACGGGTGCGTGATTATCATCTCATACAATATTTAAAAATTGTTGCTCTTGACTATTAGAAAATCTTATAAAATTTGGAAGCAGTTACCTAGCGACTGCGCTTGCGAATGGAGTATAGTACTTACTATACGCCATGGAGACAACAACATCATCAATAGCAATTTGAACAGCATTTGACATTTAAAACACCAATAACAACAATTAGAGTGCTTCTGAAGTCATTAACACTATAGAGAGTGCCGTGGAAAAGGCAGGAGCCAAATCAACGTGAGCAAAAACGTTTCAAAACTGTGCGAAATGATATATACATGTACATTAGAGTAAAAATGAGAGACTTTTAATTTTCTTTAAAACTGTCTTATTGAATTTAAAAGTAGATATACGTTATAGATATAATGAATATTAGCAAAATTCACATACTTGCATCATTTGACCAATATATTCAATGCAAAGGATATTGAAGAACGCAATAAAGCATTTATAGTTCATTCAACGAAGCATTTTCATGGATTATGTACCGAAGTTTTGATTAATAAAATAAACATTTTATTACGAAGTCTCATAATTACGAAGTATCATAATTGCGAAGTCTCATAATTACGAAGTATCATAATTCTGGTTGAGACCTAATATTATATTTTTAGATTTCAAATATTGCTTGTATTTACATTTCGTAATATGCCATAGTTATAAATCCTCTGGTATTTCTCTGTTAGGTCAGATTTTGACGGTAGAGACGGTTGGGGTGCGGATATCGGGCGACAATGACTCGCCCATAAAGAGTGGAAGCACTCGATGGGTTGATAGCGCAAATGAAGACTGCCCTTACGTATTTGTTCTGCGAATTTTCTACAACTGTGAAGTAAATGGCAGGATATACGGCAGCGAGAAAGCAAAAATAGGTAAACACTGCGCCAATAGTAATATATGTAATTATATTGACATATTGATTTTAACGTCCATTTCCTTGCAACAACGATACTGATAGAGACGGTAAGGATGGGACTTGAACCAGTGAATTACAGCAGTGTTCAGAGCAACACACAAGAGCAATATTATGAGAATTTTGATTGGTACAATAGGAAGTGTAATTGACACTGAGGAATAGAATAATGGTGAACTGCACGTGCCGCAAGCCGATATATTCTATATAATGCCGTTTGACATTATATTCAATTAATTTTCTCATTGCTGCTTCAGATTTCCAAATATATATTCTATTAATCTGTAAACGGTACTTTGTAGTTTTTCACCTTGCGATGTTTACTGTGTGTGTGTTTGTGTGTGTGTTTCGTTATCATTAAACTTTGGTATAAATTTTATACATTACAAGCAAAATATATCCCACGCAGATTGACAGCTACCTGATTTCATATTTATGTAGATTTATTTATTTATACAACAATTGATTATCAAGAAAAACATAATAAAACACGTCATTTTACTACTTTTGCAAATTGTCAATTCCCAACGTCTTGAAAATTGTTAAAACAATGCGTAGTGATATTGAAAACACTCTAGACCAACCGTTTGAGACTAAGGCAAAAACCGGAACCTTCGAGAGCGCGACCAAGAATAAGTCCGGCAAGCCCCGGTCTCTAGAAGGCTCTAGACTGGCATCAGGTCTCGATGACTACAAGCCTGCTGTAGGCTACATTAAGAGCGGATAACACAACCCTTGATGAAGGAACTGATGGCGTGCTTTTAATGGAGTGTGAAAGCCGAATATATATATATATATATATATATATATATATATATATATACATATATATATATAAATATATATATATATATATATATATATATATATATACACATATATATATAAATATATATATATATATATATATATACACCTTAGATCTGCTACTGCATAAACTAAAACGAAGGACAATAGGGAGACTGAGAATCTCTAACTAATTTAATGCTAATATTGAATAATATTTTATTATACATAATACTGCATGAATTTTTGAGATTATGCAAAAGTTAATCGTTGTTGAACAATATCCTTGAGTTTTTATTGAAGTAAGTCATTAATAGACACGTAAATATAAACCATATCGGTCCACATTGTTTAATACTGACATGTTAGGGATATTTGTTTAGAAATTAATGTCTAAAGCTAAGCAGGAGAAAAGCGGTAAGAAATGCCGTCGATTTACGATCATTTCCTCGTTCTGAGTAATTGGTTGTTTAAATATTCCGCTATTTTTCTTCTTTAATTCTGCTTTCCTTATATTAACAACAAGATAGAAAGTAAAACTAAGTTTATCACTGAGACACTGTCTCGAAACCTTTTCAAAGACGTAACGAACACTGGATTTGATCCTTTCACCTACTGGTCCGCAGTCGAACAGTTTATCCATCCTACTCCAGAATATCCACCCTGCTACTGGCTCAGTCCTATAACTATGTCTGATTCGCTGGCCAGCGTAGTGGATCAGTGGTCCAAGGCTTTCTCTAATCTGTGTCAAATCCAAAGCGTCTGAATGCAATATCCAGTCGAGTCTATTTACTCTGTTTAGGAGGTGAAATGGTATAACCTATGTGATTGAATTATACTTCCATCAGTGAAGTGATTTAAATTAACAGTTTAATACCTAATTAGACACTTTTGGTACTGCCATTTGGCCAAATACTAATAGTGAGAGAGACAAAGAGAGAAAGAGAGAGAGATAGAGAGAGAATGGGAGAGAGAGAAAGATAGCGAGAGAGATAAAAGAAAAGATCTCATTGAAATTCCAAAGTCACATTAATCATAACTGAATACACCATCACAGACCATATGGATGCTTGATAATATGGGAGGTAAACCTTCAAAATTTCAGCAGATAACCATCAACTTTTCACCAAATAACCTCTCATTGATTATTATTAACGGCCAGCCGACTTTTATCAGAAATGCTTGGCCATTGTTAATGCAAACAGTGATGTGCCATAAAATGCTAAAGGACAAAGGCTACTTAGAACCTGCGCTATTATCTTATTCCTACTCTTGTTCTACGCACAAATGTGCAGATAGTTTTTGCAAGCAGTTTAACTACTAGTAACTAGTAACTAGTATTATCTAGTAACTAGCGCTTAAATGCGATTATAAAACGTATTATGCTGTATCATATTGTAATTTTATTATATCTTACTGTATTATGTTGAATATTCGCTGTTTTGATACTGATATAGTCCTATATTGTATTACATGCTGGAGCCAGTGGCGAAGTCGGTAAGACACTCGACCGCGGATCAGTATGTGCGGAGTTCAAATCCTGGATTCGTCCGTAACTGATAGCTTTCGATTGAAAAGACTGACGTTAACCTTAGTTTTCGCTATTAGCTTTATATTGTATTGCACAGTATTTCTATTCAAGTTGAAGCTTCAGATACATGAATAAGAAGCGGAAAACCTCCAGTACTCGATGCTTTGCAGTGCTAAACCAGTTTTACGACATTACACTCGCCTCTTTTATAATTACATTGCAGGAATCAAAGACTTCGTTCCTCTTCCCACAGAGGAAAACTACGAAGGATTCGAGGATCTGATTGGCAGAACTAATCTATGGTTGAAAGAGCAAACTGATATACTCGTCACTAACATGCAGTCTGTGATTGTACAGATGCATAAAGGTTTGTATGCTGTATTGTATTGTGTTGTATTGTATTGTGTTGTACTACAGTACAACCGTACAATATAATATACAATACAATACAACAGTACAGTACAATCGGTACACTCTGTTGTATTGTGTTGTACAGAATTGTACTCTGCTGGACTGAACTGTATAGCACTGTACTGTACTGTATGGCACTGTACTGTATTGTACTATACTTTACAGTACTGTGCTGTACTGAACTGTATTTTACTGTACGGCACTACTCTGTTCTCTTTTGTTTTCTTCTGTATTTATTGTATTTATTTTATTACTTTTTATTATTTTATTTATTATATTTTATTGTATTGTATTGCATTTGATTTTATTGCATTAACTGTAGTGGATTTATTGTACTGTATTTATTATCCACTCACTTATTATGTTGTATTTCGTAGATTGTCTTAATAATTTTACTACATTATCCACTAAATTGGCACATAATTATACTACGGATTTTATTGAATACAATTAATAATTGTATTCTGTTATCTGTTAACTGTCGACTATGGATAAATAGGCACTGGGTTTAAATCCAATGCTCACCCCATTACTAGAATACTTTGGAGTCATAAAACTGAAATTTTTTAAACTCTTCTTTAGGTGGTTGTGCATTTGTTGCGTTACACTGTATTCATTGAATGTATTTCTCCAATTTTCTGACAAATTGCTGCCAAATGAAGGCCAACAAATGATTACAGCAGTGCATAATACGGACAAGCTTTGTTTTAGTTGTTCACAATTCTACTGTAATCTAAATTCAAGTAAAACTGCAGACATTTCCCTGGAACGACCCCTGGGCTTCGCGGCGTCTTTTTCTCTCTGTTCAAGACGAATGCGATAAAGGAACGCAATTCAAAAGCCGCTGCATTTCTCCCGAGAGGGTGATTGTATGCAAGTCTTATTTACATTATTTATACTTGTATAGATGCTGAACGCTCAGAGAGAATTCTATTTTATTTTCACTCTGCCTAACGAGATTTAAACCGATTGCATTGATACAAAATCGTCATGTAATTTTGTTGTTGAAAATTAATTTCAGTAATATTAATCAGTTTTCAAAATAATGTAACAATGCTAAGGACAAATTAAAAACTTTGTAATCATATTGATTTTGCGTCATATTTATGCTAAAAGATAAATCTTGAAAGCGACATCGAAACCTTAAGACCATAAAATGAAATCAATAAAGAAAATTTGTTTCGGTAAGCATGTGCATACGTAAATTTGAACACTAAACAAATAAAGTCTTAAATAGCCAAACTCACTGGTATGCAAGAGCAGTATCAATCAATCTTTTCACCTTCCAGCTACTGAAGCCAGAATGCATGGAACGAACTGGAGATATTCAAGTGTAACGAGTGGCTGGGATTTAAATGAAATATATTTTCCTCAATCCCATGCATCAAAAGATACGCCTGGCTAAATATATTCCGAGAAACAGTGACGACGTAATCGCCCCAGTTTATGTGTCAGCCACTCCTCGATACAGGAGATGATCTAGATCAAATGATCAGCGAGGTGTCCTAGATCAAATGATCAGCGAGGTGTCCTAGATCAAATGATCAGCGAGGTGTCCTAGATCAAATGATCAGCGAGGTGTCCTAGATCAAATGATCAACGGTATGTCCTAGATCAAATGATCAACCAGATGTCCTAGATCAAATGATCAACGAGATGTTCTAGATCAAATGATCAACGATATGTCCTATATCAAATGATCAACGAGATGTCCTAGATAAAATGATCAAAAAGGTGTTCTAGATCAAATGATCAACAAGATGTCCTAGATCAAATGATCAACGAGATGTCCTAGATCAAATGATCAACAAGATGTCATAGATCAAATGATCAACAAGATGTCATAGGTCAAATGATCAATGAGATTTCCTAGATCAAATGATCAAGCTGCAAGCAAGGAATAACATAATAGTGATCAAAGCCCTAGTCGACAGTATGGTGAACAATAATATTGAAATCTTTATGAATAGACGATCGATGCGAAATTTATAAATTTTACTAACGCTTGTCAAAGCATCATGAGATAGTTTGTTGAACAAGAATTTACTCTCTGCGACTCCAAATTTGTAACTTCTAACTATTACATTTTTAATCTTGTAACTATAACGTTGCACTTCCAATTTTCTAACGTTATAATTGTAAAACTCTGCCTTTTTAACTATACCGTTTTAACTCTAATTTTGTAATTTTGTAACGTAAACGTTTTACCTTTGCAACAACAGCTTTGTGATTTTGCTTTGATAACTTTAAAAGTTTAACTTTTAATTTTGTAATCGCAACTCTAACACGCTGTATTGGTATGTTTGCAATTTTATTAAGCTTAAACTAATATATAACATAATAATTTTATTACTCCAGCATTGCACCTGTAGTTTGGTGTTTTTATAATTGAAATATTCTAATTGATAATTTTGCTCCTGTACAGTAAATATTGTAATTGTAATTTCAGAATCCCACTCAGAAACGGGTAGCAACTGTTATTACAGTGTACCGGGGGTCAACAGGCCAGTGCCTATCGATTTCTTTCGCATTTTGAGGGTGGCTTACGGACGACCAGTGGGAGATCTCCTCATCAACCTCCCAGTTATTTACCCTTTCGTTTACGAATCTTTTACGCCGGAAATTATACGAACGAAAGATAGGCGGAAAAACTCAAACGAACGAGTTGAAAAAATGAACGAACTTTTTACGCGTGTAACAGCTTTCTTACAAAATTCAGGTACTGCTAAAACTTAACAATTTGAAATTTTACTATTTATATTTACAGTTTATATTTCATTAGAAATAATTAAATTGATCCTAAATTTATAATTAAAGATACATAGTGACGATTAGATTTAATCAATCAATCAATCAATACGAATTTAACGTTCGGTTTCTCTCCATAAGGCAATATCAAGGACGTCTCTTGCGGACTCTTTATTGTTGAATGTTTCTTCTTGGAACGTTATATATCTCTGAGTTAAAATATTTCACTGTTACTTGATTTCTGTTACTTAATTTAGTATCTCATGCATTAACGTGTAAATTGAAGCTTGTTTAATTTCTTTTAATCCTTTATGCTAAATATCAATTGAAAAACTTATTTTAGACTTTAATGATGATCCAAGTTTTAAATCTCACACCACACTAGCTTATTTCTTATTTCTTGGATGGCAATATTAATTTAATTGTTTTGCAAGCTAATAGTTGGATTGATCAAAATGTTTTAGATGAACTAGGGAATTTAGTTTTGCTAACAAACGAAAGTTAGTGGAACTAAGAATAGATTCTATATCTACAGTAGAAAATAAGGTACATTTTAGAATTTCAAAGGCAGTCAATGCAAATTAAGGTTCCTTTCATCCGATGCTGACTACAACGACTACTATTATCTTTCAAAGATACGTGAATATCTTTTATTCTTTGCTACTTTGAACGTTATCTATCGTTGAGTTCAAAAAGTTTACTTAACCCAGTTCTTTTACTTACCCATGTTGAAGCATAGACCAACCTTGGACTGCGCATACCGTAAAAGGCACACAGCACTAAGATCCAAAACAACTTCAGAAAGCACATTCGTTTATTGAGCGCCTAGCCTCAGAAATTTCTAGAAAATATTCCAAAACGAATGGAAAAGTTTAATCCTAGTTATACTGAGATTCAAGTGAAGATGCTGATGCTGATGATGATTATTGATATTTTGGTCTCATATGATCATGACGAATAGTACTTTTGTTTTAGGAGCTGAAATTATAAACGTCGAGATGGTTTCTAATCCAGTGCAAGTCCAGCCTCAGGATAGTGTTACCGTCATCCCTCCTGCAGCTGACGAAATCAAATTCCTACTAACCATTAGGTTAGATTGATTATCTATTAAACCAATTTCCTAATTTAATGGAAAGAAATGTGATTAAGAGATTGGTAAATACGTCGTAATAATATCAGTATGTCCCATCATAATATATATCCCCAAGCACTCTATTGACAATCAAATCTCTATGTGCACAAAGCCACTTGTTTTACAGAATATTTCATCTATTTATATATTTGCATAACTTCAATTTCAATTAAAAATAAAAAGAAAAAGTTTTAATTTCACCTACAGTACACTGCATTGATATATTTCAGACTTAATTAAAAAATTAAAACGAAAAATAAATAATTTCATCTCCACTACGTTGATATATTTCACACTATATCTAACTCAAAAATGAAGAAGAAAAATAAATAATTTCAACTCCACTGCATTGATTAATTTAACACTCTATCTAAATAAAAATGAAGAAGAAAAATAACTAATTTCAACTCCGTTGCGTTGATATATTTCAGACTCTATCTAACTGGAAAACTCTCCCATCTTGACGGTCTCTCCACCCGCTCCGTAAAGCGCTCTTCCATCTCTTCCATAAAACAGCGGAAGAGGAGCAGCGACGAGCATCCTGGACCTATCTTCCTCAGACACGTCGTCACTCGGAGGTTCAAGTACCGCTGGCTCATTCTCGCCATCTCAGTCATAACCTGCATGACCATAGTGGTCATTGTGAGCGTCGTGTACAGCAATATATGACGCGTGATGGGATGAATAGGGAAATGTGGCTAGAGTCAAATATATCAAAATGTGGCTAGAGTCAAACTCAAAATAAGGTTAGTGACGGTGGGATATCACTGAATTTGAACCAGGAATCTGATGAAACATCGTGGGGAATCTGATGCATCATGCTACTGAGTCATGGCAGATAGAATTGATTAAAATTAGCAATAATATAAAATTAGCAATTGATATTGCGGATAATTCAGTGGTGGCGGGTTAGAGTATATTTATGATATCGCAGCAAGTCTGTTACTAAGAAAAACATTATCCTTGACGCCGTATTCGTGTGAGAATACGAAAGTTAAGTCTGAAATAAATAAGAAGATAAATTAGGCCCACAACTGTTTCACTTGCTGGAGCCAGTTGCGATATCGGTAAGATATGCGACAGCGAATCCGTATGTGCAGAGTTCAAATCCTGTGCTCACACGCCACTGATATCGCTTTCGAGAGATGAAACTGACATTAACATTGGCTTTACAGCTTTATCTTTTTCCTAAGTGAAGCTGACTATCTATAGGAATTTTATATTTTTTGGTTACCTCCCTATCCTCTAATTCTCATCCTAAACTTATTAGCTCTTTGACTGACTGGCTGTGTCGGTGGCATGAAGATCGTCAAGCAGACTGGATACGAGTTCGAATTTAGCCTGAACGTCACCTATGGTATCCATGCGTTGTGAAAACAGACTCCAAAGTTGCAAATTTATCATTTCTTGTGAAACACTCAATGATATTTCTTTTACTGCGCATTTCCGCATAATAAGATTAACCGGCAGCATTGATTTCAACTTCCGCTTTGATCATTTCTTTCTTTATTAACTTCGCTAATATACGTTGTACATAATTTATTTTATATCTTGTCTTGTTCACGGTTTGATAAAGCCGTGTTTAGAAATTGCGTGATACTGTTAAAGATGTAATTGATTTCATCTCCCTATGTATTCTGATTTAAAAAATGAGGTAATAAATTAGCAGTAGAATAGACTGCTATTACGATAGTCTTCTTGTAGAAATAGGCTGTAAGTATTCTAAAGGCAGAATAAGCCGAGATATAAATGAAATGAAGCAGAAAATGACATCTGCGAGTCTATGCAGTAGTTAAAAACATTTGTCATATCTTTATATATGTCACAGCAGAATTACTGAACCCCGAGAGCTGATCTCCAGTTGAACTCTACCGCTTAAATTTCTCAGCTTCAAATAAAATACACTTATTTTGAGACAGGAATCGGTATCAGGTTCGTTGGCCTGTAAAAAGACGATTATGGTGAATAATCGTATCATAGGCAAGATCCTAATAATCTTCTCTAATAGACAAACTTCCTATGGTAATTTGTTCAATCATCAACTCACAACTGAATAGATGGTTTGTAGTTATTTTCCAAGAAAATGGCGAAGACTAATATAAGAATAGACGAAAAAAGACATGAAAACAATGGAAAAACATACTTAGTAATAGATGATGTTTTGGAGCTGATTCCATACGCACTAACTTACACTGATTACTAATTGTCATGGATTTTCTTCTGGTTTCGCAGTTAATTGAGCTCCAGTAGAGTGAAATGGTTTCAATGGTACACTCCACTTCAGAAGTTCTTGATTTCGCGTTCTGAATAGAAACTGGATTCTAATCTAAGATATAATTGATTGATTGTTTAATTGTACTATTATTATATGTAAGTGTAGTACTTATATACTTAAACATAATTGATTGATTGTTTAATAAATAAGTATTCTGGAATGAATTGAGTGAGAGAGAGCCATGATCATTCATTTGAACTGAATCCAACTATACGCAAATCGCAAGATTTGTGTATATTTGGATTCACTAATGACCCAAAAAATCGAGTGAGTCATTAGTGTTGTAATTTGTTGCGGATACGTCTCTGTAAGTTAATATTAACTTTACTAGATAGAAATGCAAGAAAAGTTTACATCAGAAACGTTTCATCGCTGAAACAACGACGATTTTGAAAATTCTTTGGATTGAGAGTTGTACCGCGACTGTAATACTTGCTATTTCGCTTTTAGTAATTTGCTCAAAACTGTTGTTATTATTGTGCGAATGCTATTTGACTTGTCTATTCGTTAATGTTGTGACTTTAATTCGTCTTTTGAACTTGCTTCCTTTTGTCTCTTAAAGTGATTAATATTGTTTATAAAGAGTTTAAAATAATTATTTGATTCTAAATCATAGCGATCTTGTCTTGTGTATGGACTACTGAAGAATAGACCAACTATAAGCTGCGCATGTCGCAAAACACGACTATTTGAGAACTAAAGAAGACAATGGGAAACCACGCATTTAACGCATTATTCCAAGCTATTAAAATTGAATAAGCACAGGCTTTTGCGAAGGCATTAACCTTCCAATAGATGGAGTGCATCTTTGGTGAGTGACAGCGGCATGTGAATATTTGAATATGTACATTGGACCTGCCATTTGGCAGATTACTAGAAAGAGATACATAGAAATTATGTCAGGTTTACGATATAGATGTAAGTTTCCAAGCACTCGCCTAGCATATAATCGATCACGCCTAATCAGAGGGGGTTTTCTAATAAACGGAAATTCTTTAATAAATTGGCGTGTTTTAAGCAAAAGTTTCAAACTTTCCTGTTATACAACTAAAAGTACACGTTTAATTACAGGGTTGAGTAGGTATGGTACAGTTTTAAAAGAATAATAAAATGTTAACGTCAGTTTTGTTTTAATCTTTTCGGATATGGGGAAAATCGAATATTTCAAATCCTCAATATTCACAAGGTCGGATAACGATGCCTAACTGTAGAATGACATCTAGCACTGCAGCTGTGTGCCTCGTGCTTCAGCAGGAGCGACATTCTGGAGAAGGTCTTGGGACAGAGCTTGCAGCGATACTTCTTGATCTTGGCATGAGTCTGGGCGTGGGCTCTGAGGTTAGAACGATCTGCGAATGCCCTTCCACACTGGTCACAACTGAATGGCTTCTCACCTGAAGTGTTTCATAAAATATTAACAGTTAACATCATCATCAAATAGTTAGTTAACATATCATCATAACAGTTAGTTACATTTCATCATCATCATCATCTTCCCTTAAATCTAGTTTATCTAGGGTCGAGATACGAATAGACAGTTTATCCGTTCGTTAAAAAGAATAGAATAGACACATGCTTCTGAAAATTGTAAGCATTTTAACCAAGTCTAATTCTCAATTAGGAATTAAGGACGTGAAGTAATTGTGATTTAAGGACGCATTCTTATTTGGACATGAAGAGGAGAACTGAATACAGAGAAGAGTGGAGATGTTGTATACTGTGGGCCTTCTTGTAGGCAGTACATTAAAACAAAGTGAGAGAGAGATAAAGGGAGATCTTGAGAGAGCGAGAATTCCCAATATGCATTTACAGTGGCGGCGGGATGGCTTCAAAATACGATGCTAAATCGCTGCTAAATCACATAGCAAAAGTAGCCAATTTATTTATCTGCTGGTTGTCATACGTAACTGCTGTAGATCTTAAATCATTCCAATACGTTACGTTGAAGAAGTAGTCGTACAATCATTATTCTCTATACAATATTATACTCTTACAAGTAAGTTGATGCAGCACGCATAGTGTACAATGTAAAAAGTTGAAATATGCTATACGGTAATGAACAAATGAAACAGCCTGCAAGTGATAAACACATACATACACACACATACAGAGAGAGAGAGAGAGATGGTCAGTCAAAGTTTAATTTACCATTTCCAAAGGAAATATTTATATTTTAAGTGTTACGTATTTATTAATTATTAGGTGTATATTGTACTGTGACGACTTCTATCGTCCAGTTGTTAATTACTTTGTTTGTGAACTCTTGAACGACTATGTAATTTTAAGTGTGGCCAGTTTGAAATACAAATGTTATGAACTATAAACTGGAACGAGTTATCATTAGTTACTCGAGGGACTGACACGGGACAGTTGACACGGAACTGTCACTCGAGACAGACACATTTGGGCGCTGAACGTCTAAAGACTTTTACTTAACGTAACTTGGGGAATGTAATATAAAATTAAGAACATAGGAGTAGAAGAGGGTAAGACTCTAATACTTTGTAATGTAAGTTGTAATTGTAGCTTGTTATAAACCGGCACACGAAGCTTTTAAATAGATTAGATTATCGTATATGTGTGCTTGATGTTTTGCAACATGTTGTTTATATAGTAATCGATCTCTGTGTTATTTTATGAACTAGACCAAGACTTTAGCTCCCAAATTACACCCAGGCAGGACCTACCCATGAACGTAGCATTAGTCTTCGTTATATCCTCGCGTTGTGAATTGGCACAGATTATATTAACAAACTGAGCAGTGTTAGCATAACTAACAATAAGCAACAAGAGCAATAACAACAGTTAAGTAATAACTATCATTTACAGAATGGTAGCTCTAGGGTTATTTAAAGTAAATTGCTTGGCAGTAAGTTTTGGGAGAGCTAGAATATTGATAAATTAATTGTGTTGTGACCAAAATTAGTGGAACAACGTGTGTCATTTATATTGCAATACACTCAGTGGTTTTGACCATTGAACCACTGTCAATTGTAGAACGTTGATAATTGCAAAATTTAGAGCACTAGCTGAACAACAGCTAGGTTGTGAATACAATTATACGCTGGAGTGAATAGACGTGTTACAAGTACAAGTTGTGTAAGAGAGAGAAGTTTAACGCTATAAGGGAACTAGGTAACTAAATTAAGCTTACGTGTAACAGTGTGAATGCGTGATATTAAGATTTAACGTTTTAAATAAGAGTGGTATGCATACAGGTAACTTAAACGTGTTTTTAAGCGTAAATTAATAATATGCTGTATAGCAGTTAGGCTAGCGTATGATACATACGCGATTTGTGAGAAACAAATTGCGAATTTGGAGACACAAACTGAAGTGCAACTGTGTAAAATAAGAATTACCGAGACAAATCGGAGCGGTGAAGTATTGAGAAGTTAAAAAAATACTAGAGTCAACAGCGTGTGTTTAAATCTCTTTAAAAATTAGAGGCTGGTCGTAAAAGTGTGTAACTAGTATTAATTTGTACAGAACGACTATTTAACTTGCCTTTATTTGAGAATTATGTGTTTCAGCACAGGTATTTGTAAATTCAATGTCTACGGCTGCACTGTGCGCAATTATCCGAACGAATTATCTGCGTAATAACATGTTAGTGCAGTGTTAAAAGCAAATTAAAAAGACAGCTTGTGCGTCTTTGAGTAGGTAGCTTGTATATATTATTCTGAATAGAGAGCAGCTTGTGCGCTCAAGTGTAGTGTTATAGTGGCCGTGATAGAAAGAAAGTACTCAAAGTATAGAAAAAAGATAAAATTTAACGTAAGTTCATGACGTCAAGGGTCACGCGCAGTCGGGTTGGAAGTGCAAGCAGTGAAACTTCTGGAGAAGTGGAGATTTCTCAGGTGACTGGTGACGTGGCTCGAGAAAACGACTAAGCTATAACAGAAAATCGCGAAACGGTAAGTAAAAATTGCATTTCAATAGCTAATTCGTTGAACGTTAGTTCGGATTCCGAGGGGAGTTGTTTCTTAACAATGTCTTCGAGGCAACTTAATTCGTTTAGTGGGTCTGGGGATGAGAGTCCAACTATGTTCCTACAACGACTTGAATGGTTTTTGGAAACCAAGCGAAATTTGACAGACAAAATAAGACTGGGCTATGTTTGCGAGTATTTAATGGGTGCCGCAGAAAGATGGTTCATGTCCGTAGCGTCAACAAGTGACGGGCTGCAACTTCAAGTAGCCACATACAATGATTTCCGGACAGCGTTTACTGAGAAATTTCTTTCAGGTAAACATAACAAGTGGAGAAAAATGCCACAACTATATGATCTTCATTAAGGTGAAGGACAAAACGTAAAAAGCTATATATCTGATGTTAGACTGAAAGCTTCGGAGGCTGGAGCCAGTTGGGATGAGACGTTTAACGTCGTATTACATGGTCTTAAACCTGACATTAGAAGAATGGTTCAACAGCATGACTTAAAAGTCTTTGCCAGACATCATTCGTTGGTCGAGTTTGTGGGACGATAGCGATTCGACGGAGACAGTATGTGTAACTGAGGCGACGACTAAGACGGTAAAACCGACTGATCTGAGTGTTCGATCAGCTAACACGAAGATTAGATAATCTAGAAACAGCAGGGTCAAACCAATGTGCTGCAATTCAGTCGAGACCGAAGCGTGAAAGTTTACCAGTGGGTAATTATAGACAAAATACTAATGTTGTCCACGACAACAGTGGGCACGTTAACGGCAAACGTAATGGTATGACGTCACAATTTCATTCTTCAAACAAAAGTGAGAATAATGTTAATGTGTGTAATCGCTCTGGCGATAGGCATGAGCCTAGTGATAAATGTCGTGCTATTGGGAATTTTTGCTTCTTTTGCAAACGTGCAAATCACTTCAGTAGAGTGTGTAGATTGAAAACTACACAAGAATGACGAGGCCCTACCTGTTCTTTAAGTGGTCCGTCACTAATGAAAGTGTATAAGAAAGACAGGAGGGTAAGATTAAAAAATTCGGACCGTGTGCAAATTAATGTCAATGACAATGTTAATATTGTAAACAACGGCGATAATTATGTGCATAAAGATGACTACTTTAATAGTTCTGTTAACACAAACACTAGTCTTATTCGAGTGCCTACATGTATATCAAAGGTTTATACTCAAATCTTACTAGACAGTGGAATCGAGATTTCCTGTGTTTCTTCCAGTTTCTTACGACGTGTGCCACGTAATTTGTTAAAACTCGAAGATAGCGATTTGACTCGTGTACGTTGTGAAAATAGAGGTCTAATTAACGTGAAGGCTAAGGTTGTTTGCCTGTTGCATTTAGAAGTATTACGGTTATCGAAACTTTCTATGTGTTGGATTAACTGATAGTCCCGGCCATTCTAGGACTTCCTGCATATATATAGCTTTTATTTCACCATTCAGGTAGCAAGACAAGAAACAAACTACAATACAATCATACAAGTAACTACATACGTAGTGCTGAAAAAAATAGACACAAGCATGCACTCAATCAATAAACTAAAAATGAATAACTAAACCTGAATTGATTTCTAGCGAACGTTCAAAGTAGTTTCGCAATAACGACTTAAAGTCGAGTCTCTCAACTTGTAAGCTCACTGGCAAGGTACAGTTAGGCCTATTAATTACGTTGACGCAGTATTTATTAATCAATGGCAACAACTCTCCACTAAAACAATTAAAGTATTTACAAGAGGTATCAGAAAGACACAATTTCCTCAAAAAATTAAATCTTCTATTTGCAATCTTTAGTTCAATCGGCAATTGACCCGAAAAAAACTGACACTGATTAATTGTTTTCTTATCGAATGTACGAAATAACTTGCTAAACAATTGAGAATAAGCATTTTCTAGGCTCTGAATCGGAGACTTTGTCAATTCTACACATTCAGAACCATACAGCAAAATAGGTACGCAATATGATTCAACAAGTGAAATTACTACAGAAGGTGCAGAGTTGCCCCCAATTTTACTGAAGATAGCATTAAGTGCCCTAAAAAATTTATGTTTACGATTTTGAATATTGATTTTGAAGCTTTTAGATGACACCAAACTTAATCCCAAATAACGTATTTCATTAACCCACTCTATGCTTCTGTTATCAATTATCATATTAATGGGCTTAATATTATGCCTAGGACCAATTATAATGCAGAATATCTTACTACAATTAACACTTAAACCTACATTGGTTAATTCATTTGTGCTGATTGAGATGTATGGTATAATTACGGATTACCAGCTTGGTTATTGTGAGATGTTTAACCATAAGGTTAAGATTCCCTTAACACCAACCGATAGTTTCGTAGGGCTTATTAGGGTAAAAAAGCAGGTTACACCAAAACCGATGAGCGTCACTTCAATATCAGTTTATACACGGTTTAAGAGTGACCAAATCTTGAATTTAAAGTCTCTGGGACAACCACCGCGCAACGTTGTACTGTAGAGCAAGTTGATCAGATTAAACAAGAAAGCATACGAGTTAAAGTATTCAATAATTCGGATAAGAATGTTGTACTTGAGTGCACTGGTCCTACAGCGCAAGTGGTGTGTGAAAAGGCTAATTTGGGGATCAATGTAATAACAAACAATGGTAGTAAATTAAGATTCGAACAATACAGAGCCGTAGGGCAACATAAGAGATTTCCAATGAACGAGTATCATAGCAGAAATTATGGCAATTGTAGCACGGTAAACCGGCCAACTTGCAATCAGTATGCTAGGTCTGGGGTTACGCAGTGCAACGATAGATTGAATGCTCAATCACAGGACAAATATAGGCTCTATTATAACTCCAAACGCAATGGAAATAATACGATAAATTTAAAGCATGGCCAATATTTAAATTCTAAACGGTCTAATTCTGTGTCTAATTCATTGTATGCCGACCATGTAAATGTTGATGTTAATCGTGGTTTAACATTTAACGCCTGTTTCGTTATGATTCATTACGTTCAGCTAAGAACGTAGATAACCATATCGCTAGAGGTCTGAAATCGAACCGCAAAACCGTTGGTGATAATGAGAAGTCGATCACCGAAGATAAAATCAGTCAGGCGTGTCGAAGTCAGTCTAGTCGACAACATAGCGATAGAAGCAATTACACATGTAGCTGCGCGAATAGATTTAATAAAATCGAGTGCGAGAACTCGATTAAATTTGCGAATAGGAATACAGTAGAATGTGACCAGTAATGCATAATAATTATGACTAATACCATGCTTAACAAATACAGATATTAAAATACTTATTATATTGTTTCAATTTATAAGTTAATCGCAAACCTGTATGAGTTCTTATATGACCTTGAAGCAACCAAGGTCGCGAGAAGGCTTTTCCGCACACAGCACACTTACACGGAAGCGTGTGAGTGCGTGCGTGCATCTTCAAAGCTCCACTGGATGCATACGCTTTACTGCACTGTCGGCATTCATAACTTCTGCCTGCAGAATCGCCCAAAGTAGCGCCTAAACTGGTAGTCCAAATCGTGTGCCCGTCCATAGCGACATTCGACTTCCATCGTGCTACTGGAAAATAGGAGACGGACGCGGGAAGATGATCTAGTGGTGGAAGAAATAAATGATCTTGCCTGGAAGCGAGTGAGGGGATTGACGGATTAAGATTTTCAAAAGATGAAAACTGCGGCCCTGAATGGAACTGTTTCGAATACAAAGTTGATTCACGGATGACGTCGTCGTAATCTAAATTCTGACGTAACGCAGAAACCGACGGATGAGGAACTGATTCAAATTTCTTTGTGTTTTTACTGGCAGGACTATCTGTAGATGACTCTTCCGTATCGGACCTCTTAGATATGTCGTTCACCAGCCAATTTATTGGCTTTGCGCATCGGTTTGAAGCAATGCTGCGCTCAGCAGGTTCTGTTGTAATGGATGATTTTTCGCCTTTGCTTGTATCATTGTGTTGGCAATTATATTTACGTGCGGATAATACATGATTGGTCATGACAGTGTCACTTCGTGAGGTTTTTGGAACTTCCATTTTACGCATTGATACTCCTCTAGTTCCCTGTTGCTTCTTCAAATGAAAATCTTCCCGAGTCTTCTCTAAATATGCATGATCGACAGACAGTTTTGAATAAGATTGAGTTTGATTGTTTGCTTTAACGAAATCCCAAAATGAAAAATAGTTATGCAGGATATGCGGAAATGTAGGAAGATTTAGCGAATTAGCGAAAGGTGGCAAGGTACAATAATTTGAACTTTCTACAGTTTGTCGCTTTAGATTTCTTTGTCTTGAGTAATACGCTGCCTCTGCCTGACTATCAACCAGCTTAGAATGAGATGTGGTGACATCTGGAGATTGAAGCCGAATAATTCTGAATTTATTTATAGCCGCTTGTTCAAGAAGCATATGTTCCATGTTCATTTTCTTCCGTTTATATCGTTACTTTAATGATAATTTCCGTAGCTCGAATATCTTGCATTTCCAGATAAAATAAGATCTGCAAGCAATAAAAACATCACAAAAATAAATAATCTTGCTAAAGGTTAAATGTTAACAGAACCTTAATTAATATTTCATGAATTTATCTGTATCAAACTTAACACTTAACAATTTTCCTAATCAATTTTTATAACATTTAGTTGTTTGCTGCAATATTATAGATGGAGAATATGAATAATAATTTTTTAGATTTAAAAAACGACACACTGGGTTGGGAAGCACCGATACCTGTTTGATGTGGGATTAAGTTTGCTAAAAGGGATTATTATAACGAAGTAATTTCAACGATTATATATCCACTTCTTTATTCGTCAATATTTGACAGGAAAAACGGGAAACAAATCAAACAGCATAAACATAAAATTAGTATAAAAAATAACCCACCACAAATTACACAATTAGAGTTACAGTTAGCCTAATAGGATCGAAATAGCCTACTTCAAACATTCTGTTATTGAGCATAGACCAACAACCAAAACGAAAATCCAATAATATTAATGGCAAATTTAAAAGATTATGATGTCTATCATACCAAATATTTACCCGTCATAGGAACTCTTAGTCAGGTGACTATTTACTAGTTAACTATTTATCACTCCTTGCAATGTAAATGAAAACTAGCTTTATGGTAAAAACATTTGAAGCTTTTATTTCCTCTTTCTCTTTTTTCTCTTTCCTTTCTCTTCAGCTGGCGTCTTTTGCTGAATTCGTTAGGGTGATTCGATTTGTAGTGACCTGTGATGGGTTGTACCTGACTTCATCCTTGTATGAGGAGATGGACGTTAGACCATAATTATAATTATTTTTAAATTATTCCCAGTGTCCAATACACCCAGAGATTGATAAGAACGATTCGAGCAACACGTGATATATATATATATATATATATATATATATATATATATATATATATATATATATATATATATATCGCTGTCCGGCTACTCGAGGCCATCTAGGTCTTTATTATTATTAAACCTAGATTAAGTTTAGTGACAGTTTTTAATCGCTATTATTTAAAATGTAAAAACATTTAGCAGTCTCTTTAGTATCGCTGCATGCCTTAAATTTTATTCATTGAATCTGTAGAATGAATTAAAATGTAGCGCAAATTCAAGGGAAGAAGATGATGGTGATAAGTAGCATTTTATATTTAATCTTTTATTTCACCAAAGTCATGGCAGTAAACAAAAACGAAAACAGACAAACAAACAAGTATCACTTATAGATACAACATAAAGAAATTCCTAGTGAACACAAATATAACTAAACAGTACTAAAATTATTATTAAATGGCTAATTGTTTAAAGCAAACTTTACCTGTTCAGCATTTAAAACCAGACTATCAAAATATGACCAAAACCTAAACCGAGTCATAGCTGGTGAATATTTTGTCTGGAGTGCATATTTAATTTTTTTAACTTTGTAATCCAAATAGTCAAATTTGACTACTTCAATTTTATCATTTAACTGATTACAAGCAATTAATTTACTCAAAACGTTATACCTATGGAAATCCTATAATATTTCAAATGTCCAGAAACCACAATACCATTGACAATTCAGTATAATATTTTTATCACAGGATTTAAAAGTTTTAAAGAAGATACTGTTAGGGTGATTCAGTAGGCTGTCATAAGTAAAGTCTTTTAATTCTGAAAAGGACAAACCAGAGGCCGGAATACCACAAAGTATGATCGGAACCGCCTGAGCGAATATTAACGTTAATAAAACATCAATGTGCACCATTGCTTCAAGTCTCCCCAGTATAGTGTTTACCGTGTTTATGCTAGTGTTTATTGTACTACTGTTATTTTATTGAATCCCTGAGTAACGAAAAATCTAAAAGTGATAAAAGAGTACTTATGATGATATACGGCAGATTCTACAATATCATTTCTGAAAAATCGAAACCGACAGCAATCTTGATTTTAAACTACCGTCCAATAAATTTTACTATTCAAAATTAGACATTAAACTTTTAAAATTTTGAAATTTTGTAACTTGCATAAACGTTTGTGATGCACCGTTACAATATTTATATCAATCGTCCATAACAGTAATTCTGAAAATGTTTTTCTAACACAAAACCGAAAGCTAAAATAAAATAAAATACAGATTATTTCCAGCACAGATCTTGCGTAGGCCTACAGTAAGTCTTGTTATCGCGCTAGTGTATAACGTATGCAGAAGCAGATGCAAGGCAGAGATAACTTCAGCATTCTTGCAGCATCGACGAAGAGGTGTCAAGTAGGTCGGTTAGTTCTGTCAAGAGTCATTTGTTCGAGAGATTGTTTGTAAGATAAGATGGCTATTGTTATTTCTCATCGACTGATTGTGTATAAACGAAGACGTCAACACCCTACTGTACGTACTCGTTTACGCCTCTCTTTTATATCAACTGATAAAATCGGCTTCATTTGTCACCGTGACTAAAATTTGCCTACTAGCAGTGAACTTAACGAATTAGATATACTGTAGATATACTGCACATGCATTACGTTCGTATGTCGTATCTTCATCTTCTAAACAGCCTTTTGCTATATATTTCTATTTTGCTATATATGTCTATTCCTTTATACACCCTGTATATTTGACATAACAGATTTTAGTTCTGCAATTTATCATGTAATATATGCAAACAGAAATGGAGACAGGTTTGAAGAGCTATAGGATTTTGAACAGCTTGCATTCTTCTGCATGAATGGCACGTAATTATTGTGAACCAAAAAGGACTAAAGTGAATCAACTACAGTGAAGACTAAGGTTATTGAATATTGAAATGTTTATAGTGAACTAGGATAGAATATGCTGCAGACGAGGTAGAATATGGAGCAGAATTAAATTCTAAATTGCTCAAGAAAGAAGCTTTTCAGGAGTACAAAGTACTTTCATACATCATAATATTAAATTTATCAACAATACGTGTCATTTTACATGTATAGCTCTGGCAAGTTCCTAAACCTGTTGCTTTCACTGAACTTAACATCGTTACCTAACATTAATTAATTAAATGACTTGACTTCAAATTACACAAGCCGTGCACGTTGAACAAATTAAAATAAATTATATAGATAGATATCTATAATATTTATTAATATATACAATAATATTATCTGTATAACTATTTATGTAGTTATTGTATAAACTTTATTTCACGAAAGCCATATGCATTCGTTACCTGTCATGCATGGAATGTAAAAACGGACATAGGATCCGAAAAGCTCATATACTGTATATGCCCACTAGATTATTTAAAAGAAGAAAAATAACAAAAGTAGAGAAATATAAATAGAATACATACAGTATAAAAAAACGAATCAGAAAAATATGCAATATATTCTAAGAAATAATATGCAATTACACTAGCAAAAATCTTTCTGTTGCTCAAGTCACACAATCAATCTGTAATTGAACATTAATTATCATACTGAAGATAATATTTCTATCTCACGCTCTGAAATTGTGACTAAATTGTTAAAGTTTTAATATTTTGATCAGATAAATAATTAATTTACATAATTAATCTTAAATCATATTAATCATCGCCAATGGCGTTGTCGGTTAAGATATTCGACCACGGATCAGTATGTGCTGGTTTAAATCCTGGGCTCGCCCGTCACTGAAATCGCTTTCGAGTGAGGAAACTGACGTTAACATTAGCTCTACTTTTTAGCTCTGGATTTTAAGTTAATTTTGGCCTGATTCTATAATTGTACTTCTGAGCTTACTATATGAAGTTAAGAACAGTTACTACAGAGTGTTATCAGTATTAATAAGCGATTAAGTGGAGCTCAGCTTCCGGCCTGTCACTGGCTGAAAGTGACATTGACGAACGATGTCAACGTTCAAGAGCCCAAGCTTCGTATAGGGCTGCACTAAAATTGTTTATATTTTATCGTAGGGTTGTTTAGTGAATCCAAGTGGTCAGATAACTGAATCTTGACCAAGTTCATGTATTCTAATTCTTCGCATACGCTATCTAAACTGTTAGAGTCTGGCAGATGCCGTCTTCTTGCATATTATGTATAGTCTAGTCGGTAATGTATTTACATCTTACTCAGGAGGCTGATGGTTCATAGACCAGGCAACGGGTTAGGTCTGATAGTTTAGTTTCTGCTCAATTAGATGCGGTAATGAGTGACGACATAAGTTACTGATAAGGCCTTGCAGTAGAAAAATTGGAATTAATGATTTCGATCATAAATAGATTTTGATCAGTGAATTGCTAATAAAATTTCAGCAAGGTTTTTGAATGAACGCTGAACGTATTAAATAAAAAATAGAACGTAGGCCTATTACAAACATATAGGCCTACAGATTTGCATATAGGAGCCTTTTATTGCGCTTTCTAGAGTATGTTTTTCAAAAATGATGTCCTCTTCAACATAAAGATATTAATGTCTTAATTTTCAATAAAGTTTTCAGCAATTTATTGATATTTTGCGCTATTCTGGTTTAATAAGTTTACATTTGTGACTCCATTGTAAAAGTACATGCAGTAATAGTATACCAGCGACTATTCTTAACTTATTTCTCATTAGTTAAGGCAGGAGACCTACTACTTTTCTATAAGATTCTTTAAGAGTTTGACAGCTAGTCTAAAGCTCAACTAATTTAGTTTACTTGTAATAAAATTTAATGGATACCATCGATAGTTTAGAAAATCCTACAAATTTAAGCATTTTATATCTTAAATTTTTTGCGACAACTGCTATGTAATGTAATTATTTCATTGGCCTTAAATATCTTGGCAGTTAGGTATTCTTACAGAATACAAAAATGTTGATTTTTGGAATGTGAATTTATAAGAAATTCACCTTCCAACACAGTCATCCCTTCTGATAAGTTTCTAAACTTCTTTTTGATATTATATTTTCCATATTTTTTTATATAAACTTTCTATTTGTAAACTAGTATATAAGTGTCTGAATTATGATGGTATAATGTCCACAGTTGTCAGAGACATATTCAATATTCTGCAGTTATCTCACCCCTATCATACCAGGCTGTCAAATACTAACTATATACATTCTAATGCCAACTCTGCCTATTTTAAATCCTATATTTATGACTTGTGTCTTCGAATGAAACAAAATTCCAATTGACATTCGTAACACCAGTTCGCTAAAATTGTTTGTTACTAACTTCAAAAATTTTCTTAGTTTATAGCTTGAGTAGTGTTTGTTAACTTTGACTTTTTACAAATCTTCGTTGGTATGTCTTGTAATTTCATGCTTAAACGTATAACCTTTGGGCATACGAAAATTTCTACTTAGTACTATGTGCATATGAGATTATGTATATGTATTTCTGTTTATGTTTGTGTTCGTATGTTTATTTGCATATATGTGCATATTTATGTGCACATTGCTTCTATTCTTTGAGTTGATATAATTTTGATTTGCATTGTTCATTTTTAGTTTGCATATTCTTTTTTTAGTTTGTATTTTTATGCATTCATGATGGGTGATCAACTAGATAGGTGTTTTTTAACGTCTTTGACGGCCTAGTGTTTGTGCATATTTGAGTATATGTGTGAAATATACATACTTCTCTCTATAAGGACAGTAGAAGGGGGCGTAGATCGCAATTTATAGGTTCCGGAAGAAACCAATTATAAAGAAAAAGATTTCTTAAGAAGTAGGTTTTAGACTATAAAACGCCAGAAAAGGACAAACTTTTAGAGATATATAGACCTCATAACTGCAGTATTAAAAAAGCGAATAAAATTAGCAAAGTTACCTACTTTATAGTTATCGTATCGTATCTTATGCACTGACAATTTATCAGCAGCATCGCAAGCATGTTAATCTTCTCTATCTTTTTTAATGACATAATGAAATCTTAATGGCCAAGATCACGATAAACCCATTCAGTAGGTCAATCAGGTTGAACTACCGCCTATAAGATGGTTCCCATGGGAGTGACTTTACAACTTACAGATTATCTGATAATGAAGAGATAATTCTCACTAAAACCATCTCCAAATAATCTCCTGCAAGTTAACTATTTATCCTCAACAATAAGGTAAGGTATCCTCTTTCAAGTTATCTGCTATCATCTACAAGCAGGGTATCTAGTTTAGTCTTCTAGAATAACAGCAGTAATTTATTTACTTTTAACCAGTCTAAAAATTTTACAAAATGTCTGTTAGTCAGGAAATCATGGGGACTACTCGCACAAAGTGTAAAAAAGCTTAAAGCCGATGTTAATGTCGGTTCACCTTTCTAAAGTGCTATTAGCGACGGGCGAACGCAGGATTTGAGCACTGCACTAGCTAATCCCCAATCGATCAGTATGCGCGGTAATAATATAATGTATCGTATATGCAGTAATAATGTCATAGCTTCTTCTTCGAGTGCACTATCTAACGGCAGGTCCATGGTATAAAACTCATCCAACGAAATCTATCCTCATCTTTTCTTTTTGGCTCTATATAAGAATTTTTTATCAAATCATCCAACATCGCAAGTCTTGGTCTTCCTCTTAACTCTTTTCCCTTTCACCTTCCTTCTACATACTTCAATAAACCATTCCCCTTATACTAAGTTCTATCCAGCTTTTATTTCTATTTCTTTTTACATCTATTCACTGTCTCTATTAAATGTACTATACCTATTAAATGTACCGACTTTTTCATAAACTTTGTCTTTTTTAGTTCTGTATTTCATTTAATCGTGAAGAAATTTGATGACGAGATGGCTCCTCGAAAGATCTTTGTCTCAAATTCTATCTTAGACGCCTCTTACGTACACGTGGCAGTTTTTTGCGGTTTCCCTATTCTTCAGTGGTTCCAGCCAAACTCGGAAATAGCACGGGTGCTAATACCATATATATATATATATATACATATATATATATATATTATATATATATATACACAGCATATATATATATATATATAATATTATATATATACAGTATATACATACCATATAATAATTTCAAATGTGCGCCATTGATATATACCTAAACTTGAAGTTAATTTTTCCTTAATGATACAAGGTAATAATATTAATTTCTTTCTTAGTGCACTGCCCACTTGCAGGTCCACAGTATATAAAGTATCCACTCTTTTCATGCAGTCTTCAGTTTTCCTCTTCAAGTTCATTTACCAGTGAGTCTTTTAAATCATGTAACATTCCTAATCTTTAACTGCCTCTATACTTTACCCATTCTTACATCTCTATCTTCTATGTCCTCCTATAGTAAACTATTCCCTCTTAAAATGTATCCAATCCATCATTTCTGCATATATATAAATGCATTTTCCAACTATATGTATGTATCAACTCTCTCCAGGACTTCTATATTTATAACTTTTTAGTTCAGCGAATTTTTCCCATTTTTCTCCATTGACACGTTTACAGCGCTTCTTGGTTTTTATATCCTAAGATATAATTTTACTTTAATTATTTCTCAGTACTGAGACTACTGGCATGTACGCGGTAGCCTATATAACGCCTCCACTCTTCCATTTCTTCTGTTTTCTCTTCATGTTCACATATCAGTGGATCATTAAATCATCTATAGCATGATATGTACCATTATTCTTGGGGGATGCTACTTATGAAGAGGTGAGCCCATTTCCTTCCTCCGTTTCCACTGACATTTACTGGGCAGGGACGTCATTCCCTGATCAAACTCTTCTGTCAACCCATAATACTATAATTGCATAATAATACTAATAAAGCTATTAGTAATATTTTCTTAAATTTACATACATATTTTCGGCATTTGAAGTCCACACTTACCAATAAGCTAATAATATAACGAGTTTCAGGGTTTTAATGGTAAAATGATCTTCTTATAGTTATTACCATTATTATTATTATTATTATTATTATTATTATTATTATTATTATTATTGTTAATTTTATTATATGTAAATAGGGCTTAATAATACGTTCTACCGTTGCTTTCTTCATTCGAGGATGGTGTAAGGGACGTAATATGATGACAGAGATGTTAAGGCCTTGGCAGAATCTCTTATAAGCTAGGTTCAGTTTCGATTGAACTGTTCCTAACTTTGTAACTCTTTAAGTTACGTAAAACATCAATGGACTATGTTTCACGAAATAAAATAACTTGAATGAACTACCTCGCTATGAACTACTACTCGCCCGTCACTGACATCACTTTCGAGCTAAGAAACTGAGGTAAACTTAACATCTGCTTTGCTAGCTTTTATTACTATGTCTGTAATTAAAACTGACAACACCACTTACCTAATGCTAGGAGATTAAGAATCCAATTCCAGTACTACAAAAACTTGTAATATTTTCTCAAAACTTTTCGTATTTTTAAGCGACTCTGATGCCTGCGAATCTCTCACGATTGTTTCTGATGTTCATATTTAACCTAATCTCTTAGCGTCAGGATGATCCCGTTAAGCAAAACTTTTCTTTGTGGTCTCCTATTGGATAGATAGAGTTAAACTGTCAGCCAATCAACAACCGGCTACTAAATTCTGCTTCAGCAACAGAACTTCAAGGGTTGCACATGAACTTAGTGAGAATGTAAGACATTTCCGAGTCATAATTATTTAAATCTATTTAAATTTCATTAAATTAAAATGAGACATTAGTTACATAACAACTATTAGAGTGCTGCTGTGGGCCATGATAACATCGAGCACTATTGAGACAAATCCGAATCGGTAAGCAAAGAGAATGTAAAAATCGGTGCAGAGTCAAAAATCCTGAAAATCGAAGGAGATAATACGATATAAAATGGTTAATACATCATACGATACAGAGTAACATGATTTTAGTCCTATTTTATGTCAAAAGCCAAAGCTTTCAAGGCTTTTCAGCTTGCTAACGGAATGACTAAATTTTAACAAGTCGTCTATAACAGTAGAGCCGTCTATGCAAGCTTTCATCGTTATTTTTATCACCCTGTATTCCATTATATTTCTTAACACTTCAAATTTTGTTGCTTATTGCAATAACAGAAAGTAGGCTACAGATATACACAATTAACAAATAAACAAATAATAGAGAATAATGTTACCACGATAGAGCCATGATAGTTGAAATATGAATATTTTATGAGAGATTCAGTAGGCTATTTATTCTGTAAGTTTAGTCACTAGACAGTTTGGTTAATTATCCTTTAGTAGGAATCTGAATGTCCGGAATTTTTCCTGATCATCTCCTCCTGGAATTGATCGTTGAACGTCTGGGACAGCCATTTGAAATCTCATAATGCTACCTGACGTACCTACATACAGAGCTATGCAGACATTCTAGTGCTAAACTGTTTTCTAAGCTGTTCAATACTGAGATGGTTTATATCTATTAAAAGCTGACTAGATAAGATTTAAAATATAGTAATATCGGACAAGCTTTAATTGATTTTATCATTAAACAAATAAAAAGATGAGTATTTTTTGTATACCGTCATTAAGAATATGTCTAATTCATCATCATCTGAAGTCAATATAATCGGACCTGTCTCAGGGTCAATACACTCTCTCATTCATCAAAATATCAAATTATCAGCTTGCTGACATATATGCAAACATATTTTCTATTTTATGCGGTCGAAAAGAAGGGATCTAGTTAGGATATGGAATCCAAATATCAGATATCCATCGGTCTGAAGCCAACACGTGAATGTAAAAGGTTTTAGCAGCCCCCAGTAAGAAAATCCATAAGCATTGCAAAGCAGTCTTGAACCGGGACCTTTTTATCAAAAGATAAGAGTTCTACCAATTGCTCACGCGGTGTTTCCTAATTGTTATACTAGTAAACAAAATGTTGACAATTTTGACTTATGGTTTGAAATGGTAAAGTATCAGAAATATGTATATTTATCAAAGAGGTAGAAAAGTGTGTAGAGGTAAACTTCATGCAGCTTATAATCGCGTATAATTTACAGAATAAATACAGATGAATCTTTTACGATCTGAGGTTCGTCAATCGGTGCAGCTCTTAAAATAACACGCTTAAAGGCGTCTGTCGGTCCTACCTAGGATATTAAACAGAGTAGAAGTGATATCACTCCATCCCCATAGATACTGTACCCATTCTCTCTCATTATATTTATCTATTTATCTCTCTAGTTACAATGTACATATTTACCTCGTACGATCACGAATTTTTTTGGAAGTTCATTTGGAATTAAATGAAGTACATCGTGAATAAGTACATCGTGTATTTTATAAGCAAAATTGGTAGCATTCGGTTCGGTATTTATTAAGTACGCGCTTAAAATAGCACTGACTAAATCTTCTGCGAAACTAAATTGCTATTAATAAGGATTCTAATATCAACGTGCAAGAAAACAATTTGTAGAGCTTGTTTTTCGGTTCTTTAGACGTATAGCGCTTACTTTTTCTCCATAAGTAATAAAATGCCTATAAGACCGATTTGGTAGCATACTAATCTGTTACCTAAAAGGCCTTTAGATGGAATCCCTGATACGTATATGCAGTCGGATAGGTTCCGGCTATTTCCGTCGAGTTATATGGGGAAGTTACTATTTAAACTCGATTGGTGTTATAACTGCAAACGATAATCTATTAGTTTCAACATGGCGGGTAACTAGTTACTCTCGTAATATATAAAATACAGGACAAACTTTCAAGGGACCTGCGAGAGTTTAAAGAGATCTGAATTTGTAACAAAATCAAGCGTTTTTCAAGAGCCTTTCGCAATTTACGATCGTGCACTTGTACGAAGCCCTGTTTCACGCCTCCAGAGCTTGGAACGGATCGGCCAATATCAAGTTATCAAGACATTATATCGAACTCCTAAAGTTCCATTCATCTGTAGACAATTTTTAAAAGAAGTACTATTCGATTTTTAATGGAAGCGTGGCAGCGTTATATACCATGGCCCTGCCAGCAGGCAGTGCACTAAGTGAAAGAGAGAGGTGTAAATACAGTTGGTTAGAAAAGTATTCCCAAAATGCCCTAAAAAGGTTTTTTTAGATATTTGTTGGAGATGTTTTAAACTAAACTTCTGATTTAGCCAACATTATTTCACTAAATTCTATTTCTTGCAACTCTTTCATTTTAACCATTTTGGGCGGACACGAACGGGCATACTTGGCAAATGGAATCTAAATGTTGGCTATCTTCCGTCTGACACATTCAAAGGTACACCACTGGGGTTTTACGTGTCCATCCGGAAAAGGAAATCCATATAGCAACGCTGTTTCAAACGCGCGACCACTCGTTCAAGTGACGAACTCTTACAGCGGTTACTTTACGTATATTAAGAGCATGCTGAGGACATACGTCATGTACAGAGTCTTGCCCTCATAAAAGGCGCTTCATATTTCAAACGCTGCTAATTTTTTGCAATGCAATACTAACACATATCTTAAATCGATTCAATTTTGATTCCGAATTTCTGACTCGGAGCAACAGCTGCTAACGTGCGACTAAACATGTGTGATTCGTTGCACTGCGTTTTAAAAGGATTTTTGATAAGTAATTTAAACTAATCTTATCGATAATAGATTTCTCGGTTATTAGAAGCAAGTCCAAGATTACTCTTAGTCAGTTATCTCGCTAAGAGGAGTACACCATCGATCTCCATCAAATACGTGTAGGTATGCATTATTTCAAGAAATCAAAATATACTCCATAGCTTAAAAGAGTGTGATCGCTTAGTGGTTTCCAATGGTCTAATTCAGTTCTGGCATGGCTACCTCTTACAACACGGGCAGTGTATGCTTGGTCAATTCTACAGTGACCCGGATACAAAACTAGCAAAAATGGTTGAGTATTAATTTCCTAAATCTTGCAGGTACTACAACTTGATCTTGTCATAGAACGTGACCTTGGGATAAGGATGTTTCAATTATAATATCAAAATCTTGGTGCCGTTTCCGCAACCGAATTATATATAAGATACGGAATGTTATTTTATAGGTTTACTTTGTATAGAACATACGTATGTATTTCCTCTTGGACCAATGAATGCATATCTGTACAGTAAATATGCCAATCAAGAGAATCTTCTCACTAGGTCAGATGGTATCATATATCCATGAGAAAAGCGTGCTGGGCCTTTGAAGAATAAATCAACCGTATATGACAGATGTCGTAAGAGCCGATTAAGGAAAACTAAGGAAGGCAATGGGTAACCTCCGCAGAAACCATAATTCCTAATTTATAAGATACGCTAAAGTGTCTACGATAAAGCATATACCGTTATGATTATTTGCTAATCGATGGAGCAGAATGTGGATAGATATTTTCTTAGACCTGCAACTTTAGAGAACACTAGAGTGAGAGGTATCCACAAAAAGCTCCACAGAATCATTTATTTTAATATATTACAGGTGCTTATTTCTCGCCGAGAGCTCCTAAAATCATTGAAAATTAAGTCACAATTGACTTTATAATCATCATCGTCAATATAAACCCCAATTATGGTCCCTATACTATATTTCTATAGCCACAATTCTACCGTGAATTAATTTAGAACTTCATTATTTTTTATTAATTAATTTCTAAGAACTCTTTGATCAATTTAACCAGCATAAATGTTAAAGTGAAATTATTTTATGCTAAACAAATTTAGTATAGAGGTATTGCTTAGCGCTGTGGTTAATTAAAACTCATCATCATCAATATCATCAACATCTTCATCAACTCCCAATTTGATTCCCAGTTTAGCTAAGGTCGGGATAGGAAAAGACCTTCACTTTTCCATACGCTTTAGAAATTTTTTCTGGAGCCTAGGCGCTCACCAATCGAATACCCTTTCAAACATAGGTTTAGATCTGAGTGCATTGTGGACTTAGTGACACGTGCAGTCCACGATTGATCTATTCTTATGAAACCCAGATTTGTGATATGGGGAAAATGTTACAACACAGTATTAGCAAATGCATTCCGAAATTGTAAACCTTAATACAGGATCACCGAATTCTATTTAAATGGTCTGAGCAGTAGCTTATTGGCAGAGCGGATCATTAGGTGTGGGGTTCATATCCAGTGCTTTCTCCGGCACTGACATGCTATTGTAGCTGAAAACTGGCGTTAAATCTTGGCTTTAGCTTTAAATCACACAGTACAAGTAGTTAAAGCCGTGCAATGGCATTATAGCTTTGCACTTCACATCTCTCAAGCCTATGGGTGCTCTTAATGCGTGTATACAGTATCTAAATTATTTCTGGTCAGCATTAAAATACGACAAGGTTCAATCTAAGTGGATGTCACAGAGGAGCGGATAAATAAACAGCGTTAACGACATACGGGCCCAGCTCAAACCATTAATGTTGCATTTACCCCAGACACCACTTTCAACAACCCCAAATTCTAATTAAATTATTCGAACATATTTGGGCTGAATAAAAAATCGCATACCTATATGCGTCCCTAACATAATCCTTGGATGAGGAAACAGATATAAAACTTTTATTATTTTTATTCCAAATATTGATGTGCTTTATATTTATCAAATCTTTCGATTTTTTAAAGAAAACTAATACCTCTAGACAGTTTTCGAAAAGTAAATAATAAAATAAAGTTTTATATTTATCTACATATTAATATATCTGCAAAAAAGAAGAACAATAGCGAATGGATTCAGTAGCAGTAGGGCAACTGAACCAGATCAATACTTAAGATTTTAAATAATGTTTCTAAAATTGAGCGATATATCGGATCAGCTGAGTGATACTAAAGGTGGGATGTGGGAGGGGGCGAGAGATAGCAATAGAGAGAGGTTATCATAGCGAAAAGTTGGCACCATGCTTCTTAAGCTGAAGCGCTGTCATTCTAACATATTGTGCACCAATGAAGTTGGTAAGATTTGTTGCTTATCTTTACATGATATGCACCGTAAGCACACCTTGTCGTACTAAAATAGCTAGGTATATACAATCGGGCTAGGTATGTAGAGAATCGAGTATAACACAATAAATTCTAAATGACTCAGAAGTAATTCTAAATGCTGAGATTAATTGTACTTCAGTGGTCTTCATTCCCGGAAGATAAAGAATGTAAGTCGCCTAAAGTGACTGTCACATTTGTGTGAATCACTCTGATTCACTCACAAGGATTAGATCATTATAAACATCACTTATATCATGAGATCATTATCATCATCACTAATGTAATTAAATCATTATAACTTAGCACCAATCTCATTAGATTATTATCATTATCACTTACTTAACTAAATCATTATTATTATTATTATCATCACTTTGTTTTTATTAGATGTCATCATCAATTATCTCAGTTGATGATTCTCTCTCTCTCTCTCTCTCTCTCTTGGTGCACTGACAACCGGCAGGTCCATGTTATATAACGTCTGCACTCTTATCTATCTTCCGCTTTCCTCTTCATGTCCACATATGAGTGGATCTTTATTTGATCATTAGCGTCATCATTATCATAACCGTTGACGGAAAATGTGAGACTGAAATATGCAGTAGGATTGCACAAGCAAAGGCGCCCTTTTTTGATAGGAAAGAACTTTTAACAAAAAGTCTAAAGAAAGACACAAAGATAAAGATAGTGAAAACTTTGGTTTGGACTATTGTATGGATGTGAAACATGGACCTTAAGGAAGGAAGATATTAGGAAACTGGAGGCATTGGAAATGCGGATTTGGAGAAGAATTGAGAGGATTAGCTGGACTCAAAAGGTTACAAATGAGGAAGTCCTGGAGAGAGTTGGCACAGATAGACAGTTGATAAATGTATTAAGAAATAGGAAAAAGAGATGGATAGGACACATTCTAAGGGGGAAGGTCTATTAAAAGAGGTCATAGAAGGTAGAATGGAAGGAAAAAGAGGCAGGGCAGGCCGAGATTAGGTATGTTAGATGATTTAAAGACCCACTCTTATGTGGAAATGGAGAGGAAGGCGGAAGACAGAGAAGAGTGGAGGCGTTATGTACCATGGACCTGCCAGTAGGCAGTGCACTAAGAGAGAGATCATCATCAATTGTCTAACTAGATAAGCGATGAGATGCGTCTCATCTTTCATCATCATTACTAATCTAATATGATCATCATCAATCATCACCATCATTATTAATCTAATTAGATCTTTATCATCATCACTAGTTTAATTAGATCATCATCATTAATCTCATGAGATCAAGGATTACGCATTGGTTGCGAAACAGTCTTCTTCATTCCTGCATTCACCCACCTCTGTTGCTCAGTAATTAACAGTGAGAAGATTATTTCACCCTGGAGTGTTGATGGCATGATGCCAAACAGTCACGTGACTAACAACCTGAGGGTTTATATTTCCACTTTCCTATTCCTCGGAGGCTGCTGAGATGTTTCCTTGTGGACCTCCTGGACATATGGAAAAGCCGTTAACTTGTGCGGATAAATGATGTCTCCTTTTTTCCAAGTCTCTGCATTTTGATTCAATTTTAGGATTTTGAATTTTTTGTACCTAGGGCTCCGCTAATTATCTTCAGAGGCTTTGATTATGATTAAACGTGCATTTAATGATTTCTGACGCAGAACTTGAATACCATTGACGTAAGTAGCACTATCGTTGCCGATTATATTGTTGATGGAGTAAATGGGCTCTGTAAGCTCTTTTATGATAGATTTCTCATATTGCTTGTTTGTTTATCTGATACGCGTACTTTTCTGTCATTTACAGCCTATAGTTAATGTAGTAGATGGGTATCTTACGTCGGTTTCGGCATAAGCCATGTTGTTGTGCAGTTTGATATTTTTCCGTATAATTAGCTTTCTTGAAAGTAGAACACATTCCATTATATATCAACATTAATGTAATTTTTCTATATCCAAGGGTTCTAAGACGGTTAATTTTTTAAAAAGACCTAGAAACTGCATGCAAAATTGTGAATCTTGCATTAAACTATCAATCATTAAGCGAAATATCTGTATACAATCCAAAACAAAATGTCCATAATAATTTATGCGGTAGTTCTGTATTTTAATATTGTTTAGTTTTCGCATGTGTGTTCTGCCTAGTAAGCAAATTTCATTCAAAGACACTTGAATGAAATTATTAGTTGTCTATAGTTGAGGAATAAAGATCGTCGTCATTAGATCAACAGTACTGGCTACAAAATGCAGAGCGATGGATAAAAAACTGTCTATTTAAACACTACGCAGATTTGCAGTACATCAAGCGTAATATCAAGATTAACATCAAAATGAAGCGGCATTATTAAAGAGTCAATTCAGCAGAGTATCTAATACTACCTTCTCTTCCTCGACACGCGTAGGCCTGTATCAATATCTCAATATTTATATGAACAGTTTCACATCGTCTAGCGTTACCTCATTTTGTATGTTTACACTAGTGCACTAAAGGGACGCAGCGGATCAGGTTTGCACGTGACTTCCTGATTCCGGAGAACGCCGGATTGCGTTCCGCCCGTCAATGCTACGGCGTGATTTGTTTGTGGGAATTATCAAAGGTGTAGAGAGGATCTACCGGCTCGTGTCTAAATTATCCATACCAATCGTCTCGAGCGTTAAAACGTTATAGTAAACCGACATGCCGAATGAGACACGTCTTCCTGATTCAGTATAGAGTGCAATCATTCCGTTACGACGTTTTAGATATTCCTGTAGAGAGAAAGAGAGAAAGATATAAATTTGAGGATATTGGTGTGGAGCTTGGTGATTTAATTATATGGTGTTTCATATATATATATATATATATATATATATATATATATATATATATATATATAATTATATATATATATAATATAATATATATATAATTATATATATATATATTATATATATATATATTATATATATATATAATTATATATATATATAGTATATATATATATATAATATAGTATGTATATTATATATATATCTTATATATATAGAGAGAGAGAGAGAGAGAGATGGATAGGACACATTCTAAGGGGGGAAGGTCTATTAAAAGAGGTCATAGAAGGTAGAATGGAAGGAAAAAGAGGCAGGGGCAGCCCGAGATTAGGTATGTTAGATGATTTAAAGACCCACTCATATGTGGAAATGAAGAGGAAGGCGGAAGACAGAGAAGAGTGGAGGCGTTAAGTACCATGGACCTGCCAGTAGGCAGTGCACTAAGATATATATAATATATATATATATATATATATATATATATATATATATATATATACAGACTGCGTCAAAAAATTGACCCCCTGCAGAAAATTTTCTATAACTTTGGTACCTGATATCTCTTTATCATGTATATTTAAGCGCTTATTCATGGTCCAATTCTACACATAAGTTGAAAAATTCATTGTTCAAGTTACAGACCTTTTTACATTCATAACATACGTACACGTATATTTAATATATATATATATATAATGAAGCATGTTTTATATAATATAGTGGAATGAAAGCATTCTGGTCTTTCATTCACTATTATTATTGGTGATTTTCCTGTCCTAGATCTCGTTATCCTCAATGACGCATAATAAATGACGCATATAATTGATATTCCAGTGAAGAAAGATACAAGGTTTAAGTGTCATTAATTAACTGTAGAATAGGAAAGGTAAATAAGAGTGGATTAAACTAGTCAAAGGATAACGAGATATAGGACAGGAAAATCACCAATAATAATAGTGAATGAAAGACAAGCCTGCTTTCATTATACTATAGTAAGGTTTCTGAATGTGATGATGTGGAGCGTATTTTAAACACGAGGACCTCAAGTTTAGCCCTTTCGTATAGTAAAAAACAATTTTGTTATGTTCCACTGTCAACCAGGGACGAGATTAGCGTCATTAAATAGAGGGGTCATTTGAGAGGGGTCATTGGGGAGGGGGCTAAATGGGGACTTGATTCCTGCTCCTACACATTTACACGGACAAATTGTTGAAAGTTGGGGCTGAGCACGGAATTTTGGAGAGCTTAGCCACGCCAGTTAGCCCCTAGTCTCGTGCTTGCTTTCAACCTTTTGAAGCTTTATTTTAAGAAACGCAAAAAAATAAAAATGTGACTTTCCTATATTATTCTCAAAAGCTAATATTATCGTGAAATTTAGCAGCGATGAGCACATGTGGTATAGAGCCACTACCATTTTGGTATAAATAGGCTACATCCAAAATCCAGAATCTATTTGAAAACATGTTGCAATATATTTTCAGAATTTTAATTTGATAATTGTAGTAAAAAGTTTAAGATTTTACACTACTGAACAATTATCAGTATGTGTGAGTTCGAGAAACAGCCTATACATGGGCTCGTTGTAACACGAAACGTAGGCCCAATATATTAGAACTCAATGCGGAATGTATTGAGTAAGATCCAGTGAATCAGAAAGAAAACAGAAGCAGAACAATATCAAACAACAGGCGTGATACTTTATCATTATCATCACAAGATCACAGTGAATACAGGTGCCGTAAAGCGGGGGTCAAGTTTCAACTTAATTTCTCTTTTCCCAGGATCGCGCGCCATGACGTGCTTATACCTCCCGCTAGCTATCCTCTTCTTATCGTTATATCATTCCAGCATTCGTATCTATTTCTCTTTGTCTTTTGCTCCGTTATTTTGAGTTTTATTTCGTTGATTTCGCTTATGATTTGTTGTACTAATTTATTTGTTTATTTAATTCCCCTTACTCTGGACTGATTTTCTGGATTTTGGAATTTGCACCGTTTTTGGACCTTATTTTTGCTCGCCGGCTTGCTTTTATTCAATAGTGCTCGATGCTGTCATTGATGACTGTAGCACTCTAATTGTTATTATTATTATTATTATTATTATTATTATTATTATTATTATTATTATTATTATTATTACTAGTTACGTGACCGGATGCTGGATATGCCGGTTAAATTACAGGACTTTGTTTGCACCATTTATTGACCGCACACTACGCCCATAGGTTGGATTTGGTTTCATAGTGATCAGTGTTGTCTTGGATAACGGTAGCATTCTAATTGTATTGCTATTATTGCTAGTGTTGTTATTTGTACTTGTGACAATTACAATAAATAAACTGTTTCATGGTTTAAACGTCGGAATAGTCACAATTTAGTATTACGTAAGCTAATAAAGCTGGTAAAGCTAACGTTAACGTCAGTTTCCTCACCCAAAAGCGATGTCATTGACGGGGGAGCCCAGGATTTGAACCCTGTACATACTGATCCGCGATCGAGTATCTTACCGGCATCGCCACTAGCTCCAACCAGTGGCGGATTAATGGCTGTAATCGGTTAGATACTCGACCGCGGATTAGTTGATGCGGGTTCAAATCCTGGGCTCGCCTGCCACTGACATCGCTTTCGAGTGAGGAAACTGACGTTAACCTTAGCTTTAGCTTTTTTACTATCTCTATTTTCATGAGTGCAAAATACTCTGACTGAGCTGCAGGTTCACCGAATTGAAGACGATTAGAGTTATTGACGCTGAATTGATTCTGTGATCTGACAGTTCGCTATGCTGCATCAATCACCAGGTGTCACAACTGTTCCCTAAAATCACAGTGTACTAAACAAGTCACGTGCTGCAGGTATGCCTTATTTCCGTAACGTCTCTGCTGCCATTTAACTTAAACTAAATAGAGGCAGTAGGTTTTGTAGGTGTAATAATAATAATAATAATAATAATAATAATAATAATAATGATAATAATAATAATAACACCTCCATCAGTCTACCCGGATTTAACCTTAGACCTGCCATTTCAGCACCTATGCAGAATCTAAGCCCCATCCCGTCTGTGGTTTCATCTGTTCCAACCCAAAATAAAAGCCAAATCCAAACAGGTGCCCGACCTGTGCCCCAAAAAACTCGAATCAAACCTGGGGTCCAGTCCACGCAGCCTCATCCTCAGGTGCCGACTGGTGACAAGCGGGCACTGGGGCAGCACGTGAGCACGAGGGTGATCGTCAGCGGGTTGATCACAGCCCGTCTGAAAGAGAAGAGATGCGTCCTACGTCCCGGCGACTCAATACCTCCGTCCTCCTCCTCGAGTGCGTCCATAGAGCCTGAGATAGATCCACAAGATTTTTCTGGGCTGACCCTCAGCGAGAAAAAGGAGATGCTCGAGGCTAGAATGGCCTCTGAGTCCCATGGGTCCCTCCCCCTAGGGCCACAGCACCGGGGTCTAGGGCTGAACCAGATGCTGGCCTCAGGGCAGGCTGATGCAGAGAGGCAGAACTCATTGGGTTTTACAAATCAGAGCCCTAATCAAGCGGAAACTAGATCCCAGAATTCTCTAGGAACAGCTATCCAGATTTCAGGGTTGTTGACTTCTAAAAGCGGTTCTCCCAACAGAGTTCTCACAACTGCCTCATCAACGCCTATTCAGGAGAGTCACCGTCGTCGTGGATCGATAACAAAGGAAGTGGGGACGGGCGCTGCTGGAGCCAAAAGCAGTGGATTTAGGGAAATGTCACCCGCTGCTGCGATCAGCAACGTTTAATAAAAATAATAATATTTTTAAAAGTCTATAAATAATTCTATTTATAATAATAATAATAATAATAATAACAGGCGCGAAAAATCTTTTCTGTGGCAGCGACTGTCTATTGCTCTCCAGCGATTCAATGCAGTCTGCTTCAGTGGCACTTTGGCTAAAGCGGCTTCCCAGAGTGCAGAGGAATTATTTTAATCGCTTTTTTAAAACTTTTAATTAAATAAAGTCTCTTTTATCTTATTTTTTTAGCCCAGGGCCCTTTACAGCCCAGGGCATTTAAAATAATAATAATAATAATAACAATAATAATAATAATAATAATAATAATAATAATAACGGTCATTGACACTATGGCAAATTCCTATCTGAGTAAAACTTCAGTCACTGCCGGTGAAGCTGCTGAACAAGCCGCATCTACGAAAATGGACAAGTAGCCTACCGCGATCTGTCCTTAGAGTACGAAATTGTTCCGGTGGTCATTGAAACCATGGGCCCCACGAAACCCGATGGAGTTGACTTCATTCATAGCATAGGCAGGCTAATTGCAGAGCGACCCGGCGATAAGCGAGAGACCTCTAATCTTTGGCAAAGGCTTTCCATGACTTTGCAAAGATTTAATGCTGTCTGCTTCAGCAATTCTTTTAAATAGCTAGATGTCCTCGAGTAGCCGGGAGGCGATTCAGCAAGTATTGCTCGAATCGTTTTTATCAACCTCGGGTTCTTTTCACCCGGGGTAAAAATGATGATAATGATAGTAATAGTACTAATAATCAATATGATCACAGAAATAAGAAATACTCGTTAACAGATTAAAAGAAAGTTTAGAAAACAATCAAAAACAGGAAAATATATGAATAGGCCTATATAGGGGCCTATATGTATGTTACTATTGTAATATAATAATTTTGTAATATAGGCCGGGTCTATATGTATAGGCCTAGTGTGTTGAAATCAGCATCAAATTAACATCGTGGAATCCTGGGCTCTCCCGTCACTGATAGAGCTTTCGCGTGAAGAAACTAATGTTAACGTTAGCTTTACCAGCTTTTTTACTTGAAGTAAAAGCTAAGAGATAAACATGTATATGATTTCTAAAAAATTCCAAAAGACAATTATTAATAAATATTGACACACGGTCACACACCAATTCTGCAAATGCAGACTTTGACAATCTCTTATGTAACTCATGAAACCAGGGGCTCCATCATTCCCCCCTCCCCCCCATAGAACTCACTACTCACGTACGCATGCTTTCCCCCTCGTCTAACTGACGTTGCGCAATTTTTCCACATCCTTTTTTTTATAAAACTCCGTACCTCTTTCATTTCGCTCCGTATTTTGCAAACGACTCAACTTGCTTCGTTGTTGACAGTGTGAATGCCTCTGCATGAAACTGCCAGCGAAAGTACAAATATACCTAATGCATGACGGGAGTCGGATATTTCTCATAATAAATATAGAGTAGAATTTGTTCAGAAGTTCTTTAGTTTGTTCAGCCGCATTGAGTAAGACTTGAGCCGTCTCGAGAGAGTGCAGAAAACGGCATCAAAGAAAAGAAAACGGCATTCATTTTCTTTAAAAATGTATAAATGCAATATTTTCCAGATTTTCTGAGAAGTGTTTTGATATTGACGGAGCTTAAATGTCGGAAATCTAACCTGTAAGATTTATACATGTAAGATATAAGCTTTGTTGAGGAAACCAGTGTCCTCAACTATAAAGTAGGCAAATTAAACAATTTAATTTATGAATTCAGAGTTGTATACATTTTGCAATACCGATGCCGGCGCGTACATCTCCCTTTATAGCAACGACTCATGCTTTTTCTATACCGCGTAACTCACCGTGCCGTTTTACTTCTCCTTCTATCTTAAAGGTTCCACACTTTTCCACTCCCCTAATTTTTTCAATAACGCAAATTGCGTCATTGCTAGCAATGTGCGAAAGTCTCTGTTCTGATGCAAACGGCTATATTTAAAATTGACTCTCTCTCTCTCTCTCTCTCTCTCTTTGTGCAATGCCTACTGGCAGATCCAAGGTATACAACGCCTCCACTCTTCTCTGCATTTCGCTTTCCTCTTCATGTTCATATATGAGTGGATCTTTAAATCATCTAGCATTCCTAATCTCGACCTGCCTTTGCCTCTACCCATATTACATAGCCTATTACATAGCCTACTCAGCACAGTTTAACAAACTCTTCTATACAGTGTATAATCACGTTATTCTCAATTTATTCTCGCTGTCTATTCCTCTCTCTCTCTCTCTCTCTCTCTCTCTCTCTCTCTCTCTCTCTCTCTCTCTCTCTCTCTATATATATATATATATATATATATATATATATATATATATATATATATATAGGCCTATATTTCAATGTGGGACTGAGAACGACATTTTCCAAAAAAATTAATAACCAACTACAACTATTTAAATGAAATTTATGTATTTTTCTATTTAGGCCAAATGTCACGTATCTGTACACCGTAGAATATTTAATTAGGCCTATTTTAGGAAATCAAATCATACAAACTTCATGCTTTCATGTCAAATTTATACACATTTATAACACTGAACAGTTAGCATCTAATTCATATGTTCTTATAAGACAATTTGTTTTTAAAATAATTTACTGATTCTTCTTCCATAACTTCGCTTGGCAAACTATTCCAAGCATTTATAACAATGCAGACTAGAGACAAATTTCTCTAAATCTAGTCTATTTCTAGCTTTACTAACTTAAGTTTATAAATATGTCCCCTTAATTGTGTTTCTGTTGTTTGATAAATTAATAATAACAATAATAATAATAATAATAACAACAACAATTAGAGTGCTACTGTCATCAATGACAACATCGAGCACTATTGAGACAAAATAAAGCCGGCGAGCAAAAAGAAGGTCCAAAAACGGTGATTCAGCAAAGTTAATCAAATACTTTGATTAACTTTGCTTGAAGCCTTTGAGTATAATTATGTGTAATAATCATATAATGTATGATTTCTATGAAGATTATTTCTATTTCTACTTTTCCTAGAAGCGACATTTGGGAGTGTCTTTAGATAGCTCATAACCTCAAATGGTAGTTGTGACTAAAGAATATTAGTACTTTGGAAACCTTTTAATCAGTCTTGTTTAAAGTTCATGAAATACTAAATTTGATTGTTGAAAAACAAACTTATAGTTCATATTTTCTTTTATTTCTGCTGTTTTCGATCTGCCTCTGCTTTTCTTTACTTTAATTCTTCCTTTTATGACTTCTTTAAGTAAATATATTCTTGAGGTTTGGACGTCCAAAACCTGTTTTTGGACAGACGTGTCAAAACAGGCCCTTAAATTGAGCCATCATAACTGTCCAAAACTCCTACATTGTCTTCAATGTCTTAAGCCTAGTGTTACTAAGTTTCTTGAACACTAATTGAAATTGTTGACATGCATAATATAAGCCGAAATGCTAAGTAATGCAATTGAGTTACTGTGATCAAAAGTCACAGTCACAGTCATGTGCTAGAAAAGGGATGCATAATGAAATAGAAATATAATGTAATAATAATATAATAGAAATATAAAGTTATAAAATATGTCTACATAATATGAAATTATATAGGCTCCACACATACATTAACTAACAATGCAAATGATCATTTTTAGCATATTACTTAAAAGCCATTAGAACTCATATTCCTTAAATAATTATTAATTATTTGAACTAAAACTCCCCGTGTTGTGTCGGGGTTGCTTGATGTATAGACCAACTGTGTAAATAGGCACGTGTCTTAGAAAGCGACATAAAAACTAGGTCCAAACCAACGTCAGAAAGGGCCTTCAGTTGGTGAGCGCCTAGGCTCTGGAAATTGCTACAAAACTTAAACGAATGGATAAAGTTTAGAGGACTGGAGAGGGTCTGTTCGTGTCCCGACCCTGGTTGACAGGGATTTGGTGGAAGATGATGATTTGAACTGAAACGATAAAACTTGCTAACATACTATAAAACAGCCAGACAAAGTTACAAGAATGATAAGTATTATATAACTAATAATACTTGTGCATAACAAAAGATGCAATTTCTTACATTTTTCTTTGATGAATTAGCAATATTAAATAGGTTGGACAGAACTAATTAACAAAACTCTTAAACCTTAGATTGGTTAAATAGGTTTACCATACTACAGTATGATGCAATGAACTGACTAGTAATACTCTAACAAAATAAAAAATAAAATACTAACAAAAAATAAATAATATAAATTCTCTTATGCCATATGTAAATAAGCCAAATAGTAAAACAAAGAATCAAAACTCTTTTAAATATATTTGGAATCTAAGTAGAAAAAAGTACTCTATTCAATCAATCTGACAATTAGGTTAAGAAGTTACTAAAATATAAATTAAAATTGAAAGATATCTTCAATCTAATCTCAAATTGTTTCTGTGAAAACACATCTACAAAATTTGAATAGATGTGAAAATAATAAAAATATATGAGCATTCAAAACTAACCTAAACAAGTTCTATATTGCATTTATTGGTACCAATTTAATGTAATTTAATTTATTAAAGAATTGTTGATTTTTGCCTGTGTCCAAAACTGTCCAAAACCTGTTTTGTACAAGACAGTTTAAACCAATTTCTGATGTCATAAGACACGTACGAACCCTTCAGCTTACCTTTCCCAGCTTCTCTATGTCCACATTTTCAATGCTTGTAGTTTCCTGATATCCTCCTTTCTTAAAGTATATGTTCCAAATCCATATAGTAGTATAGTCCTTACCAAGGTTTTCTTAATCTTTGTGACTTTCCTGGACTTCCGTTGAAGTAAAAGAACTTTGTAATATAAGGTCTCTTTTTGCGTAAGCAATCCAACTACATATTTCATTGTCACATATTTACATATTTACTACATATTTCGTTGTCACATATTTACATATTTACTACATATTTCGTTGTCACATATTTCTACGCATTTGAAGCTCAATAAACATCAGATCTCATACCATTTATAGTGATATTGATTTTACCTCTTTATCCTGGACACTTTCTTTACTTTTGTCTCTGATGTTTATCTTCATGCCATACTTCAATGCCATATATTTCAGACTATTGATTATCTTCTGCAGTCCATTCTCACTTCCTGCCACTATTATCCATATGGGTAAGCAATGACCTAGCTGAGGTTGATGTGGCTGTCTGTTTTTTCATCTTTCATTTTCACCTACTAATCATTGGGCAGATTAGCTAAATTTATTTTTTATCTGATCTGGTATTTATCTAATTTACTGCATATAAATTTATAGTTCTCTATCTCTCTCCCTCTCTGTTATCTCTGCTTTTTTGCATAAATACCAATTCTCTATTAAAGTAATATCATTAATCAAGCTTTGATCTTCGTAGGATAAGGTGTCCAACTATTCCAGAAGTAATATGAGCAAGTACTAGAGAAATCTCTAGAATGTGCCGTATATTTGACCTTATACAGGGCACCTAAGAAACTTCCATGTCAGCATGCTTTCTGTCTTGAATGTCTGAGGAAAATTCTCAGGGAAAACACGATTTTATGCCCTTTATGCAAGAACCAGTGTAGATTGATTGACGGTATTGTAAATAGATTGCCTGATTATGAGTTGCCAGCAAGCATAGTTCGTCAAAGGGAAATGAGAGGAAAAAAGTCAAAGTATAGCAAATGTGAATCCTGCTCGAACATTGCCGATGATGCTGACTCTGAGTGGTTCTGTGCGGAATGTAATCAAGTTCTATGTGGTCGCTGCAAGTTACGCCATGAAAAGGCAAAATATACCGCACTTCATTTAAAGATATACGAATTCCCCTATTGCTATCTAGCTATTGCAGCAAGCACAGTAATAAGGAAGTCGAACTTTACTGCTTAGACTGCAACGAGTTGATCTGTCTTGATTGTCATGCTGCGGAACACAGCATTCATGACTGTAAAGTATCGCATGATGTTGCTAAAGAGAAGAAAATAAGTATGCAAGGAGAGTACACTGTTCATAAGGAGTATTATCTCCCTGAAGTTAGAAAGGTATCCAGTAAGATGGACGCTGTTAGTGAGGAGTTTATCGAACATGTAGCTTCGACGGAGCGTGCTGTGAAAAAGTCTATTGCCACACTTCACAGCCTACTAAAAGTTTGCGAAAATGAGTTACTACTACAGCTGGATGGCATAAAGGAAACTACTCTGAATGATATCAAGCACCAGAAAAAAAACAGCTGGAAAGTCGCAGCACAACTCTGGCGAATTTCCTCGAACAAAATCGTGCCATTATGGAAGGTGGAACTGACTTGGAAATAATAAGAGCTGCTGATTAGTACTCATAGCAAAATACTCATGTATTCATGGCAAGGTAGTACTCATGGCAAAATGGAAAAGATGATGAGAGAGTGCTATAGAATAGATTCAGCAGTCCATTGTGAAGATCAGGTGAAGTTTATCCCATCACCTGCGCCCACTCCAGAAGATATAATGAAGCTTGTGGGAAAGATTTTGCAGAAGTCTGCAGGTGAGATCATTTTTGAATTTCAGTTGTGTAGTTGTTTCAATGTTTACTAGTTACATCGACACAAATTGTAAGTAACTAAAACATGTATTTGTCAGTAATTAATTAGATGAACAAGCAATATGAAAGTGGCTAGCATAGAAGAGCCTGAGCTCTGTGCTGCAGTATGATAAACAGTGGCTAGAAAAATTCAGCTCAAGTCTTCATTTCAGAAATGTATACTATTTTGTATATATTAATTAATTTATAATATTTTTTGTACAGTACACATGTACAGTACACAGGTGAAATTTATCCCATCACCTGCGCCCACTCCAGAAGATATATATAATATAATGAAGCTTGTGGGAAAGATGTACAGTACACAGGTGAAGATGAAGTATTAATTAATAAGTGAAGTGAATTAATTAATAAGTGAAGGTGAAGTATTAATGTATACTATGGATAGCATAGAAGAGTCTGAATTCTGAATTCTCAAATTACATGTGCAATGTAATTTGGTGTGTGTTTTTATTTGTTTTTAATTGTGTTATCTTTGTGTCTTATATCAATATTGATGTCTTAAATGTAATCTAGACATAACTCCAGAAAGGACGTAGTATTTAAACCTTTGAGTTTAATTTTTGCACCGCTCTCAAGTATTTTAGACCTTTGAGTTTAATTTTTCCACCGCTCTCTTTCGCCAGTTAAATTAAAGTAGATATATGGGAGCCATAGTACACAAGCCTATTTTTCACTATATTTTACTGGCACAAGCCTCATTTTTCCGGATATTTTACTCGCTTCGTTCGATCAAAAATCATTGATCCCATCACGAAGGGTGGTCCGTATTTGGTTAGTCCTAATGCCTTCAAGTTTAGCTTGAACGCTGATGTCGTTTTTAACGGTTCAGTTTGATCCATTTTGCGGTGTTCCGAAAACTATTCAGGCGTCGAGATACTGTATCCCTCTCCACTGGTAGGCAAGTGAATACTGATATTATTCGTTAGTTTCATAACTTGTAGTTAACAATGATTAATCTTAAATATTAAAACGGAGTACTGTAGCTATTCCAAGGCATTTCCAGGTCCGGTTTTTTTTATAATCCTCAACTAACCACATTTTGAAGAGTTGGCTGGTCTCTGGTACAAATTCATACTCAAATCTGCTTTCGCACTTCATCACTAGCACTTATATATATCTTGTTATGTTAATCACTTCACAAAAGGCAATGCATTATTCATACCTTATGAGACCTATATCTTGGGAAAGTTTATAGCTTCTTAAGTGGTTTCCCTTTGTCTTCCTTAGTTCATGCTTAGTCGCTTCTTACGTCACGTTAAGTTTATAATTGGTCTATTCTTCAGTGTCCCGGACACAATACGAAAATATACAAATATATCAATCATTTAAAATAAAAACGAGCAGTAGCAACTAAACATAACAATTTAGCTGTTAGCAAGAGAAATAAAGAAAGAGTATTATTAGGAATTTTGTTTTAGCAGCTAATCCAGAATAATGGGACCCTAAAAAAAGTTGAGCAAATCTGTTGGCACGCATCCGCTAAGCGTTATGCTATTATTGAAAAAATGCAGGCATAATCACCAATTAAATTCATTTGGTATATAGTAAACTACATGCATGCTATAGTAGGCCAAGCACTAAATGAAAAAGGACACAGGCCTACTTAGGAAGTGAGAAATAGGCTTATATATTTGTGGTAGGCTATAGGAATAAAATATAAAGTGGATTCAAAGGAAGGAATGGATTCGATTTTTTATTCTCGACAAAACTTAGCAATACAGCTACATCAGCATGCAAACATAGCATAATAGAGAAATTATGCAATATACAATATTATTAATAGATATAGGCTAGCTATATTGTTGTCATACAAGTCAAATTTAAAAGTTAACTAGGTCTACATGTAGAACGACCAAGAGAATAATGTGATGCTATGAAAGATTTAAACTCTGTGTGTATGTATTATTGAAAAAATGACGTACACGCAGTCAATCATGACTTAATTAAATCGTTCCCTACAAATATACATGTAGACTATGTATACTATAACAATATACATATAGCAATTGATTAAATTACGTAAAGACTTAGAGATCAAACAGAAGAGAGGATGGATAATTATAATTTGAAGTTTGAGTCATCATAAAGGTTATGCTTAGTGGACAGTGTACACATAGGCCTACATGTAGAAGCATACCAATATATTGCAACAAGACAGAATCGGAGATTGGATTTTAAGCCGTAGAGTAAATCTATGGTTTTTAATTTCAATGATAAAGAGTCCCAAAACTTAAGGGCCTCTAATTTTAATACTTTTCCCTTGTAATTAGGCCTCAGTATGGTAAAATGGGATATCAAATGTGTTTATATTTCTAAGATTGTGATTTAAATTTGAAAGCCTCTCAGATTATATAGATGTCAGCGAATAAGGCCCTACAAATAGCTGAATATAGTTAAAATAATTGTTGATTGATATTGTGATCAATTAATTAATCATTGATTCAAGGTGTAATCATACAAAAGCCTTTATTTATTAATAAATCAGTACCGAAATTTTTTGTTTAAATAAAGAGTCTATTTTATAGATTCACTATCACTGAATCCATAGTGAGTTTAGTTCAGTAGGCTTATTGACTTAAATCTTTATGTGAAATTGTGTCCCTTTAATTCATCTCTCATTAATTTGATTTCCAGCACTGCATGGACGCTCGACTGCAATTAATGATGACACTTTGTAAACTTTATGAGCTCCATGTAGACTATAAAACGTCGACCTTTAACAATTTCTTATACAGGCCTACGCTTTAAAATATTCAATGCACTACTAAAACACAAAATTGGCCAACTTGTCTATTGCAAAGATAACTTGGCATCATATGTACAAATGTTGTCTGCTTTTTAACGGATTGTTCAGTTAAATAGCTAAGTTGACATTAAATTTTCTGTATCATTGAACCCTATATAAATATATATACATGTATATATTTACATTGTATATATAAATATAATATATATATTATGTAATGTGTATTTGTGTGCATTATATATTATATGTATACAATATATATATATATATATTAATATATATATATATATATTATACATATATATATATTATATAAGCCTAATATATATATATATATATATATATATATATATATATATATAAATATATTACATATATATACTAAGCCTATATATATATATATATATATATATATATATATATATATATTATGTATTGAAAAAATATATAGGGCCTATATACTTGCATATATTTGATTATTTTATATATATATATATATATATATATACATATATATATATATTGTATACGTGTAGGCTATATATTATTTATATTTATATATATATATATATATATATATTATAAATAGATATTGAAGAGCATATGGCATAACGATTAGAGTGTTCGCCTCGGATACAGGTGGCCTGGCTTAAAAGTCCAGATCAGTAATGTAATGATGGACATCCCCTTGGGCCCATGGAAAGTTAATCTTGTATCGGAGCTTCTGCCGATTGGCGCTATCAATAGCAAAGACATGATTAACCATGGAAAACAATAATAATAACCTGCCAGTAACCTGTAAAGCGGTCTCGAAGGCTGGACACCGGCCATGCCACCGCTATAGAAATTTCGGAAGTTATATACAAGTATATATATATATAAATATATATATATATATATATATATATATATATATATATATATATATATATATGCGTGCATTCCGTTATCTGCATTTTGTATGTTTTCCGGATTAATTAACAGTTTTTCCTTAAGTAGTATATAACTAGACCTATAGGTCTAGGCCTACATATAGGCCTAAACAAATACATTAAACGCTATTTTATTTATGTTGCTTGTTTCAGAATTGCATAGACCTATGCTTAGGCCTACTGCAAAAGACATACGAAAAGCTGTTTTATTTACATGGGTTGTTTCATAATTACATGGTTAGACCTACCTACTGCAAATGACATCTGTGTCGGCCGGCATTTGAAAGCAAGGCTCTTACTGAAGTCCTTCTAATATTTCGCAACTAATATTTCAATCCTACTTGCTAGTTTGTACTACTTACTCAATATCATAGCTACACCACAGCAGGATTGTGACATTGAGCAAAGCCATGCCGTCATTAGATGAATATTTAATAGAATCGCCATTTCTCTTCATTTATTGAATAATGATGAGTGCAGTTGTCATAATGGTCAGCCGTCGCTATGAAGTGCTTGAACAATGAGCTTGTCTGCGAATCTGAGAAACTGTGACATTTTCTTAAGTCATTCGACTTCGTTGTAATTATATTTACATCAAATTTATGATTGATATAACTAAATTATTATTACATGTGTATAAGTTATCATAATAATATTATGATTAATGAATAAAGTAACTAAATTATAACTACGCCTGAATCATAATTATGATTAATGAATTAATTATAATTATATCATAATTAATATTTTGCTAAATTTTATTTATAATAGGCTCTATTATAATTAAGATTAGTAAAACTTAATTCTAATTTTAGTTATATCATAAATCATAATGATGATAAATAATTTACTAATCTATACATTTATAATTCTACATTTAATATATCATAGCTCTGATTAATAACGAAATATTAATCGTATCATATTATAGGCCTACAATTAAAATTTAGTTATAAATAAGAGCTATGATATAATTGCATGTAGAATTACAAATGTATAGTTTAGTAAATTATTAATCATCATTATGATTTATGATATAACTAGAATTATAATTATATTATTTATAATTCTAAATTATTTTTATAATAAGACCCACAGTCATAATTATTGTGCGTACTTTGACCTGGGATCGAACACGTAGGCTATTTAATAAGTTCTCCTAGCTTTGAGTTCTTTAAGATCAAATATTTTTCTTTAAGTAAGCTAATTTATCAGCAGTAGCTTGATAACGTCGAGCCAGTAAAATAAATACTAATAATAGTCATAACTGGTTAAGTAGAGAACTCTGCAATATTTAGTCGGTTACTGGTAGAGTTGGGAATTTTATGAATTTCCAGAGTTCGGGTTCGGTTCGGTTCGTTGAAAATGAAAGTTCGGTTCGGTTCGGGTTCGGTTAGCAGTTGACAATTTGACAGTTCGATTCGGTTCGGTTCGTTGAAAATGAAAGTTCGGTTCGGTTCGGGTTCGGTTCTAACAAGGGTTCGGGTTCGGCTGGCTTTCCAACTCGCAAGAGTTCGATTTGAGTTCGAAATGGTTTGGTTTGGATAATGTTGCAACTATTTAACTTTACTTATAATAATCATGGTTATGACAAACATGTTTAAAATGGTTTATGGTAAATATGCTTAAAAATTCATTAAGTCATAATAACTGCCACATTTTTTCACCTGGGTAAAAATATGATAATGAAAAAAGGAGAGAAGTGGTATTTATTCCTGTACATTTCTTAAAATATTGTAAGTTGACCAACAGATGTTCATAATATAGATATTTAGCTTTATTATTGTATCTGAAATATTCTCCTTGATTATAACGAGCAAATAGAATGCTTAATCAATTTTTTAATTTTTTTGTCACTATAGGCCTATATATTAGATACGTTTATAATTAAGTGGAAATGTCTTGGCTAAAATTTGTTCCAATATTTCAGAGACAAAGTACAATTTTTAACATAAAATTGTCAAATAAAGATGATTTGGTAAACACGTGCACTTCCATAGAAAATGATCATAATATACACCGTTTGCTATCAACTGACCAGTTATAGCTTCATAGTTTATCTTAGGGTTTCAAATTTGAAACTCTCAGATCAATTATGAAGTTACGAAAATAGTTATGAAATTATTGCATCGCTATGGTGCAAAATTATTTACTCCAGATAGTCTTAACACATAGGCCTATAGAATGTCAAATATAATTATTTGTAAGTCTGGCTGCAGAAATATTAAGGTAGCACACTAAAATTAGAAAAAATAAATTCATAATTTGAATTTAACAAGAACAAATTCACCTAGATTAGTCAAGCATTTTCAGATTTTTATGGAATACTCTCATCACTTTTGTTTCTTTGATGTTAATCTTCATTCCATATTTCAATGCCGTATCATTCAGACTATACATTATCTTTTGTAGAACCGTCTCGCTTCCCGCTACCATTTCCTTTGTACCGCTACCATTTTAAAATTTGTGTCGGAACCAGCCGTACATGAATATATGCTGTTAGATACTATAAGACATGTAAATGCAAAAACTAATAAATATTTGTATTGTTCTTACTATCTTTATTTAATGTCAGGCTGGTGAAGAAGAAAGGAACTACAAGAGTTTGGTTCAGTTCAGTTTGGATGAAGTCTGGGTTCGGGTTCGGCCAGAGTCTGGGTTCGGGTTCGGTTCGGGTTCGGTCAGAGTCTGGGTTCGAGTTCGGTTCCATTCGGTCAAAATTCTAGTTTTTTGGGGTTCGGTTCGGGTTCGGTTCGATTCCCATCTCTAGTTACTAGTAGCTTTATAACAGGTTTCTACTGATTGAGATTTTAAAACCGAATAGGCCTACGTAATGTTTATTCTTATTTACAGGATTGAGTGATGACGTGCTGTGGGCCAGAGAGGAATAGAGGAGATCTATTCGTATCCCGACCCTGGTTAAACTTGGATTCAAGGGAAGATGATAATGATGATGATGAAGAATCTTGCAATACTCCTGCCATTGCGGCAGTCTTGCTGATTTTCCTCGCTATTTAACTATTGACTAAACAGAGGCCACATTATGATAAAACCGGCAAATGACTAAGCGATCCGAGAAATCAAACTAACGAAAGAAACAGTGAGATGGCTATTCTGAGTGATACGTAACAACATTCAGATGAATGACATAGTAAGATATGAGGGAGCCTTACACAATAAACAACACAGTGGTTCTTGATGTAAAATCAATAAATGGACTATTTAACAACACTTTTAGAGCGACCTTTGGGGGTCTGCCCTTCACAAAGGGGCGACCTTTGGGAGTCAGCCCATGATGTCGGGGCTGACTCCCAAAGGTCACTCCCCACCCCCCCTTTATGAATTTCTACTGAAAAAGATGCCACGCATTGCAGACCTGGCGTCTACGCAGATAGAGCAGAAACATGTATAGAAAAGATACCGCCTGCCGAACACTTAACTCAATGGAGACTCAATAAAGTGTAAGGGAGAAAAGAAGTGGCTACTTATAGCACGAAACAAGAGTCATTTTGCTTTAGCACTTCGTTCAACGTGTGACGAAAACCCGCACGGGGGTATAGTTGCAATTTGTATATAGATATTGTAGAGTATAGTAGTATAACTAATAATTAAATTTTTGTCTCCATCTATCTCTATCTAGTGTTCTGTCAAGTGATAGGTCCAAGATATATATATATTGACTCACATTCTGTTTTCACGCTTCATATAGAACACTAAAATGATCAACAATTTATGTACCTTACCCATTCCATAGGTAGCTTATGGCTTGGGAAAACATGGCTTCTGAAGTGGTTTCCCGATGCCTTCCTCAGCCTTAAATTGTTAATTGTCGCGTCTTATGACAGTTGCAATTAACGGTTGTTCTATTCTTCAGTGTCCCGGACACAATACGGTAAAGTTTTCTATAGTTGTATAATTTTCTCGCTTTGCAATAATTTAGACGCTGCCGTCTTTAGTTCTCTACGTCCTTGAAATCAAGACTGCATGATTCCATATATTTGCCTTGTACATGTGCGTATGCGTTAGATAAATAATACTAATAATAAATAGCACGCAGTATAGTAAACTGATCAGCAATGTTGATATCTACCAATTTAAATGTCATATGCTTAAACTTTTAGACAATTTACTCCATTTTCTGTGTAATCAGTCCTGTGAATATATAAGATTTTGCTCTCAGATCAGCGCTGCTGGAAATTGAACACGCTATAGTTCAATTCATTTCAGGATCTGGATGGATAGCATAGTTGTTAGCACACTTAGCTAATAAGTAACGGATCACGTGTTCGAATCTCAACGAGATAGCCTCGAGTATTTGTCAGTATTCCATAGCGAACAAAACCTGGAGTACCAAACAGCCATTTGTCGTAGATGCTATGACATATACAATAGATGCTATGCATTTATTGGGTGTTTTGATATCACCGGGAATCTTGACAGTTGGGCTGAGATTAGAACCGATTTCCTACTGATTCTCAGGCAAGAGTTCTATCCGAAGTACAATGTATCAACCAGCCATTACAGATCATATTTGATCAATTAATTATTATATGATCTAGGATAGGTGTCGTTAAAACAACTCTAGGATATATATATATATATATATATATATATATATATATATATATATATTATAAATATAATATAAATAGATATAAATCTAGGATAGATTACAATATGTCATAGACATATTATAATTATATAATTTCATTGGGCCATATTGTAGGCCTTAAAGTACATTTTATATTTTGCTATTTGAAAAAAGCAAATTGCCAGTAACGAAAAAACCCTGTTACATTGGTAATTTATAAATTTTCGTTTGATGGTATGGGTCTGTTAGGGGAGGGGCGGTCTTCAAAATCGCCATAAGTTCGACCCACTCGTGTCTGAGAGATATAAAATGTTCAGTTTTTCCAGACTTTCACACCTCCACTGCTACTGAGATCTCCATAGAGTGAAAATTCTCTTGGTGAGAAATAATTATTTTAGTAGAAAGCCCAAGCTAGCTACATCACTGATGGAATGACCACTATACCTGGAAGAACATACAAAAGTCATGTATAATCTAATTCTTGTTGAATAGCAAAACAATTTTGAGAAAGTTAGGTTACAAAGTAACGCAGTATTTATATTCTTCGCAGGGATAGTGAAGTGTGAAATAAAAGTTATCTAGACTTCACAGAATAAAAGTTATTTTGGCTTAATAAATAATATCTCTATCAGCACATTAGCTGCTGATTTCACTATTCTTCCAATTTGATTGTTCTACATGCATGCAATTAGAGAACATTTGGTATTTTCATAGAAAATCGACTCGTTTAATATTTTATAACTCTGCTGACATGGTGTCAAATAGACTACCATCGTGATGAATGCAATACTATTGCTCACTCTGGCTCACTCAATGAACAGAAGCAACTGCTATCCCGTGGCATTTACACTTTTTAAAATGATCGTACCTTGTATTCGCATAATGCACGTTTCTTGCACATTTATTTTGCATAATGGTCTGGATGAATTGATCTGTAATTACGTGTGCAGTGGGGACGTCCCTGACATTATCCTTAGATGAGGAAACGGACGTAAATACTTTATTATTATTATTACTACTGTTATTATTTTTATTTTTATTTTTATTTTTATTATTATAATTTTCACCATGGATTCTTTATCAAGCTTTCTTCATCTAAGCATAATAAGACGAATAATTATAATACTAGCGAGATTAAGAGATTTAAGATATTATGCGACTTATACCGTCTGCAAAATTAAAATTACGATAACACCTTATGATTTAGAAAGGAGAGGTTTGCTTAATGAATAAGTAGCTTTGTAGAAGTAACTTAGTTTCAGAATAATGACCTACAGTATATACAATGTATATAGTACAATTTAGTTATAAAAATACAAGAAAGACTCAAATGAACATTTACAGATTCCTTAATAATATAATAAATGTAATATGATATTCGTAAAGCAATATTAAGGCAAATAATATCATCTTGTGGTGTTTTGACGTCTGTTTGTATAGAGTCTGCAAGAGACGTCCCTGACATTGACTTATGGCGAGAAACTTGACGCTAAATTCTTATTGATTGATTGATTGATAAAATGTAGCCTTACTGGCATTCCAGTTAAGGCTAGTTTTGCTGTTACGGTATGACTGAACCCTTTAGCTAAGTGATTAAAACCGTCTGATAACGTTAGAGAATTTCATCATTCCTGCTCATTATCTTTTCTTCGGGGTGAGGGGGGAAGGAGGAGGGGTGGTTATAGTAGACTGGAAATTTGGAGACTTCGTTTGAACCAAGGAGGTTATATTAACTGGTGGTTGTATATATATAAGCGCTATTGCGTTAGATAAAGCTGGTAAAGCTAAGGCTAACGGCAGTTTCCTCACTCTAAAGCGATGCCAGTGACGGGCGAGCCCAGGATTTGAACCCCGCACATACTGATCCGCGGTCGAGTATCTTACCGACTTCGCCACTGGCTGGAGCCAATGGCGAAGTCGGCTAGATTGTATCGTACCATGTAGCACGATATGAATTGGAGTGGGGAGATTATTAGTAGCAGTTATACTTGTAGTAAATTATTTTTAATGTTGTCATAATAGGAATAATTGTAGTTTTTTAATTATTTCTCTTACATGATCCATGAATGATTAATGCATAAGTGCATTTTAGCTGATTGATTTGAAGTTCGGTAGATCGAACTAAAAAATTTAGAATTTTTAAAAAATTTATTGTCACATTTATTAGCTGATTGATTTGAAATTCGGTCAGTTAAACCAAAATTGCAACGTCACAGAGAAAAGAAAGTCAACTCCAACAAAAATCTCTTATCGTGATTGCATGCAGAGTGCATACAATGTTAGTGTCTTTTATCGTTGAATGGCCGAAAAGTTAGCAAACATGCCTGATAAACTGGAGGCCACGAGTTTGTTTCCCGGTCAGATCGTCTCAAGTAATCATAAAATTAATGCTGCATGCAAAAGGAATTAAATTGTGTAGATGATACTGATCTGTTAACTTTGCGACCATTATAGTCAAAATGACATCGTTATTGTAATACGACGCAAGAGACACTTGGTGCATTACATTAAATTTATTTTCATTTTGACAGTGATCCATTAGAACATCCCTGAGATTTTTCTTCAGATGGCAACTATGTGGCTGATACAGCAGGACTTGCTGCATGCGACAGCGTGCCTATAGCGTCAAACACTGCGACAAACTGACTCCTACCTAAATACCAGTAGCTGATTTAGTTACCACTACATAGCAACTGAGGAAAGCAACGGGAAACCACCTCAGAAACCCTACTTTTCCAACGCTATAGGCTACATAAGGTATGGATAAGGCATAGACTTTGTGAAGGGATTAACTTGTTGATCTAGGGAGTGCCCTTATGGAGCGAGAAAACAGACTTTGAATATGACTATATACCTTGAACCTGCCACTTGGCAGTGCACAGAAGAAAAAGAAGATATAGTAACTCCTACCTAAAGGAGCTACCAATGGTTGGTTTTAGACACAGATTTTGAATCAAAACGCACAAATGCGTTTTACCATTTTGTAATAAAGTGCATTTTACCTGAGCTAATCATATTGAATAACATTTCAAGTGCTGTTAACACAGTTGACAAATTTAATAAATCTGGTTTGATTAAACAGAGAACTGTATGATATAAGTTTACAACAATTAGCCGGATGGAATTGATTACCCCATCGGAGAAAATGAATGGCGCGGCGCAAATACTACGCCAAATTTTATGTATTATTAAGACATTAATAGGCCATTATTGAGTTTATCAGTGACCCCTTTACTACGAGTCCGTAGTAAAGTTCAACCAGTTAGTAAAATTCTGCTGTATTTTAAAGTTAAAGCTAAATTCTGCACAATTTGACTTTCTAGCTTTTAAAATCATATTCCAAATTATTGAGAGGAAATGAAATCTATCATAGTTCACAAAACTGAGGTAAAGCAATTTTTTATTCCTTGTTATTTAGATATCTTTTATTAGTTCATGTCAAATTTCTACTTATTCTGAGGAAAACGAAACATTGTAACATTAATTATTTATTATTCCATTGTTACCATTTACACATGTACATGTACATGCATGTATCATGTAAGCTATCAAACCTCGTCCATGAGTATATACTACTAATCAAACAATTGTTTGTCCTAAATTTTCCAACTTACATACTGTATGAAATTAATAAGAGGAAATTACTTTTAAACATCTTCTAGGCTTAAAGAAATGCGATATCATAGTTACCAAACTTTTTATATACTTGATTACTAGTTAGCAAATACAGTGAAGATATGCATAAAAGTCGTATGCCTATCATAGCTACAATAGTTGTTACTAATAAAATTTTCGAAATATATGTTAAACTTATGTACACTGTAAAAAATAATTGAATCATAACTATAATAAAAATAATTAATTGGTAAAGCAAAAAATATGGGACAGACCTGGGTATAGACAATTTAAGCATGTTCTAAGTAAGGTTTTAGTTCAAATAGTCTAGTTTATATCGCACTTTCCTTTTTGCCTGTTGCCTGTTATCCGATAGTTTTCTGATCGATCAGTCTTAGACAAAATATTTGTGAAGTAGAAACAAGCAAATAACATTGCTTTTTTTATCGCGATTTACTGTTAATAATTCTATAAATAATTAAGCATTTCAGGTAAAAGGCTGTGCGCATTCTTGTAGCAAAATACTGATTAAAATAAATACATGATAATATCGTTAATTTATTTTAAAACTTTACAAATTTACTTTTGAAAATTAAATGCTACAAATACTTGTCGACAAAATATTATTCATTTTATTTCATTTCGTATAATTCTATACGAGTATCTTCAATGTTAATCCTCGTCCGGGAGAGATGAACCAACGCTTCTTCCAAACCTCCCAGCCACTCCGTATGAGTCATATCTTCTAGGTCCTGACCTCTTTTCTTCCCTCTCGCTCTTCCATCCTCCATTCCTCAGTGACGTCACGGCGTTGTCCCTGGCAACTACCGCTTCCAACCCGTCAGTGAGCTGTTGCAGCCTAGCAACCGTTGCTCTTAATTGAGTCAGAAGCACGTGACTATCTTCGACCAATCGCGTGGCGCTGTCTGATGACGTATAATCGACGGGGATGACGTAGGCAGCTTGGAGCGGTGTTACCAGGGTTAGACATATTAGTACTGACAATGCTGCCAAAGCGGCTGAAACTGATATTCTGTTCATTCTGAAATACAAAATTGTGCAAATGACGAATAACTACATTGTTTTTATTTATTTTTATTAAAAACTATTAAAACTAGTTTCGTTGTGATAATAGAAATTTCTAAAATGATTTTCCGAATAATATCTTTTATTGTTAGCAATAAATGGATATGGAGAATGAAATGAAATTATTAAAATTCACTAATCAATGAAGAATTACATTATTCTTTCACGATTAGCTTATTCTTGTCTCACTTGTTTAAAATGAGCACCCGAAGTGCCGAACTCCGAACGTCTGTTTTCAGTCCATGCTATTGTTCATCTATTATTTAATAAATGATTTAATATAGATCCATCGTTACAGTTTCTGGGGTTAACTTCAACACAATTAGTATATACATAATTTTGAATATCAGCTTAACGGGCTATATTATGCAAGGTTCTATAGAATTAGATGAAAAATTAAAATTACATCTTCATTCCCCAAAATAAGGCTAAGACATAATTTAACGTCAGTTTTCTGTCTCGAAAGCATATCAGTGACGGCGAGAGCACTAGATTTGAACATTGCATCTACTGATCCACAGTTGAATGGCTTATCGACATGCCACTGTCTCAATACAGTTCTTATATGACATCATCATTATCCTCCTCCTCCCTTGAACCCCAGTTTAATTTGGGTCGGGTTACATATAGACTCTCTCAAATCCTCTCTGTCCTACACCACACCATCAGCCAATCCCTTTCTGACGTTGGTATGGATCCTAGTGCTTTAGTCGCCTTCTACGACACGTGCAGTCATCGGTTGGTCAGTTCTTAAAACAACCCGGACACAACACGAGAAAGTACTTATATAACACACAATACTTATATAACTTAATACTTATATAACACAATACTTATATAATACACTTATTTAAAAAATTATATTTAAGTTATTTCATTTCCAAAGAGAATTTAAAAGTCGACTAAGCCAGGTTTTCATACTACTAAAGTTTTACAGCCGAATAAGCCAGAACCAATTCAATATGACACTAAATAAAAAAGGCTATACAGTTCACTATTGTATCACGTGGAATATTTCCATGGATAAATCTCAGATCGGATTGATTAGAGAGCCAAATTTAGAACATTCACAATACAATTAGCTAAACTAGTAGCTAGGACAATTAGCCATACTGGTAACACGGACAATTAGCTATAATGGCAACATGAACGATTAGCTATATGGTATCATGGACTATTAGATATACTGATAACATGGACAATTAGCTATGCTGGTAGCATGGGAAATTAGCTATTCTGGTAGCATGGGCAATTAGCTATTCTGGTAACATGGGCAATTAGCTATACTAGTAGCATGGACAATTAGCTATACTGGTAACACGGACAATTAGCTATGCTGGTAGCATGGGCAATTAGCTATTCTGCTCCATGTTTAAATCCTGGGACGAGACGGGGTTTGTTTTTCGACAGCGGAATAATAGATACAGAATTCAACTCAACTGCTCTCCGCGTCACTGAAATGCTTTCGAGCAGAGGAAACAGAAGTTAAACTTCTCATTTTCAGATTTTTGTGGTACTAAAAGTAATAGATATAGATACATGTATTACAAAATATGGTCATTCACTACAATATACATGTATGTATTTAGCCTTTAGCCGTAGAGTCTCAGCCATTTGCGTTACGAGTCATGTCAGAATATTCACTTATTTGATTTATGGATCCGTCGAAGAGTATGTCGTGAAATTTAGCTACATGCACGAAAAAATGAAAACTTAATCGAGAGCTTGTAGTTTTGGTGACAGCATCGGAATAGCATCGTCACTATGATAATACCTTATAGCATCACGATAGAATCGTTATAGCATCGTAATAGCATCGTTACTGTGATAACACCTTAGAGCATCACGATAGCATCGGCGATAGTAATATGTTTGTATCTAAAAGCTTTTTTTTTACAGCAATTCAGTTAAATTTAAGCAAATATATATTAGCCTATAATGTACACTGTGTTTAGTTATTAAATTCTTAATAATGATTTCATTAATATTTTGTTAGAGAATTTTTCTAAATTTAATATTAAATTATTGCAAATATCGATCGGTGTTGCATATAATTTTGCAACCACGATCTAAGAATGTATTTTTTCGTTATAAATTATTTTATTAAGTAAATTTTAACTAGCTTACTTGAATTGGTTAATTTAAATTTTATTTTTGCTTACTTAGTTTGAGTTTAGTTTACTTGACTATAAATGTTATATGAATACAGCCTTTTAACTTATAAAACTACAAACATTAAAAACTACAAATTGGCCTATGAACAACTTCAAGCTTGAACAACTACAAACTTGAACAAATACAAACTTGAATAACTACAAATTTGACTACCAATTTTAAAATATTTATGAAGTTAAGAATATTACAACATACTGTACTAGATCAGGAATGTTGCCTTACATGTTATCAGTTTTCGTTATTAGTGCGATGCCCATTAATAAGGCCTATGTCTACTGATTTAAAATATCGGATGAACTTATGGCGTACCTGACTACAAACTAACCTCATACAAATCTTATAATTTCAATTGTAGGCCTATATGTGTTTGTAATTTTTCTACCTTTATTATTATAACAAAATGATTGCAAAAAATAAGTTAAATTCTTCCACTCAAAATTTCTCAAGATATAAATTGTTTTTCATTTTGAGTATAATATTGATGCAAATTAGGTTAATTAAAAATTGAACACAAAGTAATGTGAAAATAATTAATGTGAATATTACAAAATTAATATTTTGAAGATAAAGAAGGATGTCATTTTAACTTTTTATTGATCTATGTGTAATATAGGCCTATTATCCCCAGCATTTACAGAGATATATTATGCATATATGGTAATGTGCGATCACTAACAGTAATTGTTGAAGCAATTTTCATCATATCATTTCTAACCGTAAATATGATATTTCAATAGAGAAATTATTAGGCCTAATTATTAATTTCAAAACAAATAATTCAATAATATGTTTCACATTTAAGCTAAGAAAGTTTTCATTAAGAGAGACTTTTATTTATTGTTTATTCAAATAGGCCTATGAGAAATATCTAACAGGATTTTTAAACACAATATCTTTTTAAATTTTAAAGGATGATCTAGATTTATAGACAGCAGCCTCCATTATAAGGTAAGTCAATGAACGTTTTTCAAAGTCTAATAGATTTTGAAACTGCTGCAGCCGGTATTAGGTCAATTATTTTATTTACAGAGGAATGAGGAAAGATGAAAAGTTTTACAATTCCAAGATTTCTTAATTTAGACCGTTTCGCTTAAACTATATTTGATCCATTTGAAATGAATTAGAGATAAAGAATAGTGAGTCTAATAAAGCCCTACAAACGTTTAGAACGAGAGAAAAAAATGGCTGACAACCTGAAATTTATCAATGTGATACTTGAAAATTCTATTATAATTCGATTTGAAATTTATTTTCTCTCTTTCATTGAAAGCCTGAAAATATACATATTTGCTTATAATAATTTCAAATTTCTTTAACTTCTAAAGTGCTTCATTATTTTTTCAATGATTTCTTATATTTTAAATTTAATTTCATGTTTTGATTATCTTATTTTTGCCAAAATTAATGACACTATATAGATAGCTGTTTAAATGTATTTGAACTTAAATCTACAGAAATGTGTACAGAGTTATCAAACCATTTTGGTGTTCTACATATTTATATGGTGTTATACGTAAATGGATCAATTGATAAAGATATGAAGGATGAATAGTGGAATAATGCTAAAAAAGTATTTCAATTTCCAAACACAACTAACGGCGCAGTTTAATACGTGCCCTCAGGGCACTGCACATGTATTGAATGTTATTATTCTTTTATGTTCCATTTGATCCAATCTCCATGGGGTAGTAGACAAAGTATGAATATTAAACATATTGGTCGTTAATAAATGTTTGTTACATTTTATTTTAGAGTTGCATAAGTGAAAAATAAAAAATTTGTTACTCATTCAGGAGAAATTCTCTGTAAAATATAAATAAAGCGGTTTGAATTATATCTTATGTTGTTTCGCTTTAGAAATTTACTATCAAGCGCAAGCATACCTTATGAAGCGAATGATGAGTATAAGTCCTGCTTAGAAACTTTTTCCAGTGGATGAAACTTCGTGGTAGAGATATGTCCCGTAAGAAGCTCTGTGGATGAGACAATGCAACTAAAGCTCTGGTTGAGGCAGCAGCTTCACTGCTTCAGTGTGCATGAGACTGAGTGTCCGTAGAAAATGTCGTATGAAATTGATTGCTCCCTGCTATTAATGAATTATGTGAAATGCGGTGGCGTGTGTGGGTGTTTGATGAAGATAAAGAATTATTGTGAGATTCAAGTGACTATTTATTAAAGATGTCATATAACGGTTGGACCACTGCAGAATAGGGCAACCGCAAACAATCTGCTGCGTGTAAGTAAGAGGCGACTAAGGCAGGAGCTGAGGATGGCAAGAGGGGACCCAACTCCAATTTCCCACCCACTTACCTTTGCTTCTCTTTCCTTGCAGTTTACCTTTTTGTAGCTGGAGCTAGTGGCTAAGTCGGTAAGATGCTCGATCGCGGATCAATATGTGCGGGGTTCAAATCCTGGGCTCGTCCGTCACTGATATAGCTTGCAAGTGAGGAAACTGACGTTAACCTTAGCTTTTTACCATCTTTATGAACTCTTTTAATAAACCTTCTGCCCCCAGGAAGTGTCCAACTTATCACTCGCTGGTGAAAAATATCCCATGCGCATCATCAAGCAGCTGAATAAGTTTGTTGCTCATGACTTATTGCCTGCATACATGATGCAACAAGTCACTCGCTCTGCCCACTCTCATGTAACAACCAATAGAATCTCGAGTCCGTGAAACGTTACATACGTCACTGATGCGACGTCACACTATGCAGTAGTATAATTATGCCTAATGGAGTAGTAATGGATGTTCCTTTTATTTGATTTAAGTTTGATACAATTGAATTGGTTTTCTAATTCATAATATTCCCTTTATTCCTAATCCATATGAACTTAAAAGGTTAATAATAGGGTTTCATTTCATATCATTAAATAGTTTTAATTTTTTATAATTAGTGCAGCTGCAGTATGGATTCAATAACGAACTACGGAGATTAGAGGGGAAGACAGGATGAACAGTTCAATTTATTTTTAATCTCTTTAAAATGGGTTTATAGATACGAGAAATTCATAGTCCACATTGTATATATATATAAACCATCTACTCTCTCTGCAATTTTAGGAATAGAATACTTGGGTTTTAAATATTTTGATATCACATCGTTAGTTTAATGTAAGACGCGGATTAAGCTTTCAATAGAATCAAAGAGTGGGAACAATACTTAATACATGTAGACCTATATTTTATAGGATATAACATTTGGAACACCAATTCGAATAGCTTCCTAATGCTATACCACGAGACACAAGAATTCGTGCAGTCGAATGAATTATTTTCATAGACAAATAAGACGGAGCGCTCCAAGAGGTGTTCAAAGTTGCCTTCCTGGCCAAAGTTAGGAAGATATTTCGATATTTCGTCATCATATATTCCCACAGTAGGCATAGGGCACCCATCTCAATATAGGCAGAATTCCCAAGAATAATGGTATATCAAAAGGAATGTCAAAAATTATTTAAAGATCCACTCGTATGTGGACATGAAGAGAAAGACGGAAGATAGATATGAGTAGAGGCTCTATATACTATGGCCAGTAAGCAGTGCACTAAGAGAGAGAGATGCTCCTCCCTTCTGCTCGTATTTGAAGTATGGGCTGATCAGAGAGTTCGATCACTGAAACGCTTAATTGATGCCTAGAAAAGAAAGCTTATGACCTTGACGTTAAACCAACACCCATCGGGAAAAGTTGAACGAGGGAGAAGAGGGCCCCTGATAGACTTACGATATTGTACTTGGCTACCCGCTGGGCGGACAATGTGGCAGAGTGTGAACTGCTCATCATTAATTTATACAACATCACGCCAACAAGCTAAAATAAATTAAAATTAATGATCGTTCGCAATTATGAAACAATTGCGCTGGCCGAATCAAATAATTACCAGTGTAAACGTGATGTATTTATAACGGTTTCTGTTTAAATTGCGTCGGGCAATTAAGAGCCTTAATATAATTTAATGACATTGCTTTTCTACCATGCAGTAACCAGATTTGTTAGGCTAATCTGCAAACTATACAATGTATGCTTTTTATTGTTTGTAGGCCAACAAACAATAATATATATATACATGTACATGTATATATATATATATATATATATATATATATATATATATATATATATATATATATAGGCTACATACATATATTGCACATGTACATGTATATATAGCTACAGACTGCGTCAAAAGAATGACATTCTGAAGAACATTTTATTATTTTTATTTCTAATTAGAAGCAGGAAATCGACAGGATTTTAATAAACTTTTGCAGTGAAATTAGAGATATATATTATTATCTATATTATTACATACGAGTACAATACTCATATTTAATGAAATAGACCGAAGTGTAGTACAAAATTATTATAATAATTATCATTACTAAACTAGCGGTGCTGGCGCTACCATGGCATTTTGCATAAAATGTGTGTCGCTGATATAAATGCACTTTTCAATTTTATCTATATTATTAAAACGTATACGATAGGCCCACTCGTATTTAATGAAACAGATCGAGGTGTAGTAAAATATTTAACCGTTTTAAAATTCAACCTCTCAGACTCAGTGTCTCAAAGTGGAAAATATCGCCCACTCAGATAACAAGTGATATATAGCATAATTGTAGACCGTAACTTTAGAGATGCTTTTTGTAGGGTATTGAAGCGAGGACGACGAGAAAGTTTCAGACATCTGTATATAGCCGGGAGGTTAGGCTTGTTATCTCAGGTTCTTGCCGGCAGTGTGTCACCGGTTCAATATTCTATATATTTCTCTCAAACTTTATGGGCACATAAAGTGTCTGTAGAATGTTTCAAAGTGGGGTTAAAATTTTTAAAATATTAAACTAAAATAGTTCACGCCTGCAGATTTCCAATTGTTATGGTATATTTAAATAAATGATGTAGGTTGAAATATAGGCCAAACTTACACTTGACTCTTTCTCTCTCAGTGAACTGCCTACTGGCAGGTCTACGGAATATAACGCTTCCACTCTTCTCTGTCATCCGTTTCCACTTCATAGCCACATACCAGTGCACCATTAAATCATCTAAAATTATTAATCTCAGTCTGTTTCTGCTTCATTTTACTTACATTATTTCTCCTATGATCTCCTTTAGTAAACTATCTCCCTTTAGAATGTGTCCTGTCCACTTCTTCTTCCTAAATCTTACAGCATTTATCAACAGTCTATATGTACATACACCCCACTAGCCACTACTAATTAATGTTGAATACCCAAACGCTTGATCAGCAACTAGTTGATCTGTGAAGCGCTCTTGATGGAATTTGAAAGCAGATCGTCTTTGAGTATAAATAGGAACAATGCCTGGAACATTCATTGCTGTCATACTGATGATTATAATATGATTAAACAAATTGTATTGTTTCATTCACAAGTTGATAAAGTCATTATTCTACTTCCACAATGCCTCAATGTTGTCACTGAAGATAGTAACACTCTGTTATTTTGTTGTTGCCAATTAAAGCATATCCCTGTATGTAGGATATCAAGGGGTTCAAGACTAACATTTCTGTTGCTAAAACAGTCTACTTAATAGGTGCTCGATCATGTCATGCGAATTCTAAACGATTAAAATCTAGGACTCTTTCATGTTGTATACTAGAGTCTGCACAGTCTTCCTTTAGATATTGATTATACCTCATTTAATATTTTTATTAGAACACCAGCAGCAACAACACAAGCAATTAAAGTATCAATGTTTTTCATTAACTCATCAAAATCGAAATAAACGGCCAAATCGATCAGCTACAAAGAAACTGTCAATGAGCTCTTTTATAGCAAATTCGTAAGACAAGTAAAAAGATCATTTACGTAAACATTTTACCCGTCGATCCGTATTCATGTGATGTCGCTAATGTTCAGGTAAAGTCAAATAAAACAAATATCAGGCGTCATGATTTCTAATTGTAATCTAAAAGTATTAAGCAGGCAACGTCGATTTATTGGTTATCAAACGGCGCCCTAAAATTTATTAATTTGATTCTACAACATCTCATTAAGGAAAACAAATATTGTAACAACTGCTCTATAGTAAAATTTATAACAATTTCGAGTATCCAAATGAGCACCAATAAAAATAATGATGATTCATAAAAGTCTCAGATGCAGCAATAATCACCGATGATGTTTTAATAATATTAATTGATTCGCAGTAGAGAAGCTCTCTTGATGAATCGAATCAGCCACAAAATCAGGCTTTGAATATAGAAAAAATACTGATAAAATCAGTTAAATTTTAGTCGGCCGAATGTCACAGTTAATTTAAAGAATATCGGCCATATTCGATCAACAGCAACTCTTAACGCATTCAACAGTTAAGTAATGTATTGGGTGGTTGAACGAGTGCCTCATATGCTAAGAAGAAGAAGAAGTTAAATTTTCAATTCGTTTAAACCTGCTTTGCAATACGTCCAGGGTCTGGATGCAGATATATTTGCTCTAAAATCGCCATCTATGATTCAGAAGTTGTTCTGCAACCCCGCTGAATAGAAGAGTTCGCTGAATAAAAGCTTCGGTTATGACGCATGTTGGTCTATCAGCAGCTTTGTGATATGGATACTGAAATAGTATCCCAATAGAACGGCTAAACTTTAGTTATTTATGTTTAAAATAATAAATGAAGCTTAAAACATTATAGACTTATCGAAAGTTTCACTTGGCGAAAAGACCTCGAACCTGACGTCATTGTGAGGCTAAGAAACCGACGTTCAATAGTACTTTTCATTGGCATAATGTACTGAAATGTTATGAGTTAAGAAAAGAAGCATTTAAGAATGGAAATATGACAACAATGTTGTACGCCTAAATAGAGTAAGCTCTTAATCCACAGTTAGTGTAGTGCTTGCTATGTTAGTAGCCAGAACTTAACTCTGACACTACATAGAAGCATTAATTAATTATCTAGTGTAGCCTACTGTAAAATGTCGAACGACATTTAAAGCTCTCTCAATGATATGCCAAAGGATTTCAATTCGGTGCACGTTTGGCACGAGAGGTTGATTTAGTTTTAGCGTAGAGTATCTACAAGGAATACATTAAATCGAGGACTGTAAAGTACTAAAGCATATGAATGCATATTTCAAGACACCCGCGGGAGGAAGTTGCTGTTGAAGGGGTCACTGAGAATCTGACGTGTTTGAAATAAGTTACAGATTTGTTTATAACTAAACAGAAACCGCTGAGATATTTTTGTCGACAATTTAATCGCATCAAATATGCAAGCATACGTTATTTATCAGCAATGCAATGACTAAAAAAATTAGGTAGACATAAAAATGATATTACTAGATTACTAAACCAAAAGAATATTTAACTAACTCTTTAATCAGTCAGTAATTAATAATATGGAAGTAAATCGATCAGTCAATAAATTCCAGACGAGAAATAAATAAATAAATTTATTCAATCTATATAATAATTCTTATTCTATTTTTAATACAAACAACAAAAGAAAATTAGTATATTTATCATATGTTCGCAACACGATCAATACATCTTTATTATTTCTGTTCATGATTAATTATTTATTCAATAGCTGTATATAGCTACAATTAAATTAAACAAAGATAATAGTTTAGTTTGTCTCAAGTTCAAATGGTATTAACTGAATCGCTTATACAAGTATATTGTCAATATATAGCCCTGCATAGCAGCATCGATTTTTATAAAGTAAAGTTCCATAAAGTTTAAAATTCTATCATAATCATCATCACCATCCTCCCTTGAATTCCAGTTTAACCAGGGTCGGGATACAAATAGACTGTCTCAAATCCTCTCCGTCTTACACCACCAGCCAATCCCCTATTTAAGACTTCCATTCGTTTAATTTTTTGAAGCCTAGGCGCTCACCAACCGAGTGCCCTATCTGACGTTGGTATGGATTTAGTGCTTTAGTCGCCTGCTACGACACGTGCAGTCACCGGTTGGTCAATTCTTCAAATAACCCGGATACAACACGGGAAAATATAATAATTTAATATAATTCATAATAAAGATTAATAACATTATAAAATTGGTTTGAAACTATAAGCCTTACAAGATTCATCGATGACATATTATCATAAACGTCTTAAACTATTTTTTATTAATTGAAGTACAATATTTCTACTAACCAAGTTATTTGTCGCGAAAAAATTTCCAATAGAGAGAGAGAGAGAGAGACAGAGAGAGACAGAGAGACAGAGAGAGACAGACAGACAGATACAGAGAGACAGAGAGCAACAGAAAGAGAGAGAGAGAGAGCAAGAGACAAAGAGAGAGAATGAGAGAGAGAGAGAGATAAGGGAGAGAATAAATAAATTATCCTATGCAGTATGAGTCAGATAATTACAAGTTGTAGTTAACCTAGTACATCATGAGAAGCACATTAACAAATTCTGAAGAGATATCAATGAAAAACTGCCAAAAAAATATGCCATCATTATCATTGTCGTCGTCATCACATCGTCATCATCATCATCCTCGTCGTCGTCGTCATCATGATCATGATCATGATCATAAGGTGAATTGAACCTTCATGAATTTGAACCCCAATCGCGCTGATCTGAGAGTAAAATCTCGGACATTCACTGGACTGGTTATACGGAAAGTGGACTAAATTGCCTAATGGTTTAAACATTTGGTATTAAAAATGATAGATATCAACATAGTCTATAATTTCACTATAATGCGTGTTTACTTTTTTGACATCAGTTAAAACCAGGCTCCCTTAAATTTTTCCAAAATTCACAAAGGTAGTAGAATACAGACAGACAGACTTCATGTAATGAAATCGTTCGCCAAACAACAAATTCACCAGCGAGTGTTAGAAATGCTCTACAAACATTTGAAATGCTGCCTACGCTATACTACTTCGAGAGGCAATTCGGGCTAATACTAAATACATTAGAGATACACTTCAGCAATTATATAAATGCAACCCAATCCTAATGTTAAGCGTTATATTTATCTAACATACACCTCAGACTATAAGACCAGCTGGATAGCCTCGGCAATATAGCATATTCATAAAAGGTGAATCTAGGGGCACGACTAGAATAGTTTAATCATACAGTCAATCAATCAATTAACAATTGCTTGTAATTACCTACTATACACTCTCCTAGTCACGCCCGTTTAACACGTTTTCTCTAGTTATTGTCTGGTCATGGAGCTTCCCACGATATCGTTATATTGTAAATAACAAGTGAGAGACTGACTTCAACTCAACGCATTGGCTAATCCCTGGCTAAAGCCAGTGGCGATGTCGATAAGTTTTTCGACCGCGGATCAGTATTTGCGGGGTTCAAATCCTGGGCTCTACCGTCACTGACATCGCTTTCGAGTGAGGAAACCGACGTTAACATTAGCTTTAACAGCTTTTAATCCGAATGATCCAAATCCATTAAGCCTGCTTTGACCAGTCTCAGAAGTTGATTAGATCTGTTTGCACTTGAGGCTTGAATTGACTAAGAACTGGTGCGTGTCCTTTCTTCCTGATCGGCCGCATATCATCCTATTCCACACAAATGTTACAATATCCGTGTGTCAGTATAATTTCTATTAAATATTTTTATAAGTATTCTAATAAATATTGCGCAAGCGTTGTTTACTATGAAAAAATTGAACAGCAACTGTAAAACTGTTAATCTTGAACGATGAAAGAAAAGCTAAGCTTAGCAAGAACACAGACGAAGGAAATATGACGTTTCACTGTACAAGTAGAATAATATCCAAATCAGACAAGGAAAATATTAATAAATTAACATAACAAAGTTATAGCGCTGAATATTAGATTTTAAAAGTTTTAATTTAAAATATCTTTCAAAGGGCAAATATTAATCTTTAAATGTTTCAGATTTAAAGTGCAAAAATCTTTTTCAGAATCAAAATTTTTTCAGAATCAAAGATCAGAGAAAATCGAAGGCAAAGCCAATCATTATAGAATGAGAATAGAATGCACAATCAATCAAAGATTTAAGAACCCATTAGGTAGAGATTTAAGAACTCATCAGGCAGAGATTTAAGAAACCATTAGGCAGAGATTTAAGAAACCGATAGGCAGAGATTTAAGAAACCGATAGGCAGAGATTTAAGAAACCGATAGGCAGAGATTTAAGAAACCATTATGCAGATTTAAGAGAATTACGAAACATTCACAACAGCTCGCGAACACTAATCCAACATACAGAATAGTGCCAGAAAAAAGAAGATACGTAAATACATGTACTTAAATAGTGTTCTATATAAATAAATATATGTTATAAAACACAAGAGAGCATATTAAACTATCAAGACATGCATTTGCAGGTATATAAGTATATACATGTACATCTACGATACACACAGTTCCAATCTAATTAGTCTATAGATATGATAGACACGTCAACTACGGTTAAAGTTCTCTCTAAATTAATCGTACCTTTATCGTCCTCATTTTACCTTGAATCACAGTTTATTTTGGGTCGGGATACGAACAGGTCGTTTTTTCCATTCATTTTAGAAAATTTGTAGCATTTCTAGAGACAGAGCGCTCTACTTAATCGTACACTTATAAAAAAATTAAATCTAGATAATGTGGAAATAGAAGCCTAACATTGAGTTAAAATTGATAAATGATCGACCGATAGGAGGAGGGGGGAGCAGAGAGAATTTTGGACCAAATTTTACAAACAAGATTGTAACACTTTTCACACTTTCAGGGGAAGTACGATGGAGGACGCGGGCCGAATGCCCTCTAACCCCAATTCTAACACAGGCTATTCACTCAGAAATTGGACGGATACGGCTCGCGGGCAAACAAAACAAAAGCAGCAGTTTTAAATAAACTGGTAATAACTTGTCAAAATGTTTTGTAAAGTGTAACAGAAGAGACAATAAATCAAATACAGCAATATATCTGAAGATTTTAATTCTTCAAGACTGCAGACAGAGGTAACAGCATAGCCACTTTCAGAAGGTTCAAATGGAGGGTAAAATGCCCCCAGTCCGCCAGGGCGGGCTCTCAAAATAACCGCTATTTACCTCCAAAGTTTTTTACTCCTGTAGACAAAAATTAAGACGCACAATCTTGTGACGTTTTGAGCCATAAAGACATCACAAATTTGAGAAGTGTAAAGGGGATAATTATGGAAAAAGAAAACACTTGCAACAGCGGAAGACAGTTGGACCATTAGTAAAGCTATTGTTCAATGTTTACAATAATTGAAAGGAACCAATAATTGTGAAGTATCATCGAAGTCAGGATTTTTCTTTTCTCATGACATGTCTTTAGAACTGGGCAAAACAAATTAAATCATTTTTGCTTAAAATTCGACGTGAAAAAAGTGGGTGTGTGTATATATGTACACACGATTGTCCACTGCAATGTGATTCATAGTTATGTAATTGATCAATCAATGAAGATTTAACTATTGGTCTAACAATAGAAGGCTACGTTAGAAACGTCATGCTCATGTATTATTTAAAAAGACGCAATTATTAGTTACAGAAATCAAGAAAGCTCAATGACACGAGTTCAATGATACGATAAGAAATAATACCTTTCTGGCCCATTTTCCACCCCACCAAGCTCTTCAGGATACAATTTTCTCCAATTTATACTACATTTGAGGGGCAAGAACATTATTCCAAATCTAAATACTGCATCATACTTCAATTTATTGTCTGTAATCCTGCATTTTACGATTAAAATAGTTATCACTCTATGGCTGAAATAGCTAGTTATCACTCTAGACTGAAATAGTAATCATTCTACTACTGAAATAGTTATCATTCTACTACTGAAATAGTTATCATTCTACGATTGGAATAGTTTTAATTGTACGATTGAAATAGTTTTCATTCTCCTATGATTAAAATAGTAATAATAATAATACGATTGAAAATCTAGGATTCATTATCCTAAATAAGCTTCACAATTCTTTTGATTTGCTCTAATAATTTGGATATCGTATTAAATTTGGATATCGAGCGTGAGTGTAACGTTATGCCGACCAAATATTAAATTGTACTGCATAATAAACCTTTACCTCCTTAAAAATTAATATTTGACGTCGTAAATGATTTATACCACAGGGAGAACACATTACGAAGCGTTCTTTAAGCAACGAATATTCTAAGAACTAGGTATAGGCCTATAGAAGGTAATCTCACATACAGCATATAATGTCACAAGTTCACTCTAAGTTCATCACAAAATCAGCAAACAGTTCAATGTTACCCATAAAATGCAGAAATTAATTCTGCAGATTTAGGTCTTCAGTTTTATCAACAAGAAAAGTTCCATTCTTGATTTTTGACACGTTGACAAAAAAACTGTGCGCAAATGCTCCAAAGATATGAAACCTGGATAAACACTTGAGATTTAACTCCAGTGATACAACAAAGCTACTATATATATAACACTATGGCATTTATTTACTTCAACCGGTTGATGAACAATCTACAAGGATAGATGATTAAGAGTGGATAGTAAACTTGCCTGATTCGAAGTAGGCCATCGGTTTGAATACAGATGGATTGCCTCGGACAGTATTCATCGTTATACAGAAACAAATGTCACACAAAGCATGCAGCTTTTATAATCTCCTAAATTAATAGTGTTGCATATTATTGAATTTAGAGACAATTCGATACCGCTTATAGACAATTTATATCAAGAAAGAAAAGCTTATGTTCCCAACAATGTGAAGAATGTGAAGCGGATATTGGAAGAAAAGAATTTGGCAGAATGTATCTAGCACAACCATTACGTAGTATTTATTAATGATGATGAATCATAAAGGAGCTATACGGCTTCTTTCACACAGTCTAAAGACCTCATCCATAAAGGGGTCAAATTCATATACAAACGCATCCTAGTGATATCATCGATTTCTAAACGCCCAATTAAAACGTTCAAATCTGATGACGTCACTGACAAGTCCTATCTTCGTCCGCACAGCACAGTAATGACATCATCAATACCTTTTTAACATATTGCGAATATAAGGCTGATAATGTCATCAACAATTCACAACAGCCCTACTGTAGTCACTAAATTACCGATCGCGTAATACTAAGGTTTTGTGCGCACTCGTGTTCTGTTGATGTCATCGATATCTGACTACGGCAATGCCAGCGTCACATCTTTGTGCTGACATGTTGTAATCGAGAAGTTCCCAGGTCTCCGTAGTCTGGTCATAAACCTCTATGCAGCTCAGCAACGAGTTGCCATCGTATCTGTTAAACAAGCGTTACAATGTTGTCAATCAATCTATCAATCAACAAGTCAATCAGTAAACCAGTAAAATAATGAATAAATGAAATAATCAGTCAATCCAGCAATAATATAAATTGATTATTTTAATTATCAATTATTTATTATCAATAACTTACTTATTTAGATGATTTTAAAATTTAATTATATAAATTATTTAATATAATTATTGAAGAGTTTAAAACTTATGAAAATCTATTTAGATATTAAAGTAAAAATCGGTAAAAGCCAAAACTGAATGAAAATTTAGCAAACAGTCTTGTCAGGTAGGTCTTCCATTCTAATTTCGTTACAAATATCCTGTAAACCTGATTTCGATATTTAAATTCTGAAAATTTATATGTTATAAATCTTATGAATGCGTGAAGGTTCAATTACTTAAAGCAATTGATTGTGTTTTAGTCTTGAATTACGGTATAAAATGAGTACAGTATTTCATTAAACATAAAAAGATTTACATTATAACCTCTTTGACCGAACGTATGAATTACTCTCCTACTCTACCCAATCTTAAATCAATTAACCTGGACGCTATCAGCAGCAAAGACTCAACTTCTGGCTTATTAAAGAATGGCTCGAGCCAGTGGCGAAGTGGGCAAGCTGTACGACCGCGGATCAATATTGTACGGGGTTCAAATCCTGGGCTCACCCATCACTGACATCGCTTTCGAAAGAGAAAACTGACGTTAACACTAGCTTTACCGGCATTTATACTATTATTATTTTATTATTAACAACGAAACTTATATAGCAGCGTAATGACCAAACTCGGTCTTCGAGACTACTTTACAGAAAGAGTTCTGTATTATATTATATTATATATATTAGCTATATTGTATTATATATATTAGCAAGATCTTACCCAGCTACGACGTAGAGTCGACCTTTGAGAACACACGCGCCCACATAGCAGCGCGGTACGTTCATGTTGTTCACGGCAGACCAGTGACCGGTGCGTATGTTGTAGCTCTCCACACTCGCGAGGTGATTAGAGCCGTCATAGCCTCCGCACACAAATATAGTGTCCAGTAGCACCGCCATGCCGGCTCCTGCGTGACCAATCAAAACAGTTATAACATACCGGCTCCTACGTGACTAATCAAAACAGTTATAACATACCGACTCCTGCGTGACCAATCAAAACAGTTATAACATACCGGCTCCTGCGTGACCAATCAAAACAGTCATAACATACCGGCTCCTGCGTGACCAATCAAAACAGTTATAACATACCGGCTCCTACGTGACCAATCAAAACAGTCATAACATACCGGCTCCTACGTGACCAATCACAACAGTTATAACATACCGGCTCCTTCGTGACCAATCAAAACAGTAATAATATACCGGCTCCTGCGTGACCAATCAAAACAGTCATAATATACCGGCTCCTACGAGACCAATCAAAACAGTTATAACATACAAGCTCCTACGTGACCAATCAAAACAGCTATAACATACCGGCTCCTGCGTGACCAATCAAAACAGTTATAACATACCGGCTCCTGCGTGACTAATCAAAACAGTTATAACATACAGGCTCCTACGTGATCAATCAAAACAGTTATAACATACAAGCTCCTACGTGACCAATCAAAACAGTTATAATATACCGGCTTCTGCGTGACCAATCAAAACAGTTATAACATACCGGCTCTGCGTGACAAATCAAAACAGTCATAACATACCGGCTCCTGCGTGACCAATCAAAACAGTAATAATATAGTGTAGAGCTTCATTGTCATACCGGCTTCTGCATGACCAATCAAAACAGTCATAATACAGTGTAGAGCTTCATTGTCATACGGGCTCCTACATGACCAATCAAAACAGTCATACTACAGCCTACATCACATTTCAAAATGAATTTTTGCTTCAATTAAGCACTGTTAAAAGACAAATGAAATTAAAGTACGTTTTCATTATTTTAATTGCATAATTCATAATTGATACCAGTGTAAACTTTTAAAATACAGTTAGAATTTAAAAAGTAGAAGTTTAATGACAATTAAATTGCATCTTTTATAGTTTATTAGTATTAAAAAAATCATGAATAAAAATTTGAACCAATATTTAGCATATATGATAAAAGCATTGTCTAATTTCGGACAGTAACACCTTTATACTTCGTGTGGTCGTAGGCGCAATGCTGGACCACTGGTCGGTGCTTGGGTCGTATAAGTTCAATGATAATTACCAGATCTACGCGTTGTCATAGGCGCAATGTTGGACCACTGGTCGGTGCTTGGGTCGTATATATTAAATGATAATTACCAGATCTACGCAGTAGTAGGATGATTACTTGTCTGGGACAAAATGAGTTTTTAAGGCAAAGTTATGCATACCTTGATTAAAATGACAAATTAGCCTCGTCCAGCCTTGAAAAATTCCCATCGCGCATAGTCATGTGACCTCGAATAGAAACTCTAGGAAAAACCCAGTTTCGATTCGCTTATAAATAGCTTGAGGCGTAATTATCATACGACTATGAGTCATGCGCTGCGATGAAAAACCGACATTTTCGATTCATCAGCACAATTACAGGCGTCGACTGTTTCAATAGTAAATATACTATTAAAACTTTCAATCAGTAAATCAAATCATTGTAACTATATAACATCCATCAACAATTTTTCCTGCTTTTCTTTTAAAGAAATTTAGATCATGTTTAGTTTCTTTACCGGCTTCATACATCGACTTGAATTCAATAACTTCACCAGTGATGGTATTCTCCAATCTTACACGCCTAAGCTTTTTTCTTATAGTCCTCAAGTACACATATCTTGGGTCTATCACCTTGTTTGGATCAACCTCTTTTGGCGGATATTTTGTAGGCCTTCCTCTTTTTCTTTTAGTCTCTTCTTCTTCCATTGCTGGATCCACATTCACTAGTCCATTTTCAAGCGTGGTTAATAACAACTCTGCATATCCAGCTTTTGCAGGTGGATTGATTCCAGCATCGTTCAACATTTGTCTCAATTCGGTGGTTGAGTATTTCATTTTATATATATATAAGAAAATTAATTTAAACCAAAATTCAATAATCTATTTTAAAATTATCTATAAATCTTACACGCCTAGGCTTATTTCTTATAGTCCTCAAGTACTCATATCTTCGGTCTATCACCTTGTTTGGATCAACCTCTTTTGGTGGACATTTTCTAGGTCTTCCTCTTTTTCTTTTAGTCTTTGGTGGAAACACTTCCTCCCTCTTCACTAGTCCATTTTCAAGCGTAGTAAATAGCAACTCTCTATATCGAGCTTTAGCAGCTGGCTTGATTCCGGCATTGTTCAAGATTTGTATCAATTCGGTGTCTGAGTATTTCATTTTTTATATACAAGAAAATAAATTTAAACCAAATTAAACTTTCATGCTAGTAAATATTGGAAGTGCAGCAGCACTCGAAAAGCGATTAATTAAAAAAATTGTTAAACATAATAAAAAATGGCAGACTCAGTAGATAGTACATCGCTTTCGAGTAAAGTGAAAGCGTTTTTAACTAGAAAACTTGAAGAGAGACGAGCTGTTTTTTACAAGCTAAAACGAAAACGAAAAATTACCAAAATTTTGTACTACGTGTGCACTTTGTCTTCTGTTACAGTTTCAACTGTGCTAGCAGGTTTGTCGACAATTGTAGGTTTTCCCAGTATGGTAATTACCATACTTTCAATTACGAGTGCATTACTGACATCAATAAGTCTCAAGTTCAATTTACAAGATAAAAGTAATAAATTCAATGCAGAAATTGAAAAACTCAATAGGCTTAATGAGAGATTTGATTTTGTTGTCAGTTGTAATGGGAATCTTACCGAGGCAGCCTATAATCAGATTATTTCTGAATTCGCATAAAAATTTGTTAATACAATTATTAACAAATTTTAATATCGCAATTTACGGCTACGCTTACATCACAAACCACACTAGCAGAGAATCTAAAACGTAATGAAATCCTAAATCAACAAACATTAAATTTTTTTGTAATATTAATTCCAAGTCTAAATTCTTTCGATCTGGGTCTAGATCTCTTACAAGTTTTGAAATAAATCGCCTAATTTGCAATAAAGGTGTACACTCTTCAGGTGTTGCTATTAATTTAGCACGAACTAGATACATTTTTAAATCAACAAACATATTTCTCAGTAGTTCTTCAATTACTGAAATAAGTAAATATTTCAAATTAGTCGCGTATATTGAAAGAACGTCAGAATATATTTCTTCACTATCATATAATTTACTATATTCTAAGGTAATATTTTCCAAACGATTATATCTCCTAAGAAATATTTCATTGTATTTAATTCATAGGCCTTGTTCTCTGAAATATTTTAATACAATGGCCAATACATGAGAACAAATTGCCATTAATTTATTCAAATCAACATTATCTTTCATGCTAGCAATCTGTAGATACTTTTTGTTCATATCGCATCATATCTTTCACTTGGGCAACCGACATTAAAAATTAAATTACGCTTCATATTTAAATCTCCGTTCATTGAACCACCATTCACACTAAGTTTCGTATCAATATTGTTTTGTAGAGCTATGTCATTAGCTACTACGTTTTGCTCTACTTCTTTTAGGATGTCTACTCTCAAATCTTTACCAAATTCGTTAATATAACGATCGCAGTACCCCTTGTGATGACCTCCGCATCGGTTTCTGGAGGGTGTTTAACATTTAAAATTCTATTGTTGCTCATATTAATGTCTCCAGTGATTTCTCCTCCAGTTTTATTAACTTTTATACTGTGGAGCTTATCAACAAGATTGACAATAAGCCTGAAAACTGAGTCTACATGCTTCCTCAAATCACCAGTACTTGTATGTGATTTACTACCGCCAGTTTTCGATATAGTACGCATTTTATATAATAAAAATTTAAATTCTATATAAAAAATACCAAAGTATACAAGCTATGGTGTAACGTTGACTAAAGGTCAGGTCCAAAACTAAAGAGCGCGTGCGATCATGATAAAGAGGTTAAAATACGAATATCAAAAAAGAATTTATCGGGTAATACGAATCTTTCTCTAACCCAAACTCAAATTAACAAAATAAAAAAGGCTACGTCAGGAATAGAATTGTGTCTGAGCAGAGCACAATTAAAGTACATGAAAAAGAATGGAGGATTTCTGCCGCTATTGGCAGCAGCCATTCCTGCCGTCTTAGGTGCAATAGGTGGTTCGGCGGGTGGAATTAACTCGGCAGTAAACTCGACTAGACAGACTAATGAATTGAAGAGACATAATCAAGAATTGGAAAACATAACGAAACAACAACTCGGCGCAGGCTTAATCAGCGACACATTGGCTCCAATCCCCGTTTTAGGTAAAAAGCTTTCGAATGCATTGAAGAAATTTGGACTCGGTGGATGTGTCAAGAATTTGAAAGGAGCTCATCGGGGTAATGGATTATATCTACAGAGAACAGGATCAGGAGTTTTTTTAGAAAGACAGGGGGAGACATAGAGGCAGGCTTCCCCCAATTTCTAAAATCGTTCAAAACCATTAAACCGCTAAGTAATTTTGATATAATCTAAAAATGCAAAGAATTGAAAATTAAACTTTTCAAAGGTGTCTGCATGCGTTATGAATTGAATGGATCAATTAATAATAACGAATGTCTAATTCTTAATATTGACCACAGCTCCGGAGACGGAACACATTGGACATGCGTCTACAGCAATGATGGCAAATGTTTATATTTTGACAGCTACGGTTTCGTGCTTCCTTTAGAAGTTCAGCATTATTGTAAAGGAAAAGAAAATAATTATAACACATTCAAAATTCAAGTACCGAACGAAGTCATTTGCGGTCATTACTGCATTTACGTGCTTTATGAACTAAATAATGGGAGTCTATTTAAGGATGTATTAGATGAATTATACGAAAGAAACAAAAATAGAAGTAAAATAAATTCAGTAGTTATAAAATTATAACTACTGAATTAAAAGAGACATGGTAGACTTGAATACTGAATATTCGAAAATTTATCAGAAAATTTACGACAGCAAATATGAGAGCAAGCATCACGATATATTTCCTAAAAATATATTTATGACACCAGCTGGCAGCACCGGTTGCGGTAAGACAAATCTTACGATGAACTTTATTATGAAAAAATCAGTGCATTACGACGACATTATGGTGTACACAATGACACCAGATCAAGACGCGTATAAATTCCTTCGAGATTGCAATGATGAAGTTAAAAAGAAATCCAAAGCAGATAAAGATATTGTTACTTTTCACAATCCAGATGATGGAATTGCTCATCCTTCTGAACTCGATATAAATAAAACACATGTCGTAATATTTGATGACGTCATCAATGAAAATCCAAAGGTAATGACAGATTATTTTTGTCAAGGTAGACATAATAATGCGAATGTATTCTATTTATGTCAGAGCATACATAAACTGAAAAAACATGGCATACGTCAAAATGCTAATATTTTTATTTTACTTCAACATGATAGGAAGTCGTTGGAATATTTTTATGAAACACACGTATCGGGAGACATGTCATTAAAAGAGTTTGAAAAAATCTGTAAAGAAGCGTGGAAAAGAAAGCATGGTTTCGTTGTTATAAATCTTTGGGAAGAACCTGAATGTGGTAGCTATATTTTAAACTATAATGTAATTTACATACCTGAACAGTACTTAAAAATACATAATAATACCTAAAAATACATAAAAATACATAATAATACATAAAAACACTTAATAAACAATTTTATGTACCTAATAAAATGATGAAGCCATTTGATATTAGCCGGTTTACAAAAGCCTAGAATGAAGCCAAACAAATGTTTCGGAATGACATACTTCACAATCAACGGGTATATGAGAGGCAAGCAAAATTAGTCAAACCGTTAATTGACACTACAAGAGAAACAGCTAAAACTCTAGAACAACAGATTGTCGACGATAGACAAAATCTGAACATCGTTTTAGTTCTCTTTACTAATGAATTGATGCGTGCAAATAACCAGAGAGAGGCGATACAGGCAATGCCATTTTATGATTCGCCAATTCCTGAACGAGAATCCACACCGAAAAAGGATCCCTTAATTATTAATTTAGACAAGAATCTCAATGAAAGTGATCGAGAGAATCTAGATCTACTCGATCTGAAATTTCCAAGTGAAGTGCATGAAAACAATGAAATAGAAGCAACATTGAAGGAGATTCAAACACATAATAGAAGAATAGGACAGTTCTTGGGAAATAACAGTAAAAAGAGTGCAGCTGAAAAAATGCTATGCGAGTGTCAACAGAAAACACTGGAAAAGTACAAGAGCATATTGACTAAGGTAAAAGCAGGGAGCGAGCTCGTAGGCGAAGGATTAAAGAAGAAAAAGAAGAGAAAGCTTGTAATGCCTTTCGGTAAACAAAAGCGTGGTAGGGGTAGGCCTAAAACAGACCAGGTTATAATATATGAAAGCCCAGATCAATTCGTTCGTTTACTGGATGAAACTACTGCAGCTCTACAGGCTGGAAACACCGGAGTGTATAATTACGCAGTTAGTGTTTTGGATGAGCTATTAAACATTAGAGCAATCACCAAGGGGCAATATAAAAACCATTTTGAAATCCTATAAAATTTAATCCTGCTATATAAAATGGCGAAATTAACTCTGTCGAGCACATCAACAGATTTTACTACATATCTATATCCTCCAATAAGATTGGATCCTGACAGAAAGTACGAAGTAGCGTTTATATCTCTGCAGACGTACAATTCAATACCAAACATCACGGAGGCCAACAATAAATTTAAATATTCCAGCGATGGCGGAAGTACGTGGAAAATAATCACACTTTCGAAGGGAGCTTACGAATTAAAGATATTAACGCTACGATTCAAAGGGTAATGCAGGCAAACGGCGACTACGATGCAATTAATGAGAAATATTATATAAATATAAGTTACTTAATTTTCAGAGTAATTTTGACTATATCACACGAACAGTACATGGTTGATTTCGGATTGGAAAATTCAATAGGGCCTACTCTCGGCTTCACCAATGAAAACGTCTGCTTATCACAAGGAATTCATCAATCTCCAAATATATTAGATATAGAAAAAGTCAATTCGATACAAGTCGATTGCGATATTGCTACTGGAAGCTATCTTAATGGAAAGAAATCTAATGTGATTCATACGTTCACCCAAAGAGTAAATCCAGGCTATAAGATAATAGAGAACCCTACACCTGAATTGATATTTTTACCAATAGTTAAAAGGCCTGAAATTGATACCATAAGGTTGTGGCTGACTGATCAAGACATCAAACTTATCGATCTGATGGGTGAAAGACTTGCTATTGTATTACTAATTAGAGAAAAGTCTAATTAAAATTATATTGTACTTTGTAAAAATGATTGTCAAAGAGAAATGCAAAGCATACCGTTCAAAACAAACTCTGGTACATGGACGGGGATTTGTAGATTCACTGAAAGGTATCGGTTCGTACGTCTATCAGAATAAAGATTTAATTGCAAAGCCAATGCTAGGAGCAGTAGGTGATATAGCGGCATTCGGAATGACAGAGGGTAGTAAAGCACTCATTAGAAAGATAGCAAACGAAAAAAGCAAAAATAGTCGTTTAACTCCAGAATCGAAGCAGATACTAGAACAACGGATTAAAACGATTTTAGTTTAAAAATTATTATTACATATATGTAAAATGGAAACTGAAGTGCCAAACGAAATTTTCACACAACCATCGTCAATAATTGTTGACAATAGTGTAGAAAGTTTTCAATACTCGTCTTTTATTCCACAGACTAAAGTTGGTTTTAATGATAACTTTAATGTTACTGAAATTGATATACCTGTAAGTGATTCCTATTACCATATATCTAAGAGCTTTCTTAAAATTAAGGGAAGAATACTAAGAAATGATAATAACACTGCCTATGATGCAACAGCTCAAATAGCTTTCATTAGTAATGCTATTCCATACCTCCTTTCTAGTATTGAGTACGATCTAGGGTCCAAATCAATTGAATCATTACACTATCCAGGGCAAACTACGTCAATGTTGGGTTATCTGTCATACCCAGATGATTTCAATAGCAGCGCGGGATTGAATCAATGTTGGAGAAAAGACACAAATGTCGGCGCAGTATCCTCCAAATATAGACACTCTCCAGCAGTTGCAGTAGGCGCAGCCATTGTTGCCAATCATTTTACAACTCAAGAAAACCCAGATTACAATGAAGGATTTGCGATTCGACGACAACTTCAAATAAACAACGATGCACCAGGTCAATTTTCATTCAACATTCCATTTTCACATCTATTTGGATTTTCCGATTATAACAAAGTACTTTACAATTTACGGCATACGTTGCGACTCACTAGAACGCCTAACACATCAGCAATTCATAAAGCGAATAACGTTTTTGAAGGTAAAGTTTCACTAACGGATATTAGGTGGCTGGTACCAAGAATAAAACCATCACTTGAAATGATAACTTCACGGCGAGAGTCTGTTGTAAGTAAAAGGAAAATTCCAATAAGTTTTAGCAGAAGAACTGACCACCATACTACAGTTACACAAGATGTACAGGAGTATGAATGGATGATCAACAGAGACGCTGGAATGAAAAAGCCTAGAAGGATAATTGTTAGATTTCAAACTGACAAATCAAGAACACAGGAACAAAATCCAGCTGTGTTTGATCACCTCAACTTGACGAGTGATTTTGTTGAATTGAATGATCAGAGATATCCTGCAGATGAACCGAGAATAAACTTTGCAACAAATGACTATGTAGATTTCTGCGCTATGGCAGATGAATTTAAGAAAGAACACTTTGGTTTTAATCATTTAATTGGAGGTAAACAGATAGATATGATGTATAACAAAAAGCTATTTCCCCTTGTAGTCTTTGATGTACGACATCAGAGTGAAAAAGTCAAATCTGATGTTATGAATATGAAACTTAATTTTAAATTTAGTCAAAATGTTCCAGAACATACTCATATGTATGTTACGATACTTTCCGATAGAGTGCTGCACCTAACTCTGCACCATGCTGCATCATGGCCTGACTCCAATTATTATAGATTAATAATTATAACTTAATAATTACATTATAAAATTTTATAATGTAATTTAAAATGTACTGTTTGAAATGTAAAAGGAAAACAGATTCCATACAGACGCAAGAGAGGTTGACTGCTAATAATAGATAATTACAAATTTCTGTTTGTGGAGTGTGTGGAAGAAAAAAGTCGAGATTCATCTCAGGTCGGGGTGTTTTTAATCAAGTGTTATCGGCAGTTGGAAATACTGTCCGAGAACTACATTTACCTGCCAGACGTGGAGAGTACGTGTCAAATGGCTTGTTTAATAATCTCAACAAGTATTCATATTGCGGTCCAGGCACAAAGTATGAACAGAGAAATCGCGAAGGATATCAGGGTATAAATGAGTTGGACAAAATGTGTAAATTGCACGATCAGTTTTATACTGCAAATCCTGATACTGCAAGCAGAAATATAAGCGACAAAGCTTTGGCTCATCGAGCATTGGAAATTGCTAACGATTCGAGACTTGATAGTGCACAAAGAAATATGGCTCAAATAGTTTACCACATCATGAATAATAAAGCAGAGTTTGGTCTTAGGGTGGCAAAAAACGAATAGAGGGGTCCAGCGAAGAAAATGGTTTGAGGCGAAACGTTGGACCCTTTGAAGAATTGGCTAGAGAATTACACAAACCGATTCGTAGAAAATTTACAAGACGTCAAGTTCATGTGTTTGAAGTTGATGAGATATAGGGAGCAGATTTAATCGAAATGCAGGAATGGAGTAGAGTTAATAAGGGCTACAGATACATGCTTAACGTCATCGATGTATTTTCCAAGTATGCATGGAGCGTTCCGTTGAAAGACAAGAGAGGTGAAACAACTACAGATGCATTTAAACTAATAGTGTCATCATCGGGAAGACAGCCTAGACATTTATGGGTTGATCAGGGTAAGGAATTTTACAACAAAAACATGGATCATTGGTTAAAGAAACTTGATATTAATAGATACTCTACATTTGGTGAACATAAATCAGCAGTCGTCGAATGATTCAATAGAAGTATCAAGGAAAAGATGTGAAAAAGATTTACTGCGGAAAATACGAGAAACTGGATTGATATGATTGATGAGTTAATTGCAGAGTATAACAACACAATGCACTCTACCATAAAAATGACTCCAACTGAAGCTAGTAAGAAGGAAAACGAAGCATTTATAATTAACAGTAGTAAGTATAGAAATTTGGAAAGTAACGCGAGTCGGAAATTCGAGATTGGTGATAGAGTTCGAATTAGTCGGATTAAAGGTGTGTTTGAAAAGGGTTACCTTCCAAATTGATCCGAGGAGGTGTACGTTGTAGACAGAGTAAAGTACACATCGCCTGTTACGTATATATTGAAGGATCAATCTGGTGAGGTGTTAGAGGGAGGTTTCAGGAACTTCAGAAAACTAATCAAGAATTATATAGAATTGAAAAGATTTTACAAAGGAAAAATATTAAAGGTGTGAAACACGCCTTGGTTAAATGGATGGGTTACAGTAAGAAATTTAATGAATGGATTCCCGTAGAACATTTGGAAAGTGTTTAAAGAAAGAGTTTTGTAAAAATTTTGAAATCTCTATAAATATTAATTTTGATTTAAATAAATTTTCTTACATATATAAAATGACAGCTACAAACTCAAACTCGCAAATATTCAAATTTAAAAATCTCAAGATTGAAGATAAATATATTGTAAAGGGATTGAAACCAATAAATGCAAAATTTGGTAAATCATATATACTAAACGTTGTACAAAATGAGGACGATACCCCTCTACAAATATGGTCCACCAAAAAGATTAATGGATACATTACAGAGAAAGAGTTGGAAAAGAACCCTGAAAGATTTGAGTTTACAGTAAGAGAAATCAATTATGGAAAACATAAAGGAATGTTGTATGCAGAGATTGATGGTTGCAATACAGATAGCGATGATGCTGGAGTTATCTGGTTGTAAGGGAATTATTTCCAAACCAAATGTGGTTTGAAAATATTAATGCATGTGTGCAATGAAAATTATCTTTGACAAAAATTAGATGTAAAACACGTTTTATATTTATTCGCCTAATCTACAATGACCATACGCAAAAGTATGTATCCCATCGTCTGAAATTACTCGCTTGTCATCGTCTGCGCTCAAAGGAACTTTATTTACTTGTTCACTGTAAACGTCATGCAAGTGAGATCTGCTGACGTTCATGCTTCTAATGTAATCTCTTTTCTCAAACAGACAATTTCTATAATCATCATGCGTTATTGTCCTTTCAACAACATTCTTTTTAACTCCTTTACATTTCTTGTGCTCCTCGTCTGCCAATTTATAAGAGTACAGCTTTGCTCTCAATCCAACAAATTCTTCAATTTCCTTTCCACAAGCTTCGTCCTTAAACATTCCAATGACTTTCTTATTAATTCCAGTCTTAAACATTCCAATGACTTTCTTATTAATTCCAGTCTTAATGCCTGATGGATGAACTCTCGGATAATCGATAATGTCAAATCTGCGTTCGACGTCATTAGATATGTCTGCGTAAAAATCTTCTGTGTGTATTTCGTACATCAACGAATCCGTGTCTGTAAATAACAGTTTGGCTTTCTCACCGTACATTTTCTTTATGTAATTATAGTGAAAGCCAAAGTTTTACTTAAATCTAATATAGCCGTACCTAGGTAGATTGGCTTATTATACAGCCATTTAGTTTTTCTCATGTGAATGCCAACAAGATTTTCGTCAAATATCACTGTTCGGTTATAGTACGGCTTTGCAGCTAGTTTAACAGCCTTTTCCCTATCATCAACCAATCTGAAATCTATCCTATTTTCAATGTTTTCCATTGTCTTTCCAAAAACGCTATTGTTCATTAGTTTAAAGAAATCTTTCTCAAAGTCGTAGGCAGCCTTAGTGCGTAGCTGTGTATTTCAATCGATGTATGTCTTAAGCCATGGACTTTCTTCAAATTTTATGCCTCTATGTATTTTAGTAATTTTCAGTCCTAAGCTTTCGAACAGTTTCAAATTCTCGTAATGAAATATGTACTTAGTTTTATCATTCAAATTCAATATTAATTTCTTTACTTTATTCTCTTACACAATTTCGGGGGCTAAAGGGTAGTCGTTATGGAGATCGTGCAGCGCTGCAGGATATTCCAAGTCAACTTCGAGGATACACTTCATTTCTTTCCAGTTCTCCAGTTTTTTTTCTGGCATCCATTCGAACCCGTGTGTGGGTAGGGGCTTACTCATCGAGTACCCATAAAGATTGTTACTGTCAAGGTATTTAATAAAGTTAGAAGGTTCATTAACGTTAAACTTATCATTCATGTATTTATTATTAGCTTTTGCATATCTGTTTGATATTGTGCTTACACCGCCTCTTATTCCATGCTTAATCATAAGCAGCATGTCGTAATCGCTCAACAATTCAAGCTCGACTTTAGTTTTTCTTAGAGCAGCATCCCAGGCCAGTCCTGGTGTAGTAAAGTACCACGCAGGATCCAATTCATAGTGGGTCATACAGACATCTCTGAAATTTTCAAAGACATCTGCTAGTAAAAGCACATCGGACAGATTGTACAAATCGTGATAATCTCTAAATGTTTTACAACCAAACTCTCTTCAAACCGTATTCGCATGTTCGTAGTCGTCATCACTAATACCTACATTGTTCAGTTTTGAGTAGAATGCCTCCTTTGGCGGTAGTTTAGTTTCATCAAGTCCTTCTATTGAACTAACGTAGTCGTACGGATAAATTCCTTTTCTCAACAGCAAATCCAATTGCTTTCCAGAGTACTTGCTTGCAATATTCTTACACTGATCCTTACTTAGGTTCTTTGAAAGAGTATCAAGACTCGAAGCCATAAATCTAAAGCTATCAATAAACCGCAATTCTCGTTTCACTGAGACTTCTTTACCTGTTTTATTTATGAACTTGTCAACCAACACTTCCCTAGAGAAACTTATGTACTTTTCTTCGTTGCACGGAATACAATTAATGTTTCCACCTGCCAACTTCTTTATAAATAAGTGACTGTCGTATCCTGATAAATTGTGAAAAACTACTGCAAAAGAATTTAGGAATCTTGTATTGTAAATTACAATTATCGTGCGCTGCACCTCTGAATTTGCCCGATAGATGACAGTGATCTCTAACACGATCGTTACCCAACTCATTTTGACAGATATGACACAGTGTTGCTGCCTTGAATTTCTTCTCGTCCGCTTCAGCGAATATCCTTGGTATAGGAAACTTGAACTGATTGTATATTTGTTTTATATTTTGCTCTAAAGTGTCAAAGAATATTTGAGCAACATCGTCATCATCATTTTTTTCTGTATACGTGACTGGAGCTTGTGAGTATAGCGTATCATCAAAACGCTTGATGTAATAACAGAATGAGCTAGGTGTATGTTTCTGGTATTGATTAGTGTATGACATGCTTGGATCCGGCTGATATGTATCAATCCGATCAATCGGTTTAATAAATGACTCGAAATCTGCGTAAACTATGAATGGTACTCTCATCGATTTTTTGTAGTGATTGAATTTCACAAACGTTCCAGAGTCAGGTAACATGATTTTTTGAGCGTCGTGTTGTGAACAATATTCGTTGTGATTATTAAGAGCAATTTCACTTGTGAAACCGTTTAAGCATCTCCTACAGTATTGCATTGCATTGAAATCCCCCTAGCCATTAACCATTAAAGTTTTTAATCCAGCAGTAATGTTTAATATCATCCTTTGATATAAGTAACAAATCTACTGCGTTTTGACTATTAAATGTTGAAATCCTTAATGGTACTATTTCTTCTTCTATGGCCCACGCCTCTAGTTTTTCATATCCAAACACATTAATATTCACATTGTTATTCTTATCAAATTTCTGAATATCTTTCCACCCTGCGGGAAACTCAATCCCACTCCAATTAAATTTTTCAGCCTCCTCCTTTAAATGTTTATCAATGCGTTCTGGATGTATTTCTATATTATTTAGGGCTCTCGCTATACACCACTTGAAACACTGATTGTCTTCATTCTTCATATTGATAATAGCCTTTTTAGCGGCTAATTCTTCAAGAAGTGGAATATAGGAGCTACCTCGGAATGGCTTGTATTCTACGGTATTTATTTCTAATTTCATCACCCTACGAAATGTCCAATTACTACCCCGCATCTGAAAATTTGCCATTGACTCTAGCATTTTGCCTTTAGCCTTTACAAACACCTCTGCAGTATCTGTGGAAGGTAGAATTATTTCATTTTTAGAGAGAATAGGAGCGTCATAAGATATTATTTCCCCAGACTTTAAATCAACCTTCTCCATTGTGCATGTAAGTGTTAGATAAATTTTTGTCTGAGGATTGTTATTTAATACTTCTACCACTTGCGGCTGAATACTGCTTAGAAATGACAAAGCATCAACTCCATCTCTACCGTCAATGACATATTGCTTTGTGAATCCTATTAATGCTAATGTCGTTTCTATGACGTCAGATCTGTTTGTCTTAGTCTGGGTGAATATGTTCAGAACTTTAGACTTTAGCGCTTTAAAAGATTTACTTACCGGCTTTTTAATTTTGGGTGGTAGATGGCTTGCAAGCCAATCTCAATAGGACTTGATAGTTGCCATTACTCCAGTCTTAATTGGTGTAAGAATCTCAGTTTTGATATGAGGTACAGTTGTGTCAAGCAAATTCTCAGAATGTATCTTCGATGATGGCTTATATTCAGTTGGCTCTAAAACCGGCGCTCGAATATCTGGTACAGGAGAATTAATCAAATCAACAACACCCCCGGTTGTATGTGATGTCCCGGCCAATGCGTCAATAAGCTCCGCCTTTCTAAGAGAATAGTATTTTTTTATACCTCGTTGTTTTGCGACAAGTCGCAATTGTTTCACCGTTTGAGTTTCCATTTTATATACGCAAGAAATTTATTTAAATAGAAATCAACTTTTTTCGGAACTCAACTCGGCTTTTATACTAACAGTCGGCGCTCATAATTGTGCTGACGAATCGAAACTGTCGGTTATTCACCGCAGCGCATGACTCATAGTCGTATGATAATTACGCCTCAAGCTATTTATAAGCGAATCGAAACTGGGTTTTTCCTAGAGTTTCTATTCGAGGTCACATGACTATGCGCGATGGAAATTTTTCAAGGCTGGACATGGCTAATTTGTCATTTTAATCAAAGTATGCATAACTTTGCCTTAAAAACTCATTTTGTCCCAGACAAGTAATTATCCTACTACTCTACGCGTGGTCATAGGCGCAATGTTGGACCACTGGTCAGTGCTCGGGTCGTATAAATAAAATGATAATTACCAGATCTACGAGTGGTCATAGGCGCAATGTTGGACCATTGATCAGTGCTCGGGTCGTATCTCTCAGCAGAGTTCAACAGATTGTGACCGTCGTAGCCTCCGATAGAATAGAGCATGTCATTGGCCAGGATAAGCCCCGCCCCCTCTCGACCCATGCTCATCCCGTGCAGTAGACTCCACTGATCAATGTTGGGGTCGTACCTCTCCATGCTCGAATGCCGCATTGTGCCGTCGAAACCGCCGCACACGTATATCACATCTATGGTGGATAAATGAACAGTATAACAGTATTAACGTTGTTAACAGCTGAACAGAATATAAGGGAAAAGTTGAAAAAAAATTATACTAAAAGAAAAAATGCAGAATAAGAAAAAGTAGAGCTAAGTTAAATAGGAATTTGGCTCTTGCAATGAAACTGTCAAGAACGAGAGTTGAATCAATATCTCTCTGATTATGAGCTAGCATGATACCAACAAGACCATTCAGCTGATTCAAAATGGTTACTACTGTTCTTTTTTGTTTTAATTGTTTTAATTTAAGCATTAATTGAAGCCGAAATTTAAGTGGTTAAAAGTAAATTGCAAATGAGATTAGTTTTCATAAGTGCAGAGCAAAGTTTAATTCTGAACTAGGTTGTAAATTTAGAACGATAATACTTTCTTTCACTATTGAGAAATTAGAGCCACCAATTAAATATATAGATTTAACTCAGATTTGAAAACAAAATCGAAGTTCAAGGCTTTTTAACATCAATATTGCTCACGGCTGGTTTAACATAGCATGATAGCACCTACTCCCAAAAGCAAGAATAAATGACTAAGAAAGAGAAAGAGAGAGTATGAGCGACAGAGAGAGAGAGAAAGAGACTGAGTAATAAGAAATAGATGTAATAGAGAAGAGAGAAAGAGAGAGTATGAGTGAGAGAGAGAGAGAGAGAGAGAGAGAGAGAGAGAGAGAAAGAGACTGAGTAATAAGAAATAGATGTTTCAAAGTCACGAAAATAGAGGCAGATAAAGAGCACAAGAAAGAAAAGTAAACACAGATAAAGAGAGCTGATAGCTAAATGCAAAATTCTAGTTAGTGTCAGTTTCCTTCTTCCAAAGTGTAACATTAACAGGGAGAACACTGGATTTGAACCCTGCACCTACTGATCTGCAGCCGGACAAATTACCGACAATCTACCGTCTCAGCCTCAGATAAAGCCAGATAAAACTATAAAGCTAAGTTTTACGTTAATTTACATAGCACAAAGGATTCTGTTAGAGAGGGGTTCACTGAGATTCGAAGCAATATGCTCCAGCTTCTCAAGCAAGCATGCTATCAATTCGGTCATTCAACCGAAAACAACAGGAAGATAAATAAATAAATAACACCTATTATAGTGAAAGGATCAACTACGTTGATATCCATCACTTTTAATACCACAAGTTTATAACGATAGGAAATTTAGATAGGTAGGAAAAAGGATAGATGTAAATCCTAAACTGTTGACTTCCTACTCGATGGCCTAAATGCTACTCAGGAAGCCACAAACCATTACTGTCGCAGATTTTTGTATATTTTGTAAGGTGCAATGATTTAAAATAAATCATCATCTTCCTTTGAATCCCAGTTTAAGTAGGGTCGGGATACGAATAGACAGCCTCAAATCCTCTATGTCCTACATCAAATTATCCATCAGTCAATCCCCATTTGAGACTTTTCCATTCGTTTTACATTCGTTTAGCAAAGTCTGGAGCCTAGGCGCTCACCAACCGAAAGATCTTTCTGACGTTAGTGTAGATCTTAGTGCGTTTTAGTCGCCTTCTAACACGTAGATCTTAGTGCTCTTTTAGTCGCCGTCTAAGACACGTGCAGTCACTGGTTGGTCAAATCTTCAAACAACCCGGTCACAACAAGGGGAAATGATTTAAAATAAATATATATATATGTATAATAAAAATTAAGAAGTAGCCTACCCTTGTAAGTGCAGGCACCGGCCAGACCTCGCCTGAAGTGCATGGGAGCGACGGGGTACCACTGAGGATCGACAGCTCCCAGGTCCAAGCAGTCCACTGAGCCCAGGCGAGCCGTCCCGTCGTAGCCTCCTATCACATAGACCTTGTTCTTCACTGACGTGGCGGCCACGTAGCGCCTCTTTCTGTGTATCCGCTTTGAACAGGCAAACAATCGCTAACACCGTAGGATTAGTTCTATACTGAGTCTTCACTATCATCATCATCAGTAGCAGCATCATCATCAACATCATCATCATTATCATCATGATCATCGGCGTCGTTGTCTCATCATCTTGCCTTTAATCCCATTTCTATGGTTCATAATATTATATATATATATATATATATATATATACACTACTGTATATATATATATATATATATATATATATATATATATATATATATACACTACTGTATATATATATATATATATATATATATATATATATATATACATACATATATATATACACTACTGTATATATATATATATATATATATATATATATATATATATATATATATATATGTATATATATAGTTTTTATTTGACTGCACATGTCATAGAAGGCGACTAAAGCACTAAGATCCGCATCAACGTCATAAAGGACATTCGATTGGTGAGCACCTAGGCTCCACAAATTGCTACAAAATTAAAATGAATGGAAGTCTCAAATAGGGGATTGGCTGATGTTGTATTGTAGGACAGAGAGGATTTGAGATAGTCTATTTGCATCCCAACCCTGGTTAAACTGGATTCAAGGGAGGATGATGATGATAATGAATTAGATAAAAATTCATTCTAACAGATGGAAGAAAACCTAATGCTAGATCCTCACTCCTACACTGCAATTTTTGCATAAATAAATTTAAGTATACACAAATAAAATTAATAAACTTTACAAAAAAAACTCTTTTGAGACCTGGTAATTATGACATATGATGTACTTCAATTTTATATTTTTTCGGTTGCATATAAGAATCATAATAAACCTCCATCAAAACATTCATCACAATAAGATTTTGGTAGCTTCACAAGCTAATCTTATATGGCTTCTCTCTCTAGCGCTGGCAGGTCCAAGGTATGTAATTCATACTCAAAGTCTGCTTTCACGCTCCGAAATCTGCTCTGCATAGATCTACAGGTTAAGCCCTTCACAAAACACTAGGCATTATTCACACCTAAATGTATTATTATATTCGTTTATTACTTGAAATCTGACATACCGCAGAAAACGTACAAACATACTTGGAACAAAAAGCAAATAGAAAGTTCAATAATAACTAGATACCAATAGTCCAAGATGATGTTTCATAACAGTCACTATACGCTATTCCAATGATAAATTCTTAACCACGAAGGGAGTGCGTTTAAATGATATTTAAAATGGATTAACCCTCCCACTGAGCTTAAAATATAATAAATAAAACTTGCGTTTATTTAAAAACAATCTAACAACCGCAGATAGGTTTCATTCGAACATACATTATACGAGAAGATAATGACACAGTCACGCTAAATAGTAACAATGCATTTTAATTTAATCTTGCATAAACCAAGATTAAATTAGCTATAGTTTTATAGCATCACTTAATGTCATGCGGATTATGAAGTTTTTATCTTTCAAAGAGCTACGCCTTGTTGGTATGGCGTAAGTTCTCTTTGCAACGTTTCTTCGAGTTTGATATGAATGTTGGTTTAGTGAGGGCATAAGTAAAGCAGCCAGCAAGTGGTCAGAATTATTACAGACTGACCTAAATAGCTTACTGTCAGCTGACATGCAGAGATTCTCAAAAGTTTGCACTTTGTTATAAAAACCAGCCCTTTTTGCTCGTCTTAAAAATGCTTCTAGGCGGTTTCTGTCATCAGCAGAAGTAAACCCCCACCAAAATTGTGAGGCGTAGAGTAATTTACTAAGAGTAGAAGCCTGGAACACTATCTGAAGTAGTTCATTTGATAGACCTTTTGTGCGCAAGGAGTATAAAGCAAAAATATTACTCGAACATGAGGATATAAGATTGGATATATGAGGAGAAAAGGAAAAATTACACGAAATTGTGACTCCCAAACATTTGAGACTCGTTCTATTCCATCTAAATAGGGCAATTCAATTGTTTGGCGCTTATAGCTAGGTGACTTAAAGATTATTTCCTTAGATTTACTGCTGTTTAGTTGTAGATTGTTTACTGAAGCCCATCTTTCTAAGTTCATTAATTCTACTTCAGTTAAGTGTAAATGTGATGTTGGTACAATGAGACATGTATCATCAGCAAATTTTAGTAAAGAATTTGCTGAATGGATTGTCCTTAGATCAGAGGAAACAACAGTAAATGCCGGAGGACCAATGGCAGAGCCTTGGACAACACTAGCATTTATTGTTTTAGGAGAGGATATTTGACCTTCAAAGATGGTCGTATGAGAACGGTCAGATAAGAAGCTAGCATATCCACCCATTAACAGATTCAGGAATATTCAGCTTGCAAAGCTTTGAAATCATCTGTGAATGTTTGAAGGTATCAAATGCCTTACTGAAATCAAGAGTTATCACTCTAACAAACATTTGGTCTTCAAGTATTGAGGATATTTTGTGAAAGAGAGTGATAAGGGCGGCAGTGGTAGAACCTGTTGGTCGAAAAGCAAACTGGTTAGCAAAGTCAAGGTCTGGAGGTGGAGACAAGAGAGCCGGGTAGATGTATCTTGAAGTGATGATACGTTCAGTAATGCGTGAAAGGACAGACGTTATTGAAATTGGACGGTAGTCTGATGGAGCATTAGGATGAGAAACTTTACGTACAGGTTTAATCACTGAGGTTTTCCATTGTGTGGGAACATATGAGTTGGTAATAGAAAGATTAACAAGTTTGGCAAGCGGTGCACAAAATACTGGTGCAGATAGCCTGAGAAACCAAGAAGGAACACCGTCGAGTCCTGTAGTTGTAGGTTTCACTGTATCCAGTATGTTGAAGATGGTGATTTCAGAAATAGGAGATAGTGGCGCACTATTAGATTGAATTACAACTGACTCAATGTATTGACTGTCAGTTGAGACATGAGCATAATGACAATTAAGCGTCTCAGCTGTAATATTAGAATTCAGTGGCATCCGTTGAAATTCCTTTTTATCTGAGACCTTTTTACAGCAGCCCAGAGGTCATATGAATTGGTTGCTAAATTGAGTTTGGTAAGCTTTCTAGAATTGTATTTGCTGATAAGCTTACCAATTTTTTCTGTAAGGGCATTAGCACATTCAACTTTACCGTTGCGCATTAAGCTGTTTCTCTTAACAGAGATTTTATTTCAGGAGTGATACAGTCAGGATCTTGAGATGTTAGTGTGACAGTTTTTAAAGGGAAGAACGAGTTGAGTAGAGACGTTGCTTTGGAGTAGAAATGATCAAATGACTCTTGCACATTATTATTATCTAAACCTATCAAATCTAAAGATGTAATGGTTGCAATATGTGCAAGGTATTTAACACGATTAGTAGGCGTATTAGAGTGATATACTATAGACTTACTAGTTTTAGTTTTACTTATTTTAACGTCACCATTATACGCTACAACGGCTGAATGGTCACTAATTAAAACAGATTTTATAATTTTTACATTGCTGTACAGAACATTGGATACAAATATATGATCTAAAATATTATTTCCTCGAGTGGGCGAAGTTACCAGGTCTTGTAGGCCTGTAATTTCTGATATTTGGCTGGCTTTGATTCCAATGAAGTCACCAGCCAAAACTATTAGACTACAGGAATTACTTAGATAGTCTATACAGTTTGCTACATAAAGTATTCTAAAAATACTTTAGTAGTAGTCTATAGCTTGGTAAAATATGGCTTCTTCGGTAAATTCCCGTTGTCTTACAGAGTTCTTGTTCAGTTCCCTCTTCCAACACGTGCAATTTACGACTGGTCTATTCTTCAAAGTCCCGGACAAAAACACGAGAAGCGACTATTCTCCATAAATATGGCTTAAGAATTCTTTAATTGATTTCAATTTACTTTTAGTTAATTTCTAAAGCAGTATACCGGCAGAGATTCCCACTCCTGAGTTTTAGGATCGTACTTCTCGACGGTGTCGATGGGCATCTGCTGAATGCCAAACCCACCGAGCACAACGAGCACGTCGTTGCACCCCGTCCTGATCCTCGTCTGGTCGCTCTGCATCGAGGCACGAAGGTCTGGCCGCAGGTGGTACTTCTTAGCCATGTCTACCAGGTCGCGACACGCCAAACTCCGGTGTATCAGTGGCTGCCAAATAAATGCAAACAATCAGTGCCTACAATGTAGCACAGTTTAGTAGTGTACACTATCAGTACCTAGAATGTGGTACAGTTTAGTAGAGTACACTATCAGTGCCTACAACGCCGTACAGTTTAGTACAGTACACTATCAGTGCTTACAATGTGGTACAGTTTAGTTGAGTACACTGTCAGTGCTGCAATGTGGTACAGTTTAGTACAGTTAAGTATCAGTGCCTACAATGTGGTACGGTTTAGTACAGTACACTGTGTCAGTGCCTAAATGTAGTACAGTTTAGTAGAGTACACTATCAGTGCCTACAATGTGGTTCACTTTAGTAGTGTACACTATCAGTGCCTACAATGTGGTACACTTTAGTAGAGTACACTATCAGTGCCTACAATGTGGTACACTTTAGTAGAGTACACTATCAGCACCTACAATGTGGTACAGTAGAGTACACTATCAGTGCCTAAAATGTGGTACAGTTCAGTACATTAAACTATCAGTACCTAGAATGTGGTACAGTTTATTACAATAAAGCCTATCTACTTGGATACGTTAGTAATCTTATATATATCTAAAGAAATGTATGGAAAGGTTAACAACTAAAACGTCGCTGCAAGTAAGGAAACAAACCGAAGATATTTAGAAATAACCCTTAGTACGCTAAATTTTTAGGCTTACACTTACAGCTAATAAAAATAAGCACTGGTATCACTTAGAGAAAAACAAAAACAAAAATAGCAAAACTTTATAAATACACAAAACGACCTCAGTAAAGTAACATAAGTATTACACCACATAAGAAAATTTCAATAAAGATGAGTTTCCCGTAAAAAGAGTGTAAATGAGAGTCAGAAATTTCTTACCAGCAGTCAGTAACTTTACGCGCTACATAAGCGGTGCAGTCACTGACTCAGCACTACGAATATTAACTCAGTTAACCGCTTATACAGACATTGATATTAACTAGAATATTAACTCAGTTAACTGCTTATACAGACATTGATATAGTGCATATTAAAATTCTAAGCAATCACTGAGATCTCTAGTCGGGCAGGCCCATATAAACGTATGACTTTAGCCAGGGAATAACTTGACAAGAACAAGATTTAACACACCGAATGAACTGTAAATCACATTAGAAAATCACATCTGTTGCACTTAGCCTAGTAGAGGCATGCAACCCCTAAATCTTCCATATTTCTCACGACCAATACACTATGTATTATTCAATAAAGCAGTCCCTACTTAAAGCTAATCCAGAAAAAATGGTAAAACAGAGAAATGCAGTGGTCATAATGGGAGGGAACACAGGAGAAATCAATTCCACTAGCTCTCATTTCTCTTTTATTCTGAGGTGTGCTCATCTACGAGGAGCCCATATTAGGTGCTAGGTGACCTGCAACTACGTTACAGGGGGCTATTCAGAACGTTTCTCTGGCTCTTAATTCCCACTTTAACCACTGGATAAGAGATGGCATATAGATATATAAATAATGAAGAAAATACCTTATGTGTTACTCTATAAGATAATCCCTACTTAGTCCAGAAAAATTGCGTGACTCTAAACCAATCATCATCATCATCATCATCTTCCCTTATATCCCAGTTTAACCAGGGTCGGGATAAAAAATAGACTTTCTTCAGTCCTCTCTGACCCACACCATACCATCAGTCAATCCCCTATTTTTCATGCGACTCTAAACCAATAAAAAAGATAAAACACCGCTTTTATCAATTTAATAACAAGCAGTTACTTCTTCATCGACGACGTCGGTGATGTATTTGGTAGAGAGAAGAGGCAGGCGAACATTAGCCAGGAGGTTGGGCAGGAATGCCTCACGAGTGGACGGACTCTGCTTCACCCAACTGATCAGAGCCTCAAAGGCGTACTCTTCAGAACCTATCTGTTAATAATTACAAGTAAAATAGCAAAATTAAACACACTCAAACACTTTCCTATTAGAAAGATGTAGCAGCAACGGTATCCCTTGGCGTCTGTGTTTCAGTGAAGGTTAGAGTGGTCAGAGGCAGATGACAAAAAACCATCATTTGGTTCAGGATCCGTTACAAATGCTTCCAAGAATGAATCTCTGTAGTGGAAGTTGGTTTCATCTGAATCGTTTTTGTACAGATCATGGTAGATGCAGAGAAAGTGAGTTTCACTGGGGAATTCGTGATTCGCCACTTTGTATTTGTACTTCGTATTTATTTGTATTTGCCACTTAAATATTCATTTAACCATCATCGTCCCTGAATCCCAGTTAAACTAGGGTCAGTATGCGAATATACCTTCTTTTCCATTAATTTTAGAAACATTTATATCAATTCTGGGGACTAGGAACTCACCAACCAAATGCCCTTTCTGATGATGGTTTGGATCTTAGTGCTTTATCTTGCCTTTTACGACACGTCCAGTGCATGGTTGGTTTATTCTTCAGCAACCCGGACACAACACAAGTAATAATTTCATAATAACAACAATTAGAGTGCTATAGTCATCAATGACAACATCGAGCACTATTGAGTCAAAATCAAGCCGGCAAGCAAAAAGAAGGTCCAAAAATTGTGAAAATTCCAAAACCCAGAAAATCAGTCCAAACGTGTAAAGAGGACACAACACGGGTAAATTACAATTAAATATATAACTATATTTACTAGTATCAGTATAATTCATTACTTGGATATCGTCACTCTTAAGCAGAGACTCGACTTCTTTAACACCGAGCGCCTTGAACTCCTCGTGTCGAATCACCTCCTCAAAGTACTTACACGTGTACAGCTCGGCCGCCTCACACAGCGACTTACAACTGTGATTCTCCGCAAAGCTTCGTATTCCCAAACAATTGGCCGGGTCGAGCTGTTTCTCCAAGAACTCTGAACAAGCTAACTTAACACCTAAAAATAAAAGCAATCACACAAAAACATTCGTACAAAATGTCATTCTAATCAAATGTAAGTGAATTACAACGGCTCTATTCTCTGACATTAGGCACTGATGATCTGATTTACTAACAATTTGTTGCATAGTAACTTAAAATCTAAAATTACAGCTGAGAGATATATCTTTTCCTAATTTAGAGATATATCTTTTCTTAATTTAGAGATAAATCATTTCCTAATTTAGAGATAAATCATTTCCTAATTTAAAGATAAATCCTTACACAAGCATCTGCACTTCCTGACCCAGTGTGCCATTATAACGCCGTTATGTTAAATCATTTTGTAATTTCAAGATAAATCATTCCGTAATTTAAAGATAAATAATTTTGTAATATAAAGATAAATCATTTCGTAATTTAAAGATAAATCATTTCGTAATTTCAGACAATCGCCTCAGAGGGATGCGGGTGAATAAAGACTCTACCGGTTAGCTGTAGAAGGCAAGCGGCTGGCAGGAGCTCCTGAACGTTCTCCACACTCACGTTGACCGTCTCCGTGTAGACAAAGTCGAGCAGCACCTCTATCACAGACGCTGGAATGTCGTGCAGCTCTACCACCGACTGAGCACTCTCGCTCATCTGCATTGGTAGCAAAATACGAAAAATTTAAAACAAGAGAAAAATTAAAATATAATATCATCATGGAAGGAAGGTAATGGGAAACCACCTCAGAAGCAAAGCTTTCCCCAAGCTATAGGCTAAATAAGATATGGATAAGGAATAGACTTTTTGAAGGGATTAACTTGTTGTTCTCAGGAGTGCTCTTATGGAGCGAGAAAACAGACTTTAAATATGAATATGTACCTTGAACCTGCCACTTGGCAGTGCACTGAAGAAAAAGAGAATATCAGCAACATCATTTTCCCATGAATCCTACCTAGTTTAACTAAGGTCAGGAATAGCAATTTTTGTAGCAATTTCTGAAGCTTAGATGATACAAACCCCAAATGCCCTTTCTACGATGGGTTTCGATCTTAATGCTTTGTCACCTTTTATAGCACATGCAGTCCACAGTTGTTCTACTCTTCACTGTCTTCAGCAAACCCGGACACAACATGAGTTCAAAAATATGAAAATATAATACAATTTATATGAAAGTAAAGCTAAATTAATTTTTTAATTATACAATTAGATTTTTGTACATAATACAATGTAAATATTGAAATGAATTTTAAGATACATTCAATAGCACACATTTTAGTTAACATATTATCTTCTTGAGTGCACTGCCAAGTGGCAGGTTCAAGGTACATATTCATACTCAAAATCTGTTTTCTCGCTCCGTGCACTCCTCAGATCAACACTTTAATCCCTTCACAAAGTCTATGCCTTATCCATACCTTATGTAGCCTATAGCTTGGGAAAAGTATGGCTTCTGAGGTGGTTTCCCGTTGCCTTCCTCAAACATATTATAACAAAACATAAATATTTACCAGACAAATATGAGTAAAATATTAAATCTGAAGTATCAAGAACATATTACTCCAAAACTACACAAGCCTGTTTTGATGCTGATCTTGAATTTATTCAAAATTTCTCTAAAGCCACATATAAAGATTACACGTAAAAAAATATTTCCAATTAATAATGTTTAGCTAGTACATTTCTTTAAATAGCTTGGGGAAGTTTATTAATCAACAAAAAAACTGCAATTAATACATTAAAGTGGCATTTAATTAATGCTGTGCAGTTTTGTACTATTGTACCAACGTCAGAAAGGGCATTTGGTTGGTGAGCGCCAAGGCTCCAGAAATTGCTAAAAAATTTAAATGACTGGAAAAGTCTCAAATAGGGGATTGACAGACGGATGATATGATGTAGGACAGAGAGTAATTTGAGACAGTCTATTCGTATCCTGACCCTAGTAAAACTGGGATTCAAGGGAGGATGATGATGATGATGATGATGATGAGTTATGTACTTCATTACTACATGGGTTACCAACTTCTTCTCTCAATCGTTTGCAGCATGTCCAAAATTCTCTTGCACGTGTAGATTGTAAGTCTTCTCGACTTCAATTTCGCTCACTTACTCTACTTCGCAGTCTTCACTGGCTCCCTGTTAATCAACGCATAAAATATAAAATGGCTCTATTAACTTTCAAAACTCTGCGATTTGGCAAGCCTTCTTACTTATCTGAATTTCTTCTTCCCTATCATCCCTCACGTGCACTTCGTTCCACCGATGCCACTCTTCTCTCTGTTCCAAATATTCTCACGTCATTGGGCAGACGTTCATTTTCTTACGCAGCACCCACAATCTGGAACTCTTTACCTGCTAATCTTCGCTCTTGTTCTTCTCTTTCAACATTCTCTAGCAAGCTTAAAACTTACCTTTTCCCACCACAGCTTTAATCAATCTACCTTGACCATATTTTGATCACGGGACTGGCTTTCGTTTAGGACCTTACTTCTCCTCAGCACATTTCTTTTGCAGATTAATCTGGGTGAATTTATCTGTATGTAGTGATGTGTGCTGTTGGGGACGTCCCTGAAATCATCCATGGATGAGGAAGCGGACGTTAAACCTTTATTATTATTATTATTATGTACTACTGTACAAATACACATTGCAGAAATAAAATTTTGAAGGGCTAACCTGATGTGTAAATATGGTGGCTAACCTGGTGTGTAAACATGGCACAGAAATAGTCGCTGCACGCAGCGAGGACAATCCGATGAACAGGAAAGTGCTGACCAGCGACCTTCAGCGTGACATCACACAACGTGTTTGACTTGCGCAGATTATTCATCGTTGTCAGTATTGACTTCGCATGACTGTCAGTAAATATCTGACGATCAATGCTTCCCAAGATAGCATTAGCAGTCATAGTTCACTCAAAAATAAATGTAGAATATATATCAGAGATATTTAAAGACACAGAAATATTAAAAATTGATCATAAATATCTAAAAAGAGAGCAACATTATATTCAATTTAGAGTTCTATCCTAATTGAGTGAAATTGTTTTGCTAACAACAACGAGTTATGTCATAAAGACATCGCTTAATTAAATAATATATATATAATTGAATAATTTATAAAGTTAAAAGAAAATCCATTGTAATTATGATATAAGGGAAATTAATCCTTCTAAATAAACTCTGCAAACATCCGTTGATGAGAAATGATTTGTGTAGTAGAGGAGTCCTGTCCAGCATTCACATACTTCAACCATAACTACTTAAAAACCATTTTACATCTATTAATGTTTCAGCAATAATAATAAAATGCAAGCAATACTTTTAAGCATAATGCAATCATAATCATGTCATAATATTCAAATGTAATGCTTCTTAAACATAAGCATTATTATTAATCATTAGAATTCATCACCACTGGTTGGAGCCAGTGGAAATATCGATAAGATATTCCACCGTGGATCAGTACGTGCTGAGTTCAAAACCTTGGCTCGCCCGTCACTGACATCGCTTCCGATTTAGGAAACTGAAGCTAATAAGATTTTGTTATTTTTTAGTATTAGAAGAAATCATTAAAGTAGAGAGAATTTTAACACCTGAATGACTTGAAACCTCTAATAATGCTCATAAAATGTAACTAAGGCTTAAATAGTTATAGTTATTTCCATTAATAAAAATTTAACTACATAATTCAATAGAAATAATAATACAATTATTTATAATAATTTGTATTTGTATAATTTGTAAAAGCTTCATTTATGTTTAGTTTGTATAGTCTGTGATGTGGTGAACAAATAAATAATTAAAAATAAAAACGAAAAAATTACAACAATTTGCAGCTTATTGATTGCGAATATTACATGATACTGACAGTCTGAGGAAGGCAATGGGAAACCACCTCAGAAGCCACACTTTTTCCAAGCCATAGGCTACATAAGGTATGGATAAGGCATAGAATTTATGAAGGGATTAACTTGTTGATCTAAGGAGTGCTCTTATAGAGTGAGAAAGCAGACTTTGAATATGAATATGTAGCTTGACCCTGCCACTTGGCAGTGCATTGAAGAGAGACTGACAGTCTAATGGACAAGCATAAGGCCTACTTACTGTTAAATATTTAATACTTACAATTGACTCTTATCTTCTTAGTGTACTGCCCACAGGCAGGGCCACGGTAAATAAAACCTTCACAGTTCTCCATTAGTTTAAAATTGGTGGAAAAGATATGAAGTATCGGACTTGCCATTAGGGAGAACACTCAAAGGGAATGAGAGATAGAGAGAGAAGTAATTAGCAGTTGGACAACATTGCTTACACACAAATATCTTCAGAACTGTATAATATGGCTCCTTACAGAGTTCTAATAGTGACTGGGCGCGGCTGCTGGTCTAAGTGGCTTTGTTAATATGATTTTCTAACAGCCTAAGTATATTAGGTAGTGAATGAAATCTAGTTGAACAGGCTCATATTATAGAGTAATGGTATGTAAAAAAGTAATGTATAACGTTTTTTCATTTCAGGACCCCCAAACTTAAGGTTATAAAGAATTTTTAATATTGCTATTTTTTTTCTAACGGCTAAGTAAATGACAACTTAAAAGTACAATTATGTTAATAAACACTTTACTTATTATCCCAACTTAAAACAAGAAAACAATTCAATTGTCACGCAAACTGCCACTAGTTCTGTCATCTAATAATTAATCCTAATTATAACCATTAATAATGACAGAAAATTATTAAAACATTTGTTTACAAATAAAACCATATTACCATATACCCAGTTTTCCCTATTTGTTCGATCGAAAACAACAACAGCAACTGCAAAAAGACAAATCATCACCGACATCTCCATTCGAATCCCAGTTTAATATGCGACAACAATATTGACATTATACGGAAATTGTATGTATATCAGAACGCAGGCATCGTAAAAGCTAGTAGAAAGTCACTCCTATAATAAATATGTCAAGTTACATGGAGAATAATCATAATAATAATAATAATAATAATAATAATAATGAAGGTTTAACGTCCATTTCTTCATCCAGGGATGATGTCAGGGACGTCCCCAACAGCACACATCACTACAGAATATTAGAAAAGTAAATATATAATTTCACCGAGTCCTTATATCTCATATATTATAATCAAGCAAATTTTTGAACCAGTAAACCAGTAAATTTTCCAGTATGCACTACTAATTAAATCTATCTACAAACATGAAACCAAATTAAATCAATCTACAAACAAGCAAAGAGATAGAGAGATTGAGCTTCCTATTATACTGCCATTATAACACTATCTTCCACGTTCTTATTTCCCCGTGCATGCCAACCACAGTGTCTGTAGGATGACTGACCAGAAACTTGCTCACTATCCGGCCCACCTCGAAGTTTGTTGCCTGGGCATATGCACGACTAGCAGCACCTGAGCAATTGAAATAAATAGACTGTATTACTCCATATATAAGCATAATAAATAAATCTAACATAACAAATAATTCTCTCAAAAATAATTAATTTTTTAATAGTAATAATTTTCAAGAATAATAATAGTAATAATAGTAATTTTCAATTATTATTATTATTATTGAAGTTCTCTGCTCTGGGAGGTCCGTGCTGGCTGCGTTTGTTTACCTTTCGCACGAGGGGAACGTCTTTCTCTTACACTCAATATTGGGTCCTGGGAACCCGGGACATCGGGTTTGGCGGCCCGGCCCGAATCGGGAGTGGGGACTCACTCCACGTCGTCATATATGTTGTTTTGTAGTATGTATGAATGGCCGGCAGCGATTCGAAATAGCAGCTTCTTCGTTAATGTCTAATACAGGCACCGCTTGTCAGGAGAAATCGAGGGTGCTGCAGCTCGAATGGCCTATCTTCGTTCGACTTCTTCTGTCAATTCTAGGGCCGACCCCTTGCTTATTTCGTAGATTCTCTTCCGTAATGTAGTTCTCGGGACGAAGTGATATGGTGACCCGAACCGGGAGTAGAAGCGTACTCCTCGTCTTCTGTATTTTAGGCGATTACGGTTGAGTTTCTGCCATGCTTCTTAGTCTTCAAACTGGTTGTAGTAGATAATTATATGATTGGTTGTTTAACTGCGAAGAACTTTATTCTTCTTTCCCCTATTAAAACTTCCCTATATCCTTTTTTAGACTTATTCTCCCGTATCCTTTTAATATTGGTCATTGTACCACCTTTAATAAAGGTGGTACAATGGCTTTCGCGTAGTCAGTATGAAATTCGCGGATAGTCGACTGGTCATTAGTAATCCTGCTCCCGCCCGCAGAGACGAATTCGACTCAGGCCCTTAGCAAATACCTGCAGAGACGAACTCGACCCAGGCAATGCCGTTGTTAGCCTCCCGCCTGCAGAGACACACTCGACCCGAATATTGCCGTGTTCTACCAGCCTCTTACCTGGACCTACCCAGGGGGACACCGAACTCTCTTGCCTCCAATTAGCCTTCGCGGCTTGGGAAAACTAGTCAACCTGAGGGGCTACGAGCCTAGACTAACAAGCGAGCTTGAAAGCTTTCGGCTTGACGAAGACCAGATTTCTGTCTACTAACCGTACTTTTGCCTTGGGATTGGGATATTACGTACTATCCTCCCTCGGTTTCCAGTACTTTCGCGTAGAAGATTCATATACATCAAACGTCCACGAACTGAGACCAACAAGTAAACCTCCATTCCGCTAGTACCCTTCCTTAGACTGACTACTCGGATTTTGGCTCGCACCGTTTATGGACCCCTCACTCTGCTCATCGGCTTTGATTTGGTTTCACAGTGCTCAATGTTGTCATGGACAACAGTAGCACTCTAATCGTATTGTTGTTGTTGTTGTAGCAGCTCGAGGAAACATATGGAATAGTCAGTATGCGGCTAATGCTAGCAAATACAACTGGTTCTTTCTGAACCATCACAACGGTCCTTTTCAGGGTCAAAATCAAAATAAAATTAAATACACTTTTTATTTACAGTACATTCAAAAAGTGGAAGTTGCTCTACTGAAACTTGCATAACTGGCCAATCTATAGATTAAAATGGATGAAAATTGGCTACCTCATCAAAATTTAGTCCTTTAGTGACTGGTAAAAGTTTGATTTGAAAATATTAAAAATACCTTGAGATATTTTTTCAGGTGTAATCTTTATTTTTACTCACCCTGTATATATATATAATGTACAGATGAATATACGGAATTCTATCTAACCATTAGTAAAACTAAACACTATTAATGTTATTAATATAGAAAATCACAATTTCAAACAAAGGATTTTTGGCGAAAAAAACAAAGGCCATTAAATCTCGGCGCTTTCATATGGTTAACAATTCTCTATTTATATTATTTAAAATTGCTTTAAGACAAACATGAAAAATAAATATATCCATGGTTTGGAAATGGGCTCTACAGGTGAATAAAGTAATTGTGTAATTTAATTAATTAAGCAGTCGGTTACTCTCTTGAATCTGGATTAGTGAAATATTAGAAAAGAGGCGAGATTTAATAGCAGGTTTCTTTCTTCTTTAATTCCATTTCGATATTTTAGATACATTAAGAACACTAATGAAATCTGTCGTTAAGAAAGATTTAATCTAAGTTAGCATTAATGATATGCTACAGATATACTTAAATGGTTAATATATAATTCCACCTCAACCACGTCACCTGTAGAAATATTTTTTAATCATAATAATTATTATATTTTTTGTATAAATTATTTATTCCTTTTCAAATTTCGATACGAAAATAATGAAACTATCATGAGAATGTTACCTAAGAATTCGCAAAACATCAATAAAAATCCTTAACTGAAACTTCCAAAAGTTTTCTACTTTAAATAATATTAATTTCGTGTAATTAGACTTTAAAATATGGGCTATAGGAATGTACATTTCGTATAATTACAATATGTTTCGAATTTAAATTATTTTTTACAGATTACAACAACAACAACAACAACAATTAGAGTGCTGCTGTCATCAATGACAACATCGAGCACTATTGAGTCAAACTCAAGCCGGCGAGTAAAAGAAAGGTCCAAAACGGTGCAAATTCCAAAATCCATGTAATCAGTCCAAAGAAAATGGAATTAAAGAAAGGGATGTTTAGGCGAAAATTATAGATTATAAGTTTCTAGCAATTGCAATCTTTGACTCATTGTGCTCGGTCGTGTCAAGAATGACAATAGGCTAACACTTTGTGTGCTGTGCTAATTCTATATAAATTAATTAATTATTATTAATTTATTTTCGAAACTCGAGATATTGATTTTAAATAATTGATCGATATCGTTCCAATATCGCTTTATCAATATTGGCTCCATATCGTCCAGAAATATTGGTGCAATATCGAATATCGGTGGAATATGTGTTGCCAATATCGGTAAAATGTTGGGTAAATATCGGCATCAAACATTGGCCGATATCGATATTCAGCCAATATGCCGTTATCCAGCCAATATCGGAGCGATATCCTGCCAATAGATCTTTTCGGTAATAGCTATAAATAGATTTCCATTCAACTTCCGGGCATCCAATGTAAACAAGTGGACCAAAAAATGTAAACACTGTGATTAATAACATTGAAATATATTGGTTCCTCATCAAATTTCTAATGCAAGCTTTCTTTAGAACTGTTATTTACTACATAACCTACTATACCGATATTAATTAAAGAATAACTTAACACTTAGAGTTTAATTCTGACATCTATTGTAACGATATGTGTGCTTTTTCCGGACCCTATTCCTGCTGCATATTTCCCTGAACAAGTAGGTACGGTGGCTCGCAACTGCCATCTAATTTCTTAACTTTTTCTATTAAAAAAACTAAAGAAATTCTTGTTACTATAAATAGCCACTTTGCTACTATAAATAGACATGTGTGCTATTTATAGTAACCAAAATTTCTTTACTTTTTTTATTAAAAAAAAAACAACAAATTTCTTGTTACTATAAATAGCCACTTTGTTACTATAAATAACACACTAGCAGTATCTATATCACACATAGTCGACGACAACATCCAGCACTCGATCTTTAGTCAAAGGCTAGCCAATGTGCAAAAAATAAAGTTCACTGTCCATGACAACATCGAGCACTCGATGTTAAACCAAAGCCAAACCGATGAATACAAAATTAGATCAAAAACGGTGCAAATCCAAAATTCAGATAATTAGTCATACTAAGTCAATTCGTCTATGACAACATCGAGCACTCGATGTTAAACCAAAACTAAACCGATGATCACAAAATTAGGTAAAAATTGGTGCAAATCCAAAATTTCGTTTAATTAGTCATACTAAGTCAATTCGTCTATGACAACATCGAGCACTCGATGTTAAACCAAAACTAAACCGATGATCACAAAATTAGGTAAAAATCGGTGCAAATCCAAAATTTCGTTTAATTAGTCGTACTAAGTCAATTCGTTTATGACCACACCGAACACTCGATGTTAAACCAAAGCCAAACTGATGAGCACAAAATTGGGTAAAAAAAAGTAGGTGCAAATTCAAAATTCAGGTAATTAATCAAATTAAGTCAATTCGTCAAAGACAACTTCGAGCACTCGATCTCGAGCCAAAGCCAAACCGATGAGCACAAATGAGGTTGAAACGGAGCATATCCAAAATTCCAGGTTAGTTGGTCTGTACTTTGATTTAGGGCTCTCGTACTCGGATATATTGGCTGTTCTGGCTCAAACTCATAGGGTTATTATATCATTGTTATTAGTGTTATTTTATGTTAATAACTATCGTCGCTCAGTTGCATCGCCAATAGAAGAAGTGTTTAGATTTGTAAACAATCTTTTGAGGCAGTCAGGTTCCCTACACGGCTACCGATGGATGCGTGCACACTGATAAGCGGCTTGCAGGAAGGATTGGCTGTTTCCTGAGAAGATGTTTGGCTAATCTTTACTACATTGGATTCCACTGGAATGGCTCTGAGAACTGCAAAACGGCTACGTCGAAAAAGCATATTATGCTACAGGGCCAATAATATTTGGCATGCTGACGGCTATGACAAACTCAAACCATATGGGCTATGCATTAGTGGTTGTATTGATTGGTTTTCAAGGAAAATTATCTGGTTAGAAGTTTGATCCTAAAGTTATAGCGGGGTACTACTTATACAGAGTAGGCCTATTCGTGCTAACAACGGTGCTCCTCTGAAATTTAGAGCCTATAGAGGCAGTGCCTCTATAGGCTCTATCAGGTGGTTAATTGTCCTGCACATTCGATGTCGGTATGTAACTTGGATTGGGGTGGCTCTAATATATCTGAGTATTATGAACAGACGAGAATTGAGCTATATGATTTGTATAGACTGCCCAATAATGACAACCTAGATAAGTTATATGAAAATTATCCTGATTTATTTAGTCAGGAAGGTATTAATGGTATATATAATCAAATAATTTTTATTTTGAAAAATTGCTCTCTCAGAACTATTAAAAGAAAAAAGAAAAAAGATGTACGCAAATTCTGGTGGGATAAAGAGTTAAATCAAATCAAACAGGAATCTATAAAGCAATTCAAATGCTGGATCAATGCTGGTAGACCTAGCGAAGGCAGCTTATACGATAATAAAATTAAAGCACACAAAAACTATAAAAGGGCAGTAATTGCAAATAAGCAAAAATACAAAAACAAAGTATCAGAAGAACTACAATCTAATTTGCTTACCTCAAGTAGTTTAAAATTTCGGAGAAGTTGGAAAGGTTATTTTTCGAAGCAAAAAAAACAATCAATGTAATATTGCTATTGACGGATTTAATAAGGATATTGAGATTGCTAATGTTCTAGCCAGTAGTTTTAAAAAAGCCTGTACTCCAAACTCGATGGAAAAACACCAAACGTTTCGAGATATTTACTTTAGTAAAAAGAAATGCCTGTAAATTCAGATAATATATGCGGCATTGAAGTAGGAATGATTGACAATGCAATTGACAGAATTAAAACAAATAAAGCCCCGGGGGCAGACGGTTTAACAATTGAGCATATCGCTTACGCCCATCCGTCTCTAATTATAACTCTAAAAAATCTCCTTACTTTAATATTGAAACTGGGTAAGGTTCCAGATGCTTTCGGTGCTGGTGTTACTACGCCAATACCTAAATTTAAGGGTTACAAAAGAAAATTATCCACGGATGATTATCGGGGTATAACTATATGCCCAATAATATCTAAAATTTTTGAGTACTGTATTATTAAGTATGTCAATTTTGAAACCTCTGCTAGGCAGTTCGGTTTTAAACAGAAACTTGGGTGTATTAACGCTGTGCATAAACTTAGAAAAGTTATTAATTATTTCACTAACAGGAATACCACCGTTAATATTGGAGTAATCGATCTAAAAAAAGCTTTCGATAGGTGCAGTGGATATGAAATTTTATGCATGCTACAAAATAAAGGTTTAAATAGATGTATCTTAGATGTGTTGGAAAATTGGTTTTCCAAAAACTCAACCACTGTTAAATGGGAAAACTGCATGTCTAACTGCGTACCTTTAGTATCTGGCGTCAAACAAGGAGGAGTTCTATCTCCCATATTATTTACGTTATATGTAGATAACTTGTTGAATGCGTTGGAGGAATCTAAATTAGGATGTTTTGTCAATTATAAATGTCTGAATAGCTTCATGTATGCTGACGATTTGATTCTAATCAGTATATCTGTCACTGATTTGCAGATGATGTTTAATATATGTAATAATGTCTTTATTGATTTAGATCTGCCAATAAATACATCCAAATGCCACTGTTTATGGATAGGTCCAAGGTGCAAATATGTATGCTCTCCGTTAAGCATTCAAGGAGTAAATATTAATTGGCTTGATTTTATTCAATACTTAGGAGTTACTATCTGTAAAGCGAAGTATTTTAAATGCCAATGGGATGAATCTAAAGGAAAATTCTTTAGAGCCGTTAACACAATTTTAGGAAGGTTAGGAACAAAGGCAGCTGAATATGTTATTCTTAAATTGATCAATAGTCATGCAGTGTCAGCATTGCTCTATGGCACACCTGCTGCAACCTTGCGAGAGACAGAGTTAAGGAGTTTTAGCAATGCATATGATAGTGTCTTTACAAAGATCTTTCATACAACAGACAAAGCAGTAATAATGTGGTTACAATACTATTTCGGTTTCTTGCCTCTAAATATTTTGTATGATTACAATAGATTGAATTTTTTAAATAAGCTAGTTAAAGACGGTGAATTAAATAGAGGGATTGATTTGGATCATTTAGATTACTTAGCGTTTGAGAAATTACAAAGGAAATATAATATTTTAAATGATGATTCTGTTGCTACTATAAGATTTAAACTGTGGATCTTCTTTGAAAAAATGTTAACTACGGAATCTACATCTAATTTTGATTAGTACATGGAACTGTTTATTGTATGGTTTACAGTACATGTATGTTATCAAATCTGTTAGACTAAATTTATGCATATCGGCTAATTTCTGTCTTTTTTCGTTTATTTTTAGTTTCGCTTTGTTTGTTTGTATATTTGTGTCTGCCATATAATGGTGAATAAAAGAATATATAGTCCATTAATCATAGTCTGTGTCGCGAAACGCTCGGCTTGTACGTGCCCACTTCCCATATCTTTGGGGTCATAGCTTGGTCTTTGACGCCGGTATTGCTCAGCTCCCTCCAACATTAAATGTTTTTGTTGGTTAGGGCCTCCCCATCCAACCACTGAGCTAATGGGGACCTCCGGCGTGCTGTGATAGTATGGCCTTCGGATATTTGGGTCAGTGGCTTGTGTGTTCCTTGTTATTGAAAGGCCTAGGAACTCGGCCAATTGTGAATGTCCGCTTTCTACTACTGCGGCGAGATCGTCACGATTAAAGGTGGGAATGCTTCTGTCTCCCGCCTGTGCTAGGACTATGGCCTCTGCCCTATTGGTGGGTTCGTGGGTATTCAGGTCTCGTGCCAGGTCGTCACGGCCCGAATCGGGGGTAAGTCCCGCGTTCGACATCGAGGAGGTTTGGGACACTGGCGTACTATCAGTGTTTTGGTCGGCCATCTCCCCTTAATTTGTTGTAAAGGGTAAAGACGTAGAATTTATTTGATTAGTTGATTAGTAATGATTGGAAATTGAATATGGTGATTGGAATTTGTCAAACGAAAAATACACGTCTAACCTAACCCTACTGTTAATGAGTATGGAGCGTGGTCTGAGACCACACTTGCAAAAGCTAATAATAAGTAAATGATAGCAGTCCTCCCTATTTGTTTCCTATCTAACCTATTTTGTATTTAATGAGTTTCTGTTCACCTTAATAGCGAGACAAAACCCGCCTCCAACTCTTGGAATCCTTGGTCATCCAATATCGGGACCAAAACCCGCCTATTGGGCAATTATGTACTTCTTTCTCCCTATCCTAACGCTTAATTTGTAAAGCACGCCTCGCTCCAAATTACACGCCCGTTATAACTACATATATATATATCTATGACTACATATATATATAACTCTATGAGGGTTGCCTTTTGATGTCCCACCCTGCCAAATTTCACAGCTAAATGCTGTTGTGTCTGTATAGTGCTCAGATTGGCGCTATCTTCCTATCGGCAACTGCTAGCAAGTCACCGTCCAGAAGTTGGCCGCTCGTCACGAAAATACGACACCCCTACTATTAGCGCTGGGGCGCCATATCCACTGGGTTCCCCAGCACAAGCCCCCTTCTGTAACACTGCCTGTTTTAAAACACAGGTCTTTACACAATGGGACCCTTCCCGTTGTACAACTTCTCGGCATAATCAATGCGACTGTGTTTTAAAGTCGTAAGGCTGCCGAACACTTCTCTAAACTCTTAATCGTGTTTTAAAGCTTTATAACAACTACTCTACTTCTCCACACAACGAATTGTGCTTTAAAGCTTTATAGTAGCTACTCTACTTCTCCACACAAAGAATTGTGCTTTAAAGTGGTCAGTTAATAATATTCAATCACATCAACTGCGTCTCAACATTATTTCTTCGTGATAAGTGGCTCCAATCACAATCAACTGCGTCTGGACCACGGTTACCGCGAAGTAACCCAAGCGATTTTGCATAGAGAAACACGGCCTTTCATACTAAATTTTAACATGGGTTAACTACGAGGCCAATCACGTAACGCCTTACTAAACCCTCGATTTGTATCCCCCCCTTCCATTGGTTGAAGGTGTGGCCTAAATTACGTTATATTTAATCTGTGTGACCATCCTGGGTATTTTCTTATCCCACCACCTAATTTGTGCTCTTTTCTAATTAAACCTATTGTACGATCTAGCGAGAAAATATACCGCAGTGATAACGTCGTTCTCTCACTTAAATTCTAGCGACCAATCATCTCTATTGCCTATCAATTCTGAAAACCTTATCGAAATAAACACAAATCTAGATAAAACCGTCTATAACCTCCTATAGCGCTTAACTGACATTTCCTCACATTTAATATAACGCGTTTCTACTATAATGTAAGCCAACTACGTACACTATAGCATTTACAACCAATGCTATCTAATTTTACAAGAATCGCCAACGAGTTAGGGTTTTCCTTTAATTACTAACCTAACCTCTAATATTAATATTTATGTTTATTTTTATATTTTGGAAAAATCCTTAGACTGGCGCTACGTTTAATCTATACTGGTTTGCGGAAGAGTACGAATTTATACTGGTTTAATGCAACAAGCGTAATCAAAGCGAAAGTCCAATTTCGCTACAGTCTGTGCCTCTGAGGCACAGACTATAATTACCTGAATTTTGGATTTGCACCGTTTTTGACCTCATTTTGTGCTCATCGGTTTGGCTTTGGCTCGAGATCGAGTGCTCGAAGTTGTCTTTGACGAATTGACTTAATTTGATTAATTACCTGAATTTTGAATTTGCACCTACCTTTTTTTTACCCAATTTTGTGCTCATCGGTTTAGCTTTGGTTTAACATCGAGTGTTCGGTGTGGTCATAAACGAATTGACTTAGTACGACTAATTAAACGAAATTTTGGATTTGCACCGATTTTTACCTAATTTTGTGATCATCAGTTTAGTTTTGGTTTAACATCGAGTGCTCGATGTTGTCATAGACGAATTGACTTAGTATGACTAATTAACGGAATTTTGGATTTGCACCGTTTTTGGCCTAATTTTGTGCACATCGGTTTGACTTTGGTTTAACATCGAGTGCTCGATGTTGCCATGGACAGTGAACTCTATTTTTTGCACATTGGCTAGCCTTTGATTCAAGATCGAGTGCTGGATGTTGTCATCGACTATGTGTGATATAGATACTGCTAGTGTGTTATTTATAGTAACAAAGTGGCTATTTATAGTAACAAGAAATTTGTTTTGTTTTTTTTAATTAAAAAAAGTAAAGAAATTCTGGTTACTATAAATAGCACACATGTCAATTTATAGTAACAAAGTGGCTATTTATAGTAACAAGAAATTTGTTTTGTTTTTTTTAAATAAAAAAGTTAAGAAATTAGATGGCAGTTGCGAGCCACCGTAAGTAGGCCCTAAGTGTGAAATTATGCTAATTTATATTTTATTAACTTCCTTTGCAAAACAATTCTGCAGGTCACGTAATAGAAGAAGGACAAAATTAAGTGGACACCAAAAATTTACACAAGAATATAGGTTAAAAAGCCATCGTAACATATATAGGATTTCTTTAGTAACTGACATCTATAGATGAGGTCTTTCTATTTCAAGCGCATGATATGGAAAAAAATTAAAATTTCATCTCATATGTGTATTGTAATTTGATATGTTGATTCTGTGCTTAATTGTCAGATTGAAAAGAAATAAATGAATATTATAATTATTAATAATCATAGTCTTTCACAGGCAATGCAAAAATGTAACATACATGTAGATCAACCAATGCAATAAATGTAACACAGATCACCGAGAACATTAACAGATATAAGATATACAATAGAATATAGATTACTATTTCGATTATTCGATACTCAAACGATTTGTTTTCACATAAGCTATTCACGTTGTCAGACTAACAGAGTTGAATAGTTAAGGAAACATGCATCTACATGTATCTGTAGGATTGCCTTATGAGTAAGATTTTTAAAAATTAAGATAATAATAATAATAATAACACCCCGACAATTTCTATAGCGGTGTCATGGCCGATGTCCGGTCTTCGAGGCCGCTTTACAGGTTCCTGGTGTGTTATTATTAATCCTTTCCATGATCAATCATATCTTTGTTATTGACATTATCCACTGTCATATATAAAACAGAAAAAGCTTTAAATTCAGATTTAGCTTTATTTAAAGCACAATATTGTGGCAATTTTAATTCCTGTTGCTGATCAGAAGGTATTGTGGGGGCATCTATTCATAGACTGTTTGTTTTTATTTTTCTTTCCAAAGCCAGCTTTTTCTTTGTTCTATTAATTGTTAATTTTTTAATCCTAATTTTGATTGTTGATGTTTTAGGTTTATAAACTCACGGACTTCAGTTGCTCTTTCAACGGCTTCAACCGATACAGTCAACTTGAATACAGAGAGAGCACTTATAAGCATTAATGACAAAATTAATGTGCAAAACTTAAGAGATTGCAGAACTAAAACGAAAACTGACAGTCTAGAGGCTGGAGATCTGGTGCTGGCTGCATGAGAAGCGAGCCAAACTCTACGGTGCCTTCTAAGTGCCACGCATCCCCCGCATGCTAAAATTCGCATCACACTCACGGCATGTTAAAATTCGCATCACACTCACGGCATGCTAGAATTCGCATCACACTCACGGCATGCTAGAATTCGCATCACACTCACGGCATGCTAAAATTCGCATCACACTCACAGCATGCTAAAACTACGCATGCCGTTCTACACATCCTAAACTAGTTATAAAAAATTGAAGAAACTGTCAAATCGACTTGTTCTTCATTCTTTGTTTGCTTACCTGGAATTCAGTGAGATTGAGTAAATTTACAGATTTTGTCAATATAAACAACGCAGTGGTTAAGGTGTAGCAGCCTTTTAGAACTTGGAATAAGAAAATCCTCCTTAAGCTGCGAGCTTACGCGCAGCTTACGATCAGTTTACATTTTGATTGCCGCCATTTTCTTCTGTTTCGCTAATATTTTGACTTGGTCGCTCTCTGACACTGATTTCTAGTCTAACGGAACCACTGCGTTGATTGCGTCTGCGTTTGCCTTAAACTCTAATCTTGTCTAACCCTCTTATCTAACTCTAGTATTATCTAACACCAAATCCAAGAGTAGTGTAACATTTTAGGCATTCCATTTGTTCTGAAGCATGAGCAATAACATTTGATATTGGTGTAATATTTGTAGTAAGCATTTCGCTTCTCAGTCCAATTATAATCGTCATGTTAAAGCTTTTCACCTTCTTTTGCCATCTAGCATGAGCGATAGCGTAAGATATTGGTGTAGCATTTGCGGTAAGCCGTTTGCTAATAAGTATAATTATAAGCGGCATGTTGAAGCTTTTCACACGTCAAATGTTTGTGTGAATGCAACTGGGAATGCTGGAGTGAATGTAAATTCAAATCAGGATGTGACGTGTGATGCTCCGGTGCAAGATAGTGTTAATGTAGTTCCAGTTCTAGGTAATGTGAATACAACTGCAGTGATTGGTGATGTCAGTGTAACTGAAATGGTTGATGATGTGAATGTAACTGAAACGGTTGATGATGTGAATGTAACTGAAATTGTTGATGATGTGAATGCAACTGCAATGATTGATGGTGTTAATGTAACTGAAATTGTTGATGATGTGAATGTAACTGAAATTGTTGCTGATGTGAATGTAACTGAAATGAGTGATGGTGTTAATGTAACTGCAATTGTTGATGATGTGAATGTAACTGAAATTGTTGCTGATGTGAATGTAACTGAAATTGTTGATGATGTGAATGTAAGTGAGGTGCCTAGTGGAGCGAATGTAACTGAAGTACATATTAAAGAATTGAGTGTAGGTGAGCGATTTGCATCATATGAGGAGGTAAAGATGAGGATGAAGGAGGCTTAGACACTTCATCAGGTCACACTGCATATTTCTAGATGTTGTACTCTCAAATCCAAGGCAGGTTCCAAGTGTCATAGCAGGGAGTTGGTGCCCACTGACTTGAAGTATTGCAGTGTGACTTATTCTTGCATTCACGGTGGTCGAAAGTATAAGTCTAGATCTACAGGAGCTAGATCAAATCTTAGGTAAGTTGTATGTACATTGACACAGAATTTTTTGACAAGACTTTTGAAGTTTATTCTTATGTGATGTAAGAATATCGGCATCGTCATTCCCTTTTAATCCCAGTTTAACAAGAGTCGGGATATGAATAGATCTTCTCCACTCCTGTCTGTCTTATACTGTATCATCTGTCAGTCCCTTGCAATCTTGTCCATTCATTTTAGAGAAATTTTTTAGCAATTTCTAGAGCCTAGGCGTTTTGTATGTTTTCTAGTTTTGTTAGTATGTATCTCTGTGTCTTGTTATGCACATTTTAGAACTTTCTGGCAAGGGTGTCCGGTACATTTCAGATTTCTAATCTCTAAGGATGGCCAGTCACTCATTTTGACGAAGATTATGGATCGCCACAATCACATAGTGTCTAAGGTTAATTACTTTTAATAGTCAATACTGCGTAAATTATTTTTGAATTATTTAAATTCTTATGAAACTTTTTGGGTGTACACTGGAATTCCGGAATAAATAGTAAAAAAATTTTAGTTTTAACAAATTCATTAATTTAATTTACGAGAAATGATAAGTCGTTAGCAGTTTGTTAATATTTGAAACTATGCTTTTCTAAATTATAAATGGTACAATAATTTTAAATTGGGCATTCATATGAATGATTTTTTTGAGGGGTTGGAAGTCAGCTAGATAGGAGGGAAAAAAGATTTTAGAGAGTGAGTGTCATTGAGAAAGGTTTAATGTTTTTCAGGTTGCTTTCAGTCACTTACCACGGCAGAGAATGCTGGATGAGAGTGCTAGGAAAGAGGCTGTGGCATTATTTTCACTGAGGGCCGACAAGCAACTCGTAAGAGAGTATCTTCAACAAAAAACAGGCAAACGTATACTTTTACGAGATCTGTCTAACATTCGCTGGCATGGTAAGGAACCAGTTGGCAATCAGTTAACTGCTGCTGTTAGATTTCTGGAATGTCAACCAGGCAGCATGGCTAGATTAATTGTTCACCCTGACAGTAATGAACTTGTAGGTATCTACTACCAAGATGAAGCAATGCAGAAGGTCTTTAGTGACTTTCCTGAATTGTTGATGGTAGATGCTACATACAAGTTAAACAATTTAAAAATGCCACTGTTTGTGATGATAGTTGTTGATGGAAACGGTGAAAGTCAGATTGCCTGCACGTTTTTAGCTGCGGATGAGAGAGAGTGTACTTTGCGAAGTATGATTAGTTTATTTAAGAGCACTAATCCTGACTATGAAAAAGTAAAGTGTATAATGACTGATAAAGACATGGTAGAGCGGAATGTTTTGAGGGAGGAATTGCCTGATGCATCTTTGGTTATTTGTTTGTATCATGTGCTGCGAACATTTAGGCGTGAGGTTACCTGTGAGAGGATGGGTTTGCGTAGCGAGCAGAGATTGTTGTGTTTAGATATGTTACAGGAGATAGTATATAGCAGGAATGCCCAGGAGTATGATGAGAAAGTTGCTCAGCTGTTTGCGACAGGCATCAGCACAGTCATACGGTACTTTGAGAAGAACTGGCACTGTATAAGGGAAGAGTTTGTCGAGTCACTGAAGGCTGGACGAGGCACACTGTGTAACAGGACAAACAATCGGTTGAGTGCATCAACCAGAAGATTAAAACTATTTGTCGAAAGTATGTTTTCATTGATATTTTGAATTTTATTGTTTGCAGACTGCGCTTGCTGTTTTTATTAACATTGGTATTTTATTTCACTGGATTTCAGTTACTGAAAGGAAGAATGAATGTGCCAGAAATTAGACTAGATCCACTGATTATAACATGTGTCCACTTACGTAGATTTTCAGTTCAAATGGAGATATCTGTACCCTGAATCCATACAGTAAGGTCAAGGACAAATGTATTAGCATAAGTCTCTCAAAGTGATGAAGTACCCAATTACTCAAAGTATAAATTTATGTGAAAAAGCCATAATTGTATACCAAAGTTGTACTATGCTAATTGAATCAATTTATCTTGGTAGTTAACAACGTCATGCTATTTTTTGTTGATTTTGTAGTTTGCTTTAAAATTGTTGTATATTAATTTTATTAGAAACAGTACTCTGAGCGAGTTCTACCGTTCTCTGCTGACAGTGATAAACTCTCTGCGTGTCGAGCTCTCTCATCGTGCCATCCTGATTGGACAGAAGGTATCTGCTGAACAGTACAGCAGAGACTCTCTGGAGGGACAGCTGCAGAGTGTACTGACTCCTTATTCCTTTGAAATGGTATTGAAGTATTTAACTAAGTACCCAAAGGTTACAATACTACAAGACCTAAGCCATGATGAGTGCGAGGTTTTAGCTAGCTGTGGTACGGTAAGAACTTCTCTCACTACCTGTTGCTGTACATTTCATTTATCAACTGGTTTACCCTGTTCTCACATATTTGCCGTTCGACAACACAAAGGTATGGCTTTGTTTACAGTAGATTTGATACCAGTTCGCTGGACTCAGGCGTACTACACGTCGCGCAGTGCTGCACTGCGTGGAACAGGTTCTGTTGAGAGTTCAAGTAATGTTGCTGTTGTTCCTGCTCCAGTAAGACAGATTTTAAGTGCCAATCAGAAATACAGAGAGGCTGCTGCAGTCACAGGTGAGCTAGCTTCTTTGTTGTCTGAGACCTCTATGAGGTTTTATGAAGATCGGCTTGGTCAGTTGAAAGCCTTACTGCGCGCCTGGAAGGAAGATAAACACACTGCGGTACAGGTACTGGAAGATGATGATAACTTGTCAACTACAGGTAGGATAGTTAGGGAGAGTGTAGACATTATGCCTGATGATGACACTGGTGTTGTTGAATCTGCTGAAAATGATTTAGTTGATGCATATGTTACTAGTGCAGATAATGCTTTTGATGTGATAGGTACTGATAACATTTTGAATGTTGATAAGGGTGATGCAGGATTAAATACCATAATGCCTGGTGTAGATGTGCAAAAATTGACTGATTGTATTGATCGTGGACGGGGATTGAGTGACCCTACAGGTGAAGTATTTAGTACCATTGCTAATGATGTGATATTTGATGAGGTTGTTTCGGGTGAAGATTTTTATGTTGATGGCACCGGGTGTTGCGTTGCACAACAAACCTCTGCAGGAATTGAATCTACTGATCTTGAGACAATAAAGCTGCCTTCTATCAAGCGTGCGCGAGGCAGACCTCGAGGTGCGGATACCACTGTGATTGGTCTACCCAGACGTCGTCTGGTAGGTCAACCAGTCACTTTTGTTCGTTTGCTGCCCCTAGAGAAGGAGAAAAAGATTTTGTCTTGGTTGGTGTCCGTGGAGGCTTGTGCCACAGCAGTAGAGGAAGGTAAGCTGATAGAGTCAGATCAAGTGCAGGTGAATGCAGACTATCTTGCTGCATTTCAGGACGAGAGGGTTGAGTTGGATTTAGTCAGAAGGTTTTTTACAACGGAAGCTTGGAACATAATGCTGACTGTTCTGAATGGTTTGAATGAAAATTTTATATGTTGTTGTGTTGTGTGCAAATTAGAATGTGGTAATGATGTTTGCATTTCGTGCTCTTGTTGTTTGTTAAAGTCTCACTTGAGTTGTGCCAAAATCAACAGGTTAAGCTGTAGGAAAAGATTTATCTGTGTTAAGTGTCAGCAACTGCAGGTAAGCACCAGGTAAGAGCTGATGAGGGAAATAATTAAGAAGCTGACTAAGATCTAGTTATGTTGTTGTTTATTATTGAGTATATTTTGTGTACATATTTGTGTTTGATTGTATGCAAATGTTGGGTATATGACTATATGTTCATGTTTTTTGTATGATTGAGTGTTTGTACTTAATAGGGTGTTTGTGTAAGTGACAATTGTTATTTTAACTCTTTAATAAGTATGTTTATAATATTTTTCTTATATCTAAACTAAATTTATCAGCAAGTAGGCCTAAATGAAATGATTATATGTACATAGGAGTGAGGAGTGTATGATTATATGTACATAGGAGTGAGGAGTGTATGATTATATGTACATAGGAGTGAGGAGTGTATGATTATATGTACATAGGAGTGAGGAGTGTATGATTATATGTACATAGGAGTGAGGAGTGTATGATTATATCTACATAATATATTTGTGTGTATCATTGAACGCATATATTAGTGTGCCTTATTGTGTGTATCAGGGGTGTACCGGATCCCGGTTCCGTCTGATCGGACTCCGGCAAATTTTGCCAAATCCAACCGGATTTGTCACGGGATTTGGTACTCATTTTTAATATAAAAAGTTATAAATTGATATTTCAAAACTTGTTGCAAAATTTATCTTAAAGAAGCAGAACATAAGACTTAATGATAGTTATTTGCTTACACTAATAACCTAGTTGATGTCATATGATGATGCTTTGATAGAGTTTATTTTCATTTTTTTTTAAAATCCGGTTCTGATTCCGTCGGATTTGAAATGATCAAATCCGGTACACCCCTAGTATCTATATATCAGGGTGATCACTCATATGGAAAACCTGGACTTCTGAAATTTTTCAGTAAAAAAATAAAAAATTATTAAAGACACATACGGTCCAGTTGAAAAATTACACAGGCTACTTTGGTTCTGAACAAAAAGTAATCAGAAATATGTCAGCACTTCAAAAGTGTTAGTTAAAATTAAATAGCAATGTGTATAATGTTTTAAAATCAACATTAACGGCTGAGATAGACGTCGATTCTATGATGGCACTAAAATTGTCAAGGCGCACTGGAAAAGTCGGGGAATTTGATGTGGTTTGGAAAGTGGTCACCTTGATATACGTATAGTTAAGGTCTAGTTAAGACTAGTTAAGACCTCTCCGTGGGCTGACACCTTGACGTGGTGGAGAGGCTTAATGGCCTGTATGCTGCAATGACATGTACATGTCATGTACATGTCTTGTACATGTCATGTACATGTCTTGTACATGTCATACAGGCCAGACTAAGTGCAGCCGTCCTTTACTTATAATATAAAAATAATAATTGTGTTTAAATAATTCATTTATTTCAGCTAGTCAACTCGCACTCTACTTCAGCTTGTCAACTTGAGGGAAATGTGAACATTAGTGGCACCGTCAATTCTCCGACTAGGCCTATATGCATTTAGATTTGTTAAAATATTCTATCATTCCTGGACAAACAAACTATCAATGAGAAAAACTGAAATAATAGAATTGATAGACACTCTCCTCATTGTTTGATACATTTTGGTATTTATAATCTGTTTATTATATTTGTTGTTCTACTCCATAATAATAACAAGTTAACGGTTAAACTTTAATTTGATCCTGAATATTTCTTTTGAAAAAGGTACTATAACTCAGAAAGTTTCTCATTTATTCAATTTATTCATTCTGTGACAGTATTAGTTATCCTTGATTAGTATTTAATTGTCGACTGCCTGATTTCGTATCATGATTAGTATATGTATGTTAACGGTTAAACTTTAATTTGATCCTGAATATTTCTTTTTAAAAGGTACTATAACTCAGCAAGAAAGTCGATGATATGAAATTTAATGTGACGTAAAATATTGCAAAAGTAATCAGAGGTGGAGTGGAGAGCACAGTCGTACTGTCTCCAACGTGACTGTAATGCTGCAATGCCTTGGAATCAGCGCCGTGCTTTATTAAGGAGCCTAATAAGTGGCCTAATATCAATTATGCGAGTTGCAAAACGGTCATGGTACATTCATTCGATATACAGTTAAATTTACGTTTATGTGAAGAAAAGAAATTGTTTGATTTATGTTAAAATAAAAGGTGCAAATTTAATGACTAATGTCTTCCAAAACAGTTCTGCACTGAACAACGTCCACAACAACCCTGCACTGAACGCCGAAAATTTACAACGGACATAGGCTTACAAATTTGGTAAAACAACTTATTGTGTAATTAGATAATATGTTTATTTTCAGCAAAGACAAAAAAAGCATAAACCACATACAATGCATCAACAATATATATACAAAATCCTTGCTCCACCCCTGCGCAAGGCGTTATTCCTTTGAATGACCTCACCTGTCATTGTCATTCTCAAATATAGAGATGTCAAAGTTCATGGCCTTTGGTTCAGGAAACAAGTGGCATTCCTATTTAACCATTAGTATAACATCTGTCTGCCGTTTCTTCTAGGGCTGACACTTCACGTTAGATTAATAGAGAGCTAGTTTCAGTTGCAGCAGCTGCTGTAACTGGTTCGGTGATATCTTCAACTTGTTGAGAGGCTTGTTTTGTACTTATTTCCTCTTCACTCGTGTCTGCAACTCTGGTCTACAAATAATAATAAAAGTGTATAATTAGAATCGTTAAACTAATTAGTTTCTTCATGACAAAAGGACTAATAGTGACAACTGGTTATAAACTCCGATATTAAAAAGCATTACGCCACGGTAGCAATCATCTTATCCAGACTTTCACCAGTAATGAAAAAAGTGCATTGAAATTAAGTTCTTCATAAACATAGTTGACAACATTGGAAATGTATAGGACTGTCTACAAACTACACAGAGACTGAGATTTGTGAACTATAAGATCTGGAGTGTGATGTCATAAGGTGTATACAAAGCACGCATACATAAAGCTGCACGTCTGAATAAGGACAGATTAATGTTCTGCGCTAGATAATGCTATCACTGAACGAACAGTTCAAACGTGGCGAGATCGACGACGATATTGAGGCTTGTACAGAGGCTGAGGGTAGCAAATTTTTAATATAAGATGCAATGATCTCAAAAAATCTAATTAGTAATTGTGTTCATCAAACTATTCTTTTCAGAGTCAAAATAATAATGAAATAAAATCAGTTCATTTAAGCAGTGTAGATACGTTTTCTATACATTTATGCATACTCTTCCAATGCTATCTAATAAGTCGCCGAGGGTTACCTCACGAAAAACACCCTAGATTTAACAATTCTTCAATCTATAGTGACTAGGTTTGGCAGGGATGTGTCAAATTGGATTATCTAGTGGAGTGTTGCAAGGTAATAGAAAGAATTCATACTTTCTGAAATTATTTCAAAGGGTGTCGTTTTCTACGAGACAGTTTAGATGCATTTACTATCGATTCACTTACCACATTTTTGGAAGCCTTTCTCTATGAGAGCACAGACGGTTTGTTCTGCTTGTGGTCACCTCAGCTTGTGTCACACTCTCATATTTGATGTGCCCAAGAAGAAGAGTTAGAATCCTATCCATATTTCCTTCATCTCATGGACTGGCTGCATGACCTGCAATACATTACATAAAATATTTAAGAGAAATTTGTCAAGGTGGTAACTAGAGCTGTGATATTCAATGTCGTCATAGACTGACTGGACCGTGTGTGAGAGGCAGCACTCATCAGAAGAACTTGGGCACCTGATGTGTACTGTGTAGCATTGCTTTAACACATTTTAACTATATCCCTGCAAGTCTGAGCAGCCGATGTTAAAATCTCTTCAAGATCAGAATCGGATCATTGTACCACCTGATCTTAGTGCAGAAGTTACTAAGCACATGACCTGCAACACTTTAAGAGTTGCTGGTCTAACGCTTGACATCTCCGATAATTATAATTATATAAAAATATAATTATAATTTATCTTACAACTGAGACACAAATCAAGTGACAGCTCCTTCAGTAGGCCATACATGCAGTCCAGAGTGACACTTCACACGAATACTAACAGTGGGAATGTTATCCACACAATAACGATAGATAGATAGACAGTGACAGATATTTACATAAGTATATATATATACATAATAATAATAAACAAATAACACATTATATTGAAATGATCAACCATATTACTATCAATTACTATTGCTACCACATGTTTAAACCGTTAGGCAATTTATTTACTTTTCCGTGTAATAAGTCCAGTGAATGTCCAATATTTTCCTCTCAGATCAGCGCGGCTTGGATTCGAACACACGAGAGTTCAATTCACTTCAGGGTCTGTCATTTAAAACTTCATGACGTTATCTGCACCACTAACCACTACGCCATTACGTCATACAAATAATTAAATTAAATATTTAGAAGTAAATCATTCATTGTATTGAAACTCTGTGTATATAACTAATAAATCCAGAACAATATTTTTACAATTGCAATATACTACATAGTATTTTCTTTTTATCGTTATATATATCTCTCTTCAGTGCACTGACAAGTGGCAAGTTGAAGGTACATATTCTTACTCAAAGTATAGATGTATTTACTTAGAAATCACTTATCACATTTTCGGAAGCCTTTCTCTTTTGAGAGCAAAGATGGTATGTTCAGCATGTAGTCGCCTCAGCAGGTGCCAGACTCTCAAATTTGATATGTCCAGGATGAAGAGTTAGAATTCAATTAACTTTTTTTTATCTCATGGAGTGGCTGCATGACCTGCAATACATTGCATAAAATATTTAATGAGAAATATGTCAATCTGAATGTGAATAATAATTGATAGCTTATTAAGGCATCGCAGCGTAAGCTTATTACGGCATCGCAGCGGTACTGGAGAGATACCGCACACACTGCATTAATTCAAGTCACAATGAACTAAATGAACTGCCGCATTAAAATAAACAAACTTTATAGTGAAATGATCAACCATGTTGATATCTATCATTTTGAATAACACCACATGTTTAAAACTTTAGGCAATTGAGACCATTTTCCGTATAACCAGACCAGTGAATGTCCGAGATTTTACTCTCAGATCAGTGCGGCTGGGATTTGAATCCACAACAGTTCAATTAACCTCAGGATCTGTCGTTTAAAAATTAGTGACGTTACCCCTACGCTATTAAGACATTCTATTACTAGGCTACTGCGACATTCAAATAATTAAATAAAATAATTCGAAATAAATAGTTATACTTAAACTCTCTGTATGTATAACTAATAAATCCTGAATAATTTTTTTACAATTGCAATATACGTACATAGTATTTTTTATTTATCGTTATATATATCTCTCTTCAGTGCACTGACAAGTGGGAAGTTAAAGGTACATATTCAAACTCACCGCTTTCTCGCTTCATAAGAGCACTCCTTAGATCAACAAGTTAATCCCTTCACAAAGTCTATGCCTTATCCATACCTTATGTAGCCTATAGCTTGGCAAAAGTACGGCTTTTGAGGTGGTTTCCCGTTGCCTTCCTCCGTTAGATGGACTAATTATCATTTAATCCTTGGGGAAAATATTTCATGGTGAAGTGGGTCCCCTCTTGCCATCCTCAGCTCCTGCCTTAGTCGCCACTTATGTACACGCGATACCTATTCTAACCACACCCGAACACAACACGTTAAATATATATATATATATATATATATATATATATATATATATATATATATAGGCCTACTCATACGTACGAAAATTATCAAAATCCAAAAAGGTGACACCGGAGGGTACATAAATAGCGCAAGGATCTAACAGCTGATTTGTCAGCTGATCGTAAGCATAAGGAGGATTTTCTTATTCCAAGTTCTAAAAGGCTGCTACACTTAAACCACTGCCTATAAACAAACATGGATCAGATTATAGATATAGATCAAGATTTAAATATATTAAATGAGAGCGTCGGCGATCTGGCTGAGGATAGAGCAAGATGGAGTCAATTTACCTTGAAATCTACTGCAGGGTCCAAATAAAACGAAGGGAAGTCTTAGTAGTAGTAGTAGTATAGAACAACGATATATTTATGACAAAAATTATAGCTTTCGATTTTATTTTGAGTACTAAGACTAAGTTTATTTAAATATATGTTTGGTTTTAATTTATGAATAAATCTATCAAAAAGTCTAATATTTATCCCTACATAGCAGGGTATTAAATTATAGATTATAATTATAAATTAATAATTTTATTGAACTTTAGCCAACAAAAAAGTTTTGATTGAGATGACCCTAATTTTTGTAATTATTTTGTGGTCTGCAGGTAATTTTTTGTAAGTCTAGATTTCATGGTTCCATATTTTCCAACCTGTTGATCTGGAAAACTTGGTCGACGGAATGCCAGCAAGATGCAGCTGTTATTAAAGATAAAGTATATCTATTATTTTATATAAATATTATATATATATATATATATATATATATATATATATATATATATATATATATATATATATACATATATATATAGAGGCCTATAGATCAGCCGCGCTGATCCGAGAGTAAAATCTCGGACATTCACTGGACTGGTTATATGTAAAATGGTCTAAATTGCCTAACGATTTAATATGTGGTATTAAAAGCGACAGATATCAACACAGTTGATCATTTCACTATAATGTGTGTTTAAAAAAAATAGTTTTGTAACTATTTTGTAAGTTTTGCTGTAAATCAAAAAAATCATATGTAACTACTAGAAAACCTTGTCTCCGTCGCCATAAGGCAACGTCCCTGACATTACCTTATGGCGAAGAACCGGACGTTAAATTGTTATTGATTGATTGAAAACCTATGAAATGTTACTATAAAATAATTCACTACAACAAAATCCTAAAAGTTAAATTCTAATAATTCAATTTCATGCATATCTTGTTTTTTATTAGATGTTTTGTCCATGCTGTGGGTACCGTTTGCCAGTCAACTGGAAAATTAGTGGCCGGTGTAGGTCCCCTAATGACACCCATGCCAAATGATCGGATGGCACAAGAGAAGACACTGCTGAATTAAGTATGTATATATAGGCCTAGTATAAAAATGTTGACAACTTTTAAAATGTCTGTTTAGATTCTATTACCTATTTTCTTCTACTTTATACAATATAACACATCATTAGGTCAAAGAGGTTGCAAAGTTGCAAAGTAGGCTAAACAAGCCTGCCAAATTGGTTATATAATATAGAAGACCAGAGGTCAGCTAAATCAACTCCTTCATAAAAAATTGCTCAGAAATTATGTCACACTTTATTAATAAGTGAACTTATATAAGGATCTCTTCTATTTTATTCCATATTTGCCAATACTCTGCAAAAATATCTATAAAATATTGACTAAGCAGTGGTGTGAGCACAGAGAAACTTAGTTCCCCTAGCTCTCATTTTTCGAAGTGCATTTACCTGCTAGGGGCCCATGTTAAATATTAGGAGATCTGGAGATACATTACAGGGGTTCGAAAAAATTCTCTCCATTCCCCTGGGCAGCTCTCAGTTCCCACTTTAAAAAGCTACGGTTAAAGTCATTTTCCTCACTCACTAAGCGATGTCAGTGATGGGCTCGCCCATCACTGACAACTGAGCCCATCTTTTAACCTCTGTGACTAAATATGAAATGATGAACTTTTAGTTGCCCTACTACTGAAATTTAAACAAATTTTACTTTTTATAACTATGGTTTCAACTAGTAATTTTAAGTGAGAGTGCAACTTTATACAATTGTAATAATAATTAATTAATTGTAATTATAATGCATGGTAAAGCTATATATTTCAAGTTACCTTCTAGTTTTGCTATTGAGTCGCCCCCAACATCTCCACTGGCTCCAGCCAGTGGAGATGTCGGTAAGATACTCGGCCGCGGATCAGTATGTGTGGGGTTCAAATCCTGATCTCACTCATCACCACAGACATCGCTTTCGAGTGAGGAAACTGACGTTAACACTTGCTTTATTGTATTGCAGTCTATTTGCTGCAGAAATATACAATTGTATAAATATATTTTATATTGAGTAGATCGCCATACGTTGACATTTATTTCGGCTGTCAGATCATCTGCGATAACTGCAACATCTGTTGCTGCTCCTACTGGTACAGCAATTGCTATGCCAATTTTATGGCAATATTAACGGAGAAGCAGCAAGAGCGCACATCTTTCTTTAAACCAAAAAGAATTAAGTTGCAGAACAAGTGACTATTAGTTGACAACCAATTTTTTTATTATTGAATATCATCAAACATATTTATACATTGTTCTCCTGTGGAGATGTGAGTTTGTTTTAAAACAAATGTTTTTTTAAAAAACGTTTTTTGTTTTAAAATGAAGAAAAACACAACAAAAAAACATGTATCTAAAAATCAAATTAACAATTGAGTTTCTATGCCATTTGTGGCTTTTGCGAAGAACTAATATCATTACAGAAATTAGAAATGCAGTACTAATAGAATATTCCTCAGTTACTGACTCATAAATCTGGATTCCTGAATCTGATTCCTAAATGTAGTGAGTCAGTCAGTCTCAATTTCTCAAATATAATTTTGCTGTTTTCTGCATCAGTTTCATCATGTGTCAGATTAGGACTCTGGCATTGAGTGATGGGCACTCAGAATTAGAGCATGATGAAATTGTTAACAAGGCCTAATGCTATATATCTATAACATCCCACATGCTATTGCAGCCGAGGTATCTGTCACTTTTAGATAACATGATTATAAAATTATAACACAATTTACACTTACATCCTCTTAGTCTCTTAATTAGATTAGGCCTATTTGTTTATTAACATTGGAATATTGGACTATTGATAATCAAATGATGATATGAATACTGTGAATGATAATATAATTTATGATACTATTGTACATGTCTAGTGATCAATAAAATATTTTTGTTAGTGATTTATTTACCCATATTGTGTCCTTGTTGCTGAAGAATAGGCCAACCGCAGACTGCATGTGTCGTAAAAGGCGACAAAGTTCTAAGAACTAAGATCCAGTCAACGCCAGAAAGGGCATTCGGTTGGTGAACTCCTAGGCTTCAGAAATTGGGACAAAATTTTCTAAAACATGACCCTTGCAAAACAGAGGTTCAAGGGAAGATGATTATGAAGATGTCAACTGGTGTTTTATTAACATAGGTTTTTTTGCTTTTCAATATGCACAAGTTTCTGAACCAACTTTCAATTAACATAGTTATTAACATAGTCATAACAGGTTATTGTTAAGGTGATGGTACATTTTGGCCACAAACTACAATAGAAATACAATATTTCTTGAACAGGAAAATGATTTTGTGATTTGCAAATTTCTTTGTTGTATTTTTCACTGTTTTAATACAAACAAGAAATGCTTTCAAAATCATTTGTTTTAAAACAAGCACACATCACTACTATTGTCTGCTGCTGTATAGGCCTAACATATAATAATTTAATGATTGCATAATACAATTATTATATTATCTTAATACATTATTACATATTTCATATATTTCTACTCTACATTTCTACTCTACATAATATCAAATAAATTTTAAAAAGTTCCAAAAGATAGAAAGATACATTTAATTTTCTTAAACACTAAACATTTCGAAACAAATATCGCACACCTCTTTTGAAGTGGTAGGAAAGAGCATTACCTTTATTTTTTGAGTCAGATTGAAATTATCCAAAGTATTGCATAACACACGTTCTGTAAAAGTCCGGTGTTACAACTCACTATCCCAATATACAGCCGTGATTTGAATGCCAAAAACCATAGGTTTAATCTAGAATATAATTAGAGAATGAAAGACGACATTCTGCCCATTATAAACCGTACGTCTAAAGGTTGCATTTATTCCAACCAGCTCCTGCATATTTCAGGCTAGAGTTGTTAAGTTTCTTTCTCCTAAATCTTAGATTATATATAACTATAAGTTTGGAAATTAAATAAATCGCGACACTTTCTGAATAATCTACATGCAGATAAATAGATAAACGTATTGAATCATGACGTTGACTAAAGATATGTTCATTTACAGACTAGACAACTAAACTTCCAAAATAATCATTCCAAGAGCTAATATCTAAAGCACCGGGACTATACATGAAACAAACTCTGAAGTCGATAACTTGGAACACTACTTCGAAACAAAGGAAAACACAGGAATAAACTGAACTATGAAATGCCAATTGTTCTGAGTTCGATTTCTCTCTATTAGTAGGCCTACACCGCCTACTGACAGGTCTATGGCATAGAGGCCTAACGCCTCCAGCCTACTTGTTTTCCGCCTTCCTCTTCATGTCCACAGATGAGTGGATCTAATGATCCACTCATCCAAAGATCCACTCATCTAAATATCTACTCATCTAAATAAAAAAACATCAGATATTGATAGTAGATACATGGTACCTTCAGTACACAAACTCTTAAAATCCTAATTTTCGCTCACCACGCTCACTCAAATTAGGATTTTAAGAGTTTCTCCCCTGAATGTACCATTTATCTACTAAAGGCTCAATTTTTAGAGCCTAGTTGCCCCTTATTTTTTCTCGCGAGCAAATATCTTGAAAAAATTAATTTTTAAATCGACTTCTAAAGTAGTAATATATAATGTACTGTTCCTGGGCCACCTCCAATACTCAAAGTACTTCATTCTGGGATCTCGCTTCATTAGCCCCCTAATTTCCTATCATTCGGTTTCTGAGTATTCGATGTAATCCTAGATTAATACTTTATTATTTACTCCCAATAATAACAACATGCATAGATATATATATATATATATATATATGTGTGTGTGTGTGTGTGTGTGTGTGTGTGTGTGTGTGTGTGTGTGTGTGTGTGTGTGTATACAATTACTTGATCACTCTTATAGTTTAAATTGTTCCTGAATCACCTTTCTTCTCAGTAATCTCATTATCCTACATTTTTGTCAATTATTTTAAAAGAATAACTTTATGGATATGTTCTATGATTAACTGCATTCCATGCATTCCCTCGTCTAGGTACCTAGACTACGGAATGCGTAATGTTGTGCTCAACTTTTTGCAAGCTTACAGTAATCGTGTCATATTGTTTATATGTTAAACTGTTAAAAGTGGTTCACGGTCACTCGGTTGATTATACCAAAAAAACTGCAGAAATTAGTTAGAGAAGCGATCTCAGCTTGCAGTATATATTAACGTTACCGGCACTTTATAAAAGCAGAATGGTAAAATAACTCAGATATGGTTATATTATAAACGTTTAGTGTCTTTTATTAACAAATTTATAAGCACCATGGCCCCTCGTTATCTACTTAATCTAAGAATAAAAGTTTAACCTCTGATGTCAGGGACGTCTCTAGAACTTCAAATTCGGAAATGTAGGGCTATATAACTAGATACATGATCTTTATATAGATGCTAATAAACAAGGAACTCTGAGTCAATGTACCTGGATTCAAACGCATTTGTAAAATTTAAGACGCCTAATAGTTACTGAAAATGTTAATGATTAGTTACAATATGCGTAGGTACGCATACTACGAAATGAACATATTGCATATCCTACGTAGTTTACAGAGACGACTGTTATTTAGTCATATCCGCCAAAACCCTCTGCAGAAAACGCTTAAGTAGAGCGTGTGGTTTATTGCTAGGTCTAAGGTCTCCGAACTGGCTGTAATCCATTGTATTGTAGTATTCGAGAATTTTACACGTTTTCTTTAAGACGAGACCTTTGCAGAAATTTAAATAGTGGCAATCTTCAGATTCTCCCAGTGCCACAAATTGAATTTCTTTATCTGCTGGTGATATTGCCCATCCACAGATTATAGACTCCAAAGCGTCAGTGACTGAAATAGAGGAGCCAACTCCTAGCCCAACAATACGTATGGATTGAATCTGCAGTTGATTTATGGATTCAATTGCGCGAGTCCTATCTCGTTCTAACTGTGCTCCATCAACAGTATTTGCAGAACCGCGCACTTTGATTTCTCCAACGGAATTTACATCTGTGATTCCAAATAAGGAGCAAATTCGTGATTTATGATTTTCCCACATTTGATCGGTGTACTCTCTGTCTACTATACCGACAAAAATTGTCGGAATATTTCCAATCGAGGGTTGTGAGTAGCGCATTACAAGTAAAGGATCTTTGAGCGTCACTGGAATATGAGCCTCGTCAATCTGAGCTTGTGAAGTTGACATCGTTGTTTGTTAGAATTTCTTCTACAAATAGTGCCAGCAGAAATATAATAATACCGGCTCAAATTTTAAGTTTTCCCTATAAAGTAAAATTAATATATAGAGGATAATGCTTAATTTTTAAGGATCAAACAATCAATATTTGTATGCATTTTATTGTACTGTCGCTTAACACTGTAATACTTTGATTAAGTCTTTATATTTATAATTTTAAAAATAAAGTATTGCTATGATTCAAAATCAATTAAAGTAAACTTTAAAGATATTTAATATAAAATTACTTACCTTGCGTAATGACACGTCCGACTTCAATCAAGCACAAGCGATAAATGCGCAACTTCTCAAAAACTTCTAGATCCGCTGAAATTGTTTATAGCAACAGCCATGACAACAGTACAACTTTCCTGAGCCACGTCGTCCACGCTCGAGTGATCAAGTATGGACTAGCATTAATTATTAGTCCACTTTAATTAGCTCACCCACATACACCTGTACACATTAGAACTGCTCAAAACTTTTCTAAAAGATTTTTTACTGCTCAAAATGAGCAAATTTTTGAGCACCTATATATATATAGACAACAGCTACATTGCGTAATATTGTGCAATCACGCTGCGCAATTTTATTCAATATTTTGTAACTAGCAATTCAGACAACGAATACTTCGTTAGTAGGCCTATAAATCACTTAAAACGGACTCCGTATTAAAATTTTAATTCGTAACAAGTCTGCACAGGCATTACTTACCTAAGCACTTTCTATTGAGCAGCGGCTTATGTAAATTCTGAACTGGTATCCATTCGTTAAACTTAACGCTATAGACCACCCACTTAACTAAGGCATGTTCAGCATTATTAATTGTTTTCTTTCTTAGTGCTTTCTCAATCCTGTATATTTGTTGTTTAGTTAACCTTTTGATGCTGGACAAAGTCCAGGTAAACCTCTGGTTTACGATGCTTTATCCGGTTTATCTTTATTCTCTCGTACATAATATGTTTTAAAGTTTCTAGCCATTAAGACTGCTCGCAAATTTACTCAAAATATTTTCGTTTGAACAAATGCTGCTCAAAAATTTTCTAAAAGATTTTTCACTGCTCAAAATGAGCAAAATTTTGAGCACTTATATATATAGACAATCGCTAATTGAAGCCATCTGTTTCTCATTAAGTTATAAACGCTCGACCATCCCCGGTTACTTATCTCTTTCTAGGGAACTGCCTGGCATATTGTTTCTATTATTATTATATATTACTTACATTGTAATAATATACCCTGATCGAAACTTTATTAACAGAAATCTAATAGCTTTGGATTACTTGTTTTAATTAATTTTATTAAGATTTCTACTTCCTGATAGCTGAAATAGTTCTATTCATGATTTATATTATATATATATATATTTTAGGAATTATGTATCAGATACTTATATTGATAATATTTTAGAATATCTTATTTGAGTGTGTCAGCTACTATATAAGCTCTGCTAATAATTCTTCACTTAAATATATAAATCCTAAATCAATAAGCAATAAATTCTTTTGAATCAATAATTCTTTCATATTGGTATTCTTTATCTTAGGACTTATACTGTTTACAAATTTCCTGTATCTCCTACGAAGAGTTCCTTTCTCTGGTGTAAAAACTAGATTTTCTTTCACAAGATTTCTCTTTAAATCAATAAACTCATCCTCAAATAGTTCTTCAATGACTCTAATAATAACAACTTGTAAGTCTTTTATATGCGTAAAGTATTCAAATTCATTAACAACATCCTTTCCTTCATAAACTTCATTAAGAACAGCAGATAGGCTGACAACTAATGTATACATTCTGTTAAAATATGCGGTGTATTTCTGAAGATGTGGATTTCTATCTATTATTACAGATACAACATTTGCAATTTTCACCAAATTTTCTAAACTTATCTCGTGAGGTTTCCTTGTAACTTTTAAATAAAGTTTATTAATTACATCAAGACTATTATCAGGAAATTGAATATTTGATATACTATTAAAATTCATATCAAGTTTTCCATCACCCGTTTTGTTCAACTTCAATCCAACCTGTGCATCTACATAATCCTTCGTAGCACAGTCTTGACTATCTATGGGGTTTTTAACATTTATCAGTTTATTATTTTTCATATTTAATTCGCCTCCCTCCGTTAATTTAAGACCATTAGCCATTAAACCATTAGCAGATAGGCTAAGCATATTATTGATATTAGGATCTATCTTTACCGATAGTGAATCGTTTATAGAACTTAGTCCTCCATATGACAACAGTTTTAAATTAGATTCTAGCTTTTTAGATTGTCTACCAAATAGATCTACAGTGTTCATTTATTACTATAAAAATTCTTTTATAATATCATTTGATTCCTTTTCTGTTAAATCTCCGTTACACTTCATCACATAATTCATTTGTTGTTTCAATCTATCTAACCTAGATATCATATTATTTAGTTCTGCTTTCCTACTTTTGAGATTAAATTTAGTTGATATAGCTGTTGATAAGGCTCCAACAGCTGATAATGTAGTAATGATTACTGTAGGAAGTAATGGCAATGCAAATACTCCAGATATTGTAGTTGTTACTGTTGAAACAGTTAATGATGTAACTATTGTTATACCATATGCTACTTGAACTATTTTTCTCTTTCTTTTCAAATTTTTGATTTTAGCTTCACAATCTTCTAGCTTATCACTCAAAAATTGTTTTACGTTATTCGTCATTCTATTTAACTAACGACAAAATTAAATCTTTATAATCAGACCCTTCACTTAAACGTTTCAGTACAATCAGACACCATTTACCGCAATTCTGATCCATCAATCCTTGCAATTGAAATGTAGAGTATAAAATAGGTGATCCTAAATACTCAATTACTTCTTTTGGTGGAGGTAAACCAAAACTGTTAAAATAATATTTTTCATTATTAATTTTAAACCAACAAGTCCAATGACTACCACTTTCACTAGATAAATTTAAATTTAATATACCGCATTCAATTTTACAAGATTTTAAATTCTTCAATTCATCTCTCATAAAACAACCTCTAAAACTTTTAATTTTTAACATTTTTGAATAATTCTCAATTTCGATATTGCTTAATGCATTCTCTGGAATACTATCCATTTATTGGTTATAATCTTAATCCTTTTCCCTTTGATCTACCTGTTCCAGTCTTCTTTAATTGATCCTCAAGCACTCTATTATGTCTTGCAGTTTCTTTATCAGCTTGACTTTGTTGAACTCTTGATGCAACAGTTCCTGCAACTGTACTTACTCCTCCCAAGGCAGCAGCAATAATAGGAATTAATACTGCTAGCGGTAAAAGCCCACCAACTTTATACTTATTACTATTTTGCAATTCCTGAATTATCGCGATAGCAATTTTTTCTATCTGGCTTTTAGTTAATGTCATTTATTTAGCCAAAAATTCTAATATCTGATATATTGCTTACTACCATCTGATTCTATCGACCAAATTCTATCATGATATACAACTGCATAAGCTGTAGTATTTGCGGGAGCATTTGCACTAAACTTAAAAGTTACTCTGATATCTACAACAGTATTTTTAAGTCTCTCAGACTGTTTCGATACATCAAATACGTATAACCTAAACAACTTTTTAAAAGCTTGATACGATATACAATCATTCTCTTCTTCATCTTCAGAATAACTTTTCTTAAATTCTTTAAACGAATTATAAAATTGAGCATACTGATTACTGTCATAATTAGTTATATAATCATTGCTAGGATATCTTTCACTATTCAATTCAACATAAGCATTAATTACTTGCACATTAGCATTGAATACAGCATAATTAGTTTCTGCTTGATTAGCTGCTGGAGATTGAAAGCCTACAACGATATACCTAGGTTTTTCGATACCTGAAGCTATAGATAATCTCCAAGCAAATTCAGTAGCTTGGGGAACAATAGTGCTCTCAGATTTCTTATTCATAAAACAAAGCGGAAACGATTCTTTTTTCTTAATGTAATCATTTAAAATTTCTCTTTCTTCTAAACTTACTGTAACTACTGGAATATGCCATTGTATCTTAGTTAAGTTTACCTTACCAGCATTAACAACTGCAGCATTTCGTATTATTGCCTGAGTATCAGTTTGTCTAGGAAAAACAATTGAATGCTTACATCCATAAATAATCTTTCTATATTGTTTACAGAAATTAAATATAAATTCTAAAGGAATTTTGAATGCAAATGATCCAGATGTATAATTTCTTCTTTCTTCAAATCCCTTATTTTGATTGATCAGTCCTTCTGTTAATCTAGTAACAGTTGTTTGTAAAGCTGTTAATATATTAGCAGCAGTATTTCCTGGAATATCTCCTGCTACTAAATTAACAATTTCACTCAAAGTTTGAGGTGTTCCATTACCAGAATCTAAGCTCCAACATTGATCCATTCCATTGAAACTATTACTTTTAGTCAATAATGCATCTATTGTTGTAGTATGACCTGGATATTGAAATCTCTCAACTTCATGATCTCCTATATGATATCTTGCTTCGCTAAATAGATACATCATAGCATTATTTTGTAATGCTACTAAACTATTTGCAGCATAAGGTTGATTAGTAGTAGAATCTTGTAATTGTCCTTCAATGTAAAGAAAACTCTTACAAGGTAATGACCAGATATCTTCACTTAAAATTTGTATTCTAATTTCTTGTCCATTTGCATTAAGTGCAGTTCCTTGAGATGGATCATAAACTCTATATTGAAACTTTTCTACAGATTCATCATAATTAAAAGATTTTTCAAGCTCCAAATAAGACTCCTTTACTTTCTCCATTTATTAATGAAAAAACTAAACGTAAGCAAATCCAGTTCCAATTTTAAATTGATTAATTCTATCAACAATATTTTGTAACTCAGGTTTTCTTTTATTCCTTATCTCTTGAACAATTGCTTTTGTTGAATCAGCAATCTTAGGATATATTCCTATTACTTCTGGTGTAGACTCAATACCGCTCTCTGTAACAACTTTTAAAATATCCACAAAACCTTTACCGCTTACATATCCTCTATTTCTACAATGACAATAGCCCTTTCCGCATATTACTTTTCTACTTTCTTTTCCTTTTAGCTTGAGACCCATTTAATAGGGTATTAATTAGAATATTTTATATCACAATATTTTTCGTTTATAAACAAAGCTACATAATAAATGGAAGCTACGAAGCTTGAGGAGCAAGCTCTGAGAGAAGCTATTATGAATCGGTCAGAAGATCTACTTCTAGTTAGGCTGTTAGAAACAAGGAATGAGGTTTGGTATAAGAAATTTACCGATTTTACTCTAATCGTGATCTATTATTCATATCCAGATAACGATGTCATAAGATCTAGAATACAAAATATGGAAGATTCTTTGGCAACCGCTGTATTGAATAGAGCAGAAGATCATCCACTTCTAGTTCGACTGCTAGAAGAAAGGATTGATTTTAATCAACTTACAGAGCGCACTTTAGAGCATATATATTATGCCTACCCAGCAACATACACTACTATAATGTCTAAAGTAGCAAGAGCGTCATATCGACTATGGGAACGAATGCTGGATAATAATAATTAGTATGAACTTCTAATATGAAATCTACAAGTAATATTCTCTCCTCTAAAATCTATAGGTCTTCCATCTTGATCTGTTATCCAAATACTAAATTCACTCAATGTTTTTCTATTCAAAGGTAAATAAACCAGATTAACTGGCGATTCTACGATTCTAAAACCTGGTTGCACCTTAGGTCCAAATGAATATAGAACTGGAGATGATATTCCGTTAACAAACGATTCAGTTATACAATCGCAATTAACAAATATACTGTTGAACTCGATAATGTTAACAATATATTGTGATTCATTGCGTCCTTCTGATAAAATTATAGCATCAAAACCTAATATACTTCTTAGTGAATTAGGTATAGTAAAATCAACTTTATAGTCTGAATTTGTTATATCTATAATTGATTTCAAGGTTGAAGTATTAGGTGATAAAGTTATGTAATAAGCATTACTAACAGAATCCCAATCTCCATTTAGTTTCATCAACCTTTGAATCTCATCATTTATTGCTTCAATTTGATATGCTCCAATTTCAATAGTTATTAATTTCCAAGTATTTCCACCATCTATCGAATATTTAAAATGATTATTTCCTAATGTAATATTTGCAAAACTATACCATGTCTCTAAATTTACAAGTGCAATTTCAAGATCATAATCATTAAGAATAATAGGATTAGGAAATTTAATAGTACAAAGTTCAGATGAATTATTGTATGATACGAGTATATTTTTAGATATAGACTTTTTCTGAAAGTAAGCAGAAATGGGTTCAAGTAAATTAATTAATTTCTGTTCCATTTATTATTATTTAATTTTGCGTATAATGTTTCTTAGTCGTTTCTTAGTTATTATTCCTTTATTGAATAAAATATCTAAAATAGCATTAATTTCATTAAACATACTTTTATTTCCTGCTGAATATTCCCCAATCAATAGATTTAATCTTTCTTTTAATGTATCTACATTATCCGATAGAATTATTGTATTTAGTCCATTACCAATCACTTGAACACCTTTATCCAATTCATTCAATCTATTTAGTTTTGTAAGCACGCTATGTAACTTTTTACCTATTGTTTGATTGTGCCTGTAATCTAATCCCGAATCAATGCATATTGTTAAATAATTATTCAAATCTGTATCTAATATTCTTTCATCTAAATTAGGATTAACTCTATTCAACAATAACTCTAAACCTTGTGTAAGAATATATTCTTTGTCTGCAATTTTAATTTTGTTATCTTTGAATAGAACATTGTATTTACCAAATTTTACAGTATCAGGATCATTTTCTTCGTAATAAAAGATAGGTGAAACAGTTACGATTCCATGTTTACCTTTATTATTTATTCCAGGATTTCTTTTCATTAAACTAACCATTACTTCTTTATACATTTTACTATCACTTGGACTTTCCTGAAATACAGAATCTGTGTAAGTAGGTAATTGTACATCTTCTTCCTCCTCATATTCTGTGGCTTTAATCTTTTCTTGTATCCCATAATATTGTACGAGTGTTCTTAGATCATCGTCATTGAGATGATTTAAAGGCTCTAGTGTTTTTCTGTCTTTCTCATTTAGATTCTGTATACCATCAGGATGCATAATTTTCTTAACTAATTCTGGATAGTTATTTAATTTGCTAATTAATTCTGCTAGTAATGGTTGTTTAGCTATGGAGCTGATAATATCTAAACCTTGTTTTCTAGTTTCTTCCTTACATCTCACTAAACCTCTAATAATATCTGCAAGTAATCGTGATGATCTATCATGTTTGCCTTGTAAATCTGTTAACAATTGTTGAAACAAATCATCCGTTCTTGTAATCTGCTTACTAATAGTTAACTGTTGCGTATCTGTAATAGGTTTGTATATTTCTTTTAGCTCTGTTTGTACATTTTGTTTAGCAATAACTTCATCATCAAATCTTTTCCTTAATTTTCTATTTTGAGTGGATACCTTCTTGAGCAATTCTTGATTTTCTCCATTCATCAACTCTTCTTTAAACCTTATTATTGAACTCATTTATTAACTATATTTTTAAAATGATGATAAGTTCAATTCTTGCTTGTAGAAAGATCCGATAATATCTTCTCCGTTTAAATCTTTTATTTTATATGTTATAGGAGATGTATTGATAATTTTAGATACAGTGAATATTTCTTCAGTCCAATTTGTTTCGTAACCTTTTGAAAATAATTTTTTATATTTATAAATTCTAACTCTATCACCTATTTTAAATTTTGGTTTCTCTTTATAAGGTTGTGGTATATAACTAATCTTGTGTTCATTTTCCAACTTCGATCCTTCAGTTGGAGTCATTTTAATTGTAGAATGAATTGTATTATTATATTCATGAATCAGTTTAGGTAAAACATCTAAATATTTATTACTCCCTATTTCAGTAAAATATCTCCACATCTTTTCTTTAATAGTTCTATTAAATCTTTCAATAACAACAGCCTTACCTTCATTGAACGTTTGATATAACTCTATTTCATTATCAGTTAAGAATTTCTTAAATTCTTTGTTAATAAATTCCTTTCCTGCATCAGTCCATAATTTTTTAGGTTTTCTTTCTTTGAATAATTGTTGAAATAATTCAATCATTTGTTTACCTGTCTTAACTTTTATCGGTATTGCCCAACCAAATTTAGAGAATACATCTATTACAGTGAGAATGTAATTAAATCCTTTATTTTGCTTTGCGTATTGTCTCATATCAACTAAATCTGCTGACCATATATCATCTATATGATACACTATAACTTTTCTTCGTTTAAATTTCTTTATTATGGGTTTGTGTAATTCTTTAGCTTCTTCGATTTTGTTTTTTTTAATATTCCTAAACCTAATTTATATTTTGCAGCTATAATCGGCTTAATAACTGCTTTACCTAATTTTTCATTAAAATTCAAATCTTTAAGATTATCAAGTTCTTGTAACATTTTCTTATCTGCTTCACGTCTAGTTCCCTTTCCTAAATCAGAATCTCTATAAGCTAAATCATGTTTTAAACAAACTTCATCAACTTTATTTATAGGCTTTGACCATTCTTTTGGTGTGTCATCAGGATTTAATCTTTCCTCTAGCTTTGTATTGGGACCACAGAATGAATATTTCTTACCTTTCAGAGTTCTAAGATGAAATTCATTAGGTATTTTAGAAATTACAGATGAAACGATATCACCTCCAGTTGTAGATTTGGATATAAATCTATTCTTTTTAGATCCACAAATTTCACATTTTCCTTTAAGTATTGGTTTATTATTTTTAGTTACAGATTCAATTAAGTTTAAAGTTGAAGTTTTACTTTTACATTTTAGACAATATATTTCCATTTAGTAAAGTAAAAAATTCCCATTGTTAATTTAATCGAATATATGATGAACTTGGGTTATATCCAGAAATCTGAGCGTATGTGTATTTAGAATTTTTTCTAACAGTGAATGAGAATTTATCTTTAGGAGAATATTCAGAAATGTATGCAGCTATTAATTTAGTTGCGAACATTTCAAATTCTTCATCGTTAAGGATGTGTGTACATCTGATAATATAAGTATCTCCAAATTTAGTATATATCGGTTTGTATCCAATTACATAGTAGGAATGATCAATAGTTAGATCAGCAAGCTTCAGAAGTTGTGCGTCCATTTATTATGTGAAAGATTATATGAAAGCCTTTTTATGACGCTTCGATTTAAGATGTTTGGCATGACTAGAGCTTAACATTGTTAGGTTGCAAGATGTACAAGTTTTTGTAGCTCTACGTATTCTATCTATAGGTTGTGATATTATATTTTCAACTAACTGTACAGGATTTTCAAGTTCCAATTGAAATCTATATTTTTCATTGAGATTTGTTTTAGATTTATCAATAACTAAATATCCATATTTCTTCGACCATGCTTGTTCACATAACTGTCTAAATTTATTAATATCTTTAAAATCAACGCTTGCTCCAGAATCTCTATATAAATGATCGGTGTCTGTGGGATCTAGATTGAATAAGATTAGAAAGTTAGAATTTGATCTAATTGTATGTCTAGGTAAATGATAATAATTTTGAGAAATGTAAATACAGTCGATATTATTATGTCTGCTTCTAGTAAAAAATGCACCAGGTGCCGATTGATTCTTATCAGTCATAATATCGTCAAATATTATAAGATTCTTGTTCTCCTTATCAAACTCTTTAGGATCAGGAATATCATTTGGATCTTCATAATATTCACAGGAAATATCTCCTTTCTCCTCATCTTCTAAATCATATGCAAGTCCTGTTGCTATAACTTCCGGTTTTTCATCGAGTTCATTAATCATTGAATTATGCATTAGGATTTCTGTTATATCAGACTTTGGTAATTTATTATCAAAGCCAGCTTTTAGTATTTGATATTCCGGTTGATGAAGGGATCTTCCAAATACATATAGTTTATTGTAATCTAACATATCTTCCTGAAGTAGCATCCGCATAAGTAAAGCCGTTTTCCCGGAACCTGATTGTCCGATTATTAAGCATCGGAATGACTCCGGAAATATATCTGAATGCTTCTTACTCTTCTTAGATATCCAGTAATACTTCGCTTCCATTTATCTGTATAAACTCCACTTAAAAATATTTCAATTAAATATTTACCTATTAAATGAAAGTGGAGTTTGGAAAGCAAAATATACTTGGTTCAAGATTTAGTGGTGGATCAGGATTTACACCTCATAAATTTACAGAACCTCCAGTTGTTATTTGTCAGTTAGTGAGATCAGCTCGATATGGTCAGGATTGGGCTCTGCATATTAACCCGTGTAATATTACAAAAGATAGTTTTCAATATTTTGTAGAAGGTCATTATAAACCTGGAGATCAATGTCATTGGGCGGCTATTGGTAATTAGTATATCTTTACCTGCTATTAAAAGTTATCTTAAAACATCTATCATAATAATATCATAATAATAATAAAATAATAAAAATAATAATATTAGAATAATAAATAAATAATAATAATAATAAAGAATAATAATCAATGTCACTGGATAGCTATTGGTAATTAGTATATCTTTACCTGCTGTTAAAAGTTATCTTAAAACATCTATCATAATAATAATAAAATAATAAAAATAATAATATTATAATAAATAAATAATAATAATAATAATAATAATGATAATAACAATAATAAAGAATAATAATCAATGTCACTGGGTAGCTATTAGTGATTAGTATCTTTTAAAATCATAACCTGTTATAATTTAGATCTTACCCTCTCTTTTTATGAAGGTAGATAAGATTTAACTGTAACATTAGATGTATTCATTTACTAACTATTATTACGTGAGCATAGCAATTGGAACACCAACCCCTTTCTTCACGCGTATATCCTAACATATCTACGTGTGTGTGACAGGTTTTACACCTTCTGTTCCAATACCACTCTGGAAAATGACAATTTTGGCCACGTATCTTATATATTAAATCGAGAGTGCCAAATGTAAGGGTATCCCAATTAATTCCATATTTCAACATGTGTTCTAATGCTTTATTGTCAGTCTCTGATATTTGGTCAGAAAGTTTCATTTCTAATAATTTTCTCAGCGTTATGTCTTGTAAGGTTATCGCTTCTTTGGAGTTACGTACTCGTTCAAGCAACTTATTAACAAAAGCTTTGAAACGAAGGTTTCTTTTACAAACGTCATGTCTTAAACATTCTAAAAGTTCTCTCTCTCGTGTATCCATTTTATACACCTCTTATTTATTAGAGGATTCTATATATGAAAGAAAATTTTTCAAATGTAGTTTTGTTTTAATATGATCTGAGTAATTATACAGTGTCATGGTTTTATCACATATTTCACAGTAATACTTTTTAGCAGCATATTTTTTATAAGCTTTTAACTTTGCTTCTTTTCTCTCTTCCTCTGTGTCATACTTTTTCACTCTTCTAATTAAATCACCAGTTAGAGTAGATCCACTCATTTATTTAGTAATTAAATTATTAAAATTAAAACTCAATATCCATATGGTAATGTGTATATTTCATTATCACTTATTCTAACTATACGTCTTTTGTCAAATTGAAATCCCCATTGTTTTAATAAATCTTTCGTAAATATCTGACTATTTTTAATAGTAAATTGAGTATATTTAATATCCACACTACCAATACTACCTTTAATAAGATCAACTCTAGCTTGGTGATTCATCTTATTCTCAGTTTCAGATGTTACTCTGAATCCTTTAACTTTTCCTTTGTATTTTCCATCATCTAATATGTATCCATAATCTTTTGATTGAGCACAAGCCCAAAATTCAATGTACTTACCTTTTAATTCATCTGTCCATTCTCCTAATGAATCTCCTATGTACTTCTCAAATATGTACTTATTAGTTTCATCTTCAATATAAACAACGCTATCCGTATCCATGTAACATACATTTTTTCCCAATCTATCAATCATATCATATAATCTTAATCTAGCCCAAGCTGAAGTAAAACATGCGATGTAAATATTAGTATTATAACTTGTTTTTACGAACTGATCTTTAGTTTCATATGATGCATAAACTATGGAATCATTTAAGAATGATAGAGACAAGCTTTCTATTTTATCATTCAGTACAATTTGATAAAACTCTACCTCGTTATCTATATATTTATTTTGTCTATGTTTAGGTACTTGTCCAAATTTACCCCATAATGAATTTAAACATATTTTAGCTATAAATCTTAAGCCTGGATTATATTCTAACTTACCTAATTCAATACCCAAATCCCTGGCTTTTTGTCTGTACTCTTCTTCAGAACAATCAAATTTACTGCTTTCTAGTTTAATTTTCAAGAACTTTTTTATATATCCTTTGAATAAATCATTACTAGTGCTCTCAAAATGTTGTACCTCATAAATGTATTCAATCTTGTAGCCTTTTTCTAGAGCTTTTTCTATTTCATTCGTACACCAAATCCCTGTAATTGCTCTTTCATCATCTGTATGAAAGCATTCTCCATTCCTAATATTGTAACATTCACTACAGTTTTGCTTCATAAATTTTCTAACAGATATACATTCTTTACACCCTTTAACGTTACAATCTGGTTTACATTTTACAGGTTTTTGATGAATGCATTTTAAATCTATTCTATTCATGCATGTTCTACATAACCCAAATAATAGTTTATGAGCTTGTTTAGTTTTCTGCTTGTAAGGTAGTACAGGTTGATATAAATTTCGTGGAGGTATAACTTTACAATATATAAACCCAAACCAATTGTAATCATAGGCTTTAGGACTGAGGATTCTAGTAGGATGCCCAGTAGGATATTTATCATAATACATTACTGTAGGATACAAACTTACTACATCTATATATCTTCCTCTTTGATTGTTAGCTTTACAATCATGAAGTAGCTTTATCGGTTCACATCTACCACCAAAGAAACTATCTCTTATGTTTGGAGGTTCAATCAAGTCATACTCGCTTAAAGATGTATTTTTCATTTCAGCGTTATTATCAAATTCATGTTCCCAAATAGTTTCTAAATTATATCCAACTTCTCGTATTGCTTTATCAATTCTGCAAGTTTTTCATATAATTTATACATATATTCACCTGATACTTTATTCATTGTTAATTCATTGTAACAGTTAGGACATCCGTGAAAGTAGCATCCGTGAAACTGATATACTGTATTAGTCTCTGCACAAAAACCATCTACTTTTAGTTTCTGAGCGTTATTTACTACAATGCAATGTTCCCCTCCATTACAAGCATGTTTAATATTTATATTCTGCTTTAAAGATTTATGCTTTAGCCATTTTATAAATTTTATAGAGTAATTATCAGTTTCAAGCTCATTTATAACACCAATAGTATCTTTGGGTAAGAATTCATTTCTATAAATAGCTTGACAAACAGAAGCTATTGTAATATACTGAAATGGATCTATTTGGGATTGCTGTAAAAATTGTTCTCGTAACGTTAAGCATCCCCTTCTTAGTATATCTACATCAGATTTACAGTATTTATACATTTCTTTCTTAAAGTCAAAGGTCTGATCTTTTTCATACCATTTATCAAATACCTCTTTATCTTTTTTAACCATTTGTTCATAACCATAGTATTTCTTATCAGGATATTTTCCAATGTAGTTTTGATTTTCTTCTTTATTAAATTCATGTGGAAAGTACCCTTTAGCTAATTCTACTAATCCAAAGGTTTCAGGAAAATCTCTCAAAGGTTGCATTGTAAAGGATAAGCTATCTATAAATCTTATGTTATAACCTCTTTTCACCTCAAGTTGCAGTATTTTTTGTCCGTTATATATTACATTTGGTTTGGCAACTTGTGTATGAGATATGAGCCATTCTTGTACAAATTGAAAATCGTAACCTTTTCCATAGTGAGCTATAACAGTATAATCTTTATGCTTTTTAGTAAATACCCATGTACAAAAATCATTGGCGTTATGAAATATATACTCATCTCCGTTAAAATACTGAGCTATACAGTAATTTACTATATGTTTTCCATTACTATCTAAAGTAGTTTCGAAATCATAGAATATGTACTTTTCGCTAGATTCCCTTAATTTCTTTCTTTGCATAAAACATTTATGTTCTCCAATATACCACTTTTTACAGTTTGAACAGAACTTTTCTCCACATTTATGATCCTCAGGTTTTCTATCTTTTACTTTGAAAAACTTATAGCAATTTTGACATACGTATGAATGCTCAATGCATTTTTTATTTTTGATATGATTATCGTAACATGATTGACTATAAAATACCTTTCCGCATGTTTTGCATTTAATTTTATTTTCTTTATTACATTGAGTAGGATTTTTACACGCCTCACATTTCAGTTTTTCAGCTGCTTCCCATTTTCTAGCATTGGTTCCTAGAAAAGCTGGAAGTTTAGATATTACGCTGTAGTGGTTATTATTTAAAATTAAATAAATTTTTATTTGCTTGGGTAAACCAGCATAAATTTGTCTAGTGTCCATACTGTATATTTGTACTTCTATATCTAGTTTTTCTTCTATTATCTTTATATCACTAAAATCATTTCCTGATTCCTTAATAGAGATAGAATATATTCTGTGAAAAGCTTGAGCTAATACTGTTTGTAACTTCTTTTCACCTCCTTGACGTAAATATTTTACTTCATTGTCTGAAAATATACCTTCATTGATTTTGGTATGGATACCTTGTCTCCGGAAATTTATATTTCTTATTTCCTCAACGGTTAACTTATCTTTAAAAACTTCCTGTAGTTTATCTAGATTATAAGTTAAACCAACTAATATTGCTCTTACTAAGCATATTGTGTCAGTGTTCTTGATTTGAACTATACAATGTTTATCGTCGAGATTAGATATAACATTCGGTCTTCCAGTTCCTTGAGGTAGTTCAATTGCAGTTAATTTAAAAGTTAATTCTTCAATATTCATATCATAGTAATCTATAAAGTAATTGGTCCATTCTGTAAGATTATTGGCTACTTTATCTTTTGATAGTAAGCACGTATGGGGTTCCTTGCCTGAAGGTGTTTGAATACTAACTTGAATTCTTATGTTTTGGGGTAAATACTCTGTCATCTTTGCAACTAATTCAATTATTATTTTGTGTATATTGAACAAATTAGCTGTACCAGACACTTTCCAATGGGTTAGTGTTGTTCTGTACATTTCATTATAGTATTCATATACTTTGCGTATAGAAAATTCATCATCGGAATCTTCAGTTTTAAACAGAGGTTTTAAGAAATGATACTTATTATCAGGTTCTTCATCAGTTTTAAATTTTCTACTGGCTACTTTAGCAGCTTGTATAGCAACGTTTTTATATTTCTTTTTAAGTTCTTGATCAGGATTAGTGCTGTCTTTAGTGTATGATTTCCATTCTTTGTCCGTTAATTTACGGGCTAAAATTATTTCCACTTGATTACGATCTAACTGTAAATTAAAAAATGGTTTTAGTTTATGGAGCTCTTCAATTGTTAGTACCATTTATAGTACACAAAATTATATGAAAGAAAAAATCTAGTACGCAAAATTACATTCACTCAAATATTAATGAGCAACATAAAGTAGTCCTATAATATTTTGGTCGATTTAAAAATTAATTTTTTCAAGATATTTGCTCGCGAGAAAAAATAAGGGGCAACTAGGCTCTAAAAATTGAGCCTTTAGTAGATAAATGGTACATTCAGGGGAGAAACTCTTAAAATCCTAATTTGAGTGAGCGTGGTGAGCGAAAATTAGGATTTTAAGAGTTTGTGTACTGAAGGTACCATGTATCTACTATTGATGATAGATGAAAACCGAATACACATTTGAAATCAGCATAAAAAATTCTATTATAAGCAGTAACATTTTCAGAGAAATACAACTTTTCACAAATTTTGTAACCCAGTGTAATCCACATCGAGGTAAGACACTCGACAGATGGGAACATGTTATAAATTTGGCGTGTTTTGATTTATACAATTTTTGTGACATTAGCCCAGTAATTTTGAATATTTTATTGGCTACTATGCAGGGCTGCTGGAGACGAATCCAAAATGTTCGAGATCATCAAAATCTGCCCAGCTGTTCATGAGTTATAAGTGGCATTACGAACACGACTTTCTTTTATTTACAAATATAGATTAATATATAACCTATTTTTATATACAATAGAGAAAATTGCTAAATCACCGTCAGAGTATGCTCAGGCCTACATTTCTACTCTACATAATATCAAATAAATTTTAAAAAGTTCCAAAAGATAGAAAGATACATTTAATTTTCTTAAACACTAAACATTTCGAAACAAATATCGCACACCTCTTTTGAAGTGGTAGGAAAGAGCATTACCTTTATTTTTTGAGTCAGATTGAAATTATCCAAAGTATTGCATAACACACGTTCTGTAAAAGTCCGGTGTTACAACTCACTATCCCAATATACAGCCGTGATTTGAATGCCAAAAACCATAGGTTTAATCTAGAATATAATTAGAGAATGAAAGACGACATTCTGCCCATTATAAACCGTACGTCTAAAGGTTGCATTTATTCCAACCAGCTCCTGCATATTTCAGGCTAGAGTTGTTAAGTTTCTTTCTCCTAAATCTTAGATTATATATAACTATAAGTTTGGAAATTAAATAAATCGCGACACTTTCTGAATAATCTACATGCAGATAAATAGATAAACGTATTGAATCATGACGTTGACTAAAGATATGTTCATTTACAGACTAGACAACTAAACTTCCAAAATAATCATTCCAAGAGCTAATATCTAAAGCACCGGGACTATACATGAAACAAACTCTGAAGTCGATAACTTGGAACACTACTTCGAAACAAAGGAAAACACAGGAATAAACTGAACTATGAAATGCCAATTGTTCTGAGTTCGATTTCTCTCTATTAGTAGGCCTACACCGCCTACTGACAGGTCTATGGCATAGAGGCCTAACGCCTCCAGCCTACTTGTTTTCCGCCTTCCTCTTCATGTCCACAGATGAGGGATCTAATGATCCATCATCCAAAGTGGATCTAATGATCCACTCATCCAAAGATCCACTCATCTAAATATCTACTCATCTAAATAAAAAAACATCAGATATTGATGATAGATGAAAACCGAATACACATTTGAAATCAGCATAAAAAATTCTATTATAAGCAGTAACATTTTCAGAGAAATACAACTTTTCACAAATTTTGTAACCCAGTGTAATCCACATCGAGGTAAGACACTCGACAGATGGGAACATGTTATAAATTTGGCGTGTTTTGATTTATACAATTTTTGGGACATTAGCCCAGTAATTTTGAATATTTTATTGGCTACTATGCAGGGCTGCTGGAGACGAATCCAAAATGTTCGAGATCACCAAAATCTACCCAGCTATGAGTTATAAGTGGCATTACGAACACGACTTTCTTTTATTTACATATATAGATTAATATATAACCTATTTTTATATACAATAGAGAAAATTGCTAAATCACCGTCAGAGTATGCTCAGGCCTACATTTCTACTCTACATAATATCAAATAAATTTTAAAAAGTTCCAAAAGATAGAAAGATACATTTAATTTTCTTAAACACTAAACATTTCGAAACAAATATCGCACACCTCTTATGAAGTGGTAGGAAAGAGCATTACCTTTATTTTTTGAGTCAGATTGAAATTATCCAAAGTATTGCATAACACACGTTCTGTAAAAGTCCGGTGTTACAACTCACTATCCCAATATACAGCCGTGATTTGAATGCCAAAAACCATAGGTTTAATCTAGAATATAATTAGAGAATGAAAGACGACATTCTGCCCATTATAAACCGTACGTCTAAAGGTTGCATTTATTCCAACCAGCTCCTGCATATTTCAGGCTAGAGTTGTTAAGTTTCTTTCTCCTAAATCTTAGATTATATATAACTATAAGTTTGGAAATTAAATAAATCGCGACACTTTCTGAATAATCTACATGCAGATAAATAGATAAACGTATTGAATCATGACGTTGACTAAAGATATGTTCATTTACAGACTAGACAACTAAACTTCCAAAATAATCATTCCAAGAGCTAATATCTAAAGCACCGGGACTATACATGAAACAAACTCTGAAGTCGATAACTTGGAACACTACTTCGAAACAAAGGAAAACACAGGAATAAACTGAACTATGAAATGCCAATTGTTCTGAGTTCGATTTCTCTCTATTAGTAGGCCTACACCGCCTACTGACAGGTCTATGGCATAGAGGCCTAACGCCTCCAGCCTACTTGTTTTCCGCCTTCCTCTTCATGTCCACAGATGAGTGGATCTAATGATCCACTCATCCAAAGATCCACTCATCTAAATATCTACTCATCTAAATAAAAAAACATCAGATATTGATGATAGATGAAAACAGAATACACATTTGAAATCAGCATAAAAAATTCTATTATAAGCCTTAACATTTTCAGAGAAATACAACTTTTCACAAATTTTGTAACCCAGTGTAATCCACATCGAGGTAAGACACTCGACAGATGGGAACATGTTATAAATTTGGCGTGTTTTGATTTATACAATTTTTGTGACATTAGCCCAGTAATTTTGAATATTTTATTGGCTACTATGCAGGGCTGCTGGAGACGAATCCAAAATGTTCGAGATCATCAAAATCTGCCCAGCTGTTCATGAGTTATAAGTGGCATTACGAACACGACTTTCTTTTATTTACAAATATAGATTAATATATAACCTATTTTTATATACAATAGAGAAAATTGCTAAATCACCGTCAGAGTATGCTCAGGCCTACATTTCTACTCTACATAATATCAAATAAATTTTAAAAAGTTCCAAAAGATAGAAAGATACATTTAATTTTCTTAAACACTAAACATTTCGAAAACAAATATCGCACACACCTCTTTGAAGTGGTAGAAGAGATTACCTTTATTTTTTGAGTCAGATGAAATTATCCAAAGTATTGCATTAACACCGTTACTGTAAAAAAAAAGTTTTTTCCGGGGTTTTTTTTTACAATCACTATCCCAATAACAGCCGTGTATGATTTGAGGCCAAAAAACCTAGGTTTAATCTAGAATATAATAGAGAAATGAAAGACGACATCTGCCCATATAAAACGTACGTCGAAAAAGGTGAATTTATTCCAACAGCCCTGCATATTGCAGGCCTAGAGTTGTTAAGTTTCTTTACTCCTAAATCTGTCGGATTATATATAACTATAAGTTTGGAAATAAATAAAATACGCGCCACTTTGAATATCGACATGTCGATAAATAGAAAAAGGATGAATCATGACGTTGACTAAAGAATGTTCATTCAGATAGAAACTAACTTCCAAAATCCTCATTCCAAGAGTAATATCTAAAGCACCGGAGACTCTACATGAAACAAACTTGAAGTCGAGAACTTGGAACATACTTCGAAACAAAGGAAAAACAGGACTAAACGAACCTATGAAATGCCAATGTTCTGAGTGAGATTCTCTATATTAGTAGGCCTACAACGCTACTGAAGCTATGGCTAGAGGCGGCCTAAGCCCCAGCCTAATGTTTTCCGCATTCTCTTCATTGTCCACAGATGAGTGGATCTAATGATCAATCACCAAAGTGGATTAATGATACACTCATCCAAAGAATCCATCATCTTAAATATTACTATCTAAATAAAAAAACATCAGATATTGATGATAGATGAAAACAGAATACACATTTGAAATCAGCATAAAAAATTCTATTATCAGCAGTAACATTTTCAGAGAAATACAACTTTTCACAAATTTTGTAACCCAGTGTAATCCACATCGAGGTAAGACACTCGACAGATGGGAACATGTTATAAATTTGGCGTGTTTTGATTTATACAATTTTTGGGACATTAGCCCAGTAATTTTGAATATTTTATTGGCTACTATGCAGGGCTGCTGGAGACGAATCCAAAATGTTCGAGATCACCAAAATCTACCCAGCTGTTCATGAGTTATAAGTGGCATTACGAACACGACTTTCTTTTATTTACATATATAGATTAATATATAACCTATTTTTATATACAATAGAGAAAATTGCTAAATCACCGTCAGAGTATGCTCAGGCCTACATTTCTACTCTACATAATATCAAATAAATTTTAAAAAGTTCCAAAAGATAGAAAGATACATTTAATTTTCTTAAACACTAAACATTTCGAAACAAATATCGCACACCTCTTTTGAAGTGGTAGGAAAGAGCATTACCTTTATTTTTTGAGTCAGATTGAAATTATCCAAAGTATTGCATAACACACGTTCTGTAAAAGTCCGGTGTTACAACTCACTATCCCAATATACAGCCGTGATTTGAATGCCAAAAACCATAGGTTTAATCTAGAATATAATTAGAGAATGAAAGACGACATTCTGCCCATTATAAACCGTACGTCTAAAGGTTGCATTTATTCCAACCAGCTCCTGCATATTTCAGGCTAGAGTTGTTAAGTTTCTTTCTCCTAAATCTTAGATTATATATAACTATAAGTTTGGAAATTAAATAAATCGCGACACTTTCTGAATAATCTACATGCAGATAAATAGATAAACGTATTGAATCATGACGTTGACTAAAGATATGTTCATTTACAGACTAGACAACCTAAACTTCAAAAAATCATTCCAAGAGTAATATTAAAGCACCGGGACTATACATGAAACAACCTCTGAAGTCGATAACTTGGAACACTACTTCGAAACAAAGGAAAACACAGGAATAAACTGAACTATGAAATGCCAATTGTTCTGAGTTCGATTTCTCTCTATTAGTAGGCCTACACCGCCTACTGACAGGTCTATGGCATAGAGGCCTAACGCCTCCAGACTACTTGTTTTCCGCCTTCCTCTTCATGTCCACAGAGAGTGGATCTAATGGATCCACTGCATCAAGATCCAATCATCGAAATATCTACATCATCTAAATAAAAAAAATCAGATATTGAGATCGATGAAAACGAATAACCTTTTGAAATAAGATAAAAAATTCTATTATAAGCATTAACATTTTCGAGAATTACAAATTTTCACAAATTTTGTAACCCAGTGTTGTAATCCACATCGAGGTAAGACCACTCGACCGATGGGAAAATGTTAAAATTTGGCGTGTTGATTTATACAATGTTTGGACATTAGCACAGCTAATTTTGATATTTTATTGGTATATGCAGGAAGGTGTGGAGACGAATCCCAAATGTCGAGATACACAAAAAGTACCAGTGTTCATGAGTATAAGTGGCTTACGAACACGACTTTATTTTATGTACATATTCGATTATATAACCTATTTTTATATACAATAGAGAAAATTGCTAAATCACCGTCAGAGTATGCTCAGGCCTACATTTCTACTCTACATAATATCAAATAAATTTTAAAAAGTTCCAAAAGATAGAAAGATACATTTAATTTTCTTAAACACTAAACATTTCGAAACAAATATCGCACACCTCTTTTGAAGTGGTAGGAAAGAGCATTACCTTTATTTTTTGATTCAGATTGAAATTATCCAAAGTATTGCATAACACACGTTCTGTAAAAGTCCGGTGTTACAACTCACTATCCCAATATACAGCCGTGATTTGAATGCCAAAAACCATAGGTTTAATCTAGAATATAATTAGAGAATGAAAGACGACATTCTGCCCATTATAAACCGTACGTCTAAAGGTTGCATTTATTCCAACCAGCTCCTGCATATTTCAGGCTAGAGTTGTTAAGTTTCTTTCTCCTAAATCTTAGATTATATATAACTATAAGTTTGGAAATTAAATAAATCGCGACACTTTCTGAATAATCTACATGCAGATAAATAGATAAACGTATTGAATCATGACGTTGACTAAAGATATGTTCATTTACAGACTAGACAACTAAACTTCCAAAATAATCATTCCAAGAGCTAATATCTAAAGCACCGGGACTATACATGAAACAAACTCTGAAGTCGATAACTTGGAACACTACTTCGAAACAAAGGAAAACACAGGAATAAACTGAACTATGAAATGCCAATTGTTCTGAGTTCGATTTCTCTCTATTAGTAGGCCTACACCGCCTACTGACAGGTCTATGGCATAGAGGCCTAACGCCTCCAGCCTACTTGTTTTCCGCCTTCCTCTTCATGTCCACAGATGAGTGGATCTAATGATCCACTCATCCAAAGATCCACTCATCTAAATATCTACTCATCTAAATAAAAAAACATCAGATATTGATGATAGATGAAAACCGAATACACATTTGAAATCAGCATAAAAAATTCTATTATAAGCAGTAACATTTTCAGAGAAATACAACTTTTCACAAATTTTGTAACCCAGTGTAATCCACATCGAGGTAAGACACTCGACAGATGGGAACATGTTATAAATTTGGCGTGTTTTGATTTATACAATTTTTGGGACATTAGCCCAGTAATTTTGAATATTTTATTGGCTACTATGCAGGGCTGCTGGAGACGAATCCAAAATGTTCGAGATCACCAAAATCTACCCAGCTGTTCATGAGTTATAAGTGGCATTACGAACACGACTTTCTTTTATTTACATATATAGATTAATATATAACCTATTTTTATATACAATAGAGAAAATTGCTAAATCACCGTCAGAGTATGCTCAGGCCTACATTTCTACTCTACATAATATCAAATAAATTTTAAAAAGTTCCAAAAGATAGAAAGATACATTTAATTTTCTTAAACACTAAACATTTCGAAACAAATATCGCACACCTCTTTTGAAGTGGTAGGAAAGAGCATTACCTTTATTTTTTGAGTCAGATTGAAATTATCCAAAGTATTGCATAACACACGTTCTGTAAAAGTCCGGTGTTACAACTCACTATCCCAATATACAGCCGTGATTTGAATGCCAAAAACCATAGGTTTAATCTAGAATATAATTAGAGAATGAAAGACGACATTCTGCCCATTATAAACCGTACGTCTAAAGGTTGCATTTATTCCAACCAGCTCCTGCATATTTCAGGCTAGAGTTGTTAAGTTTCTTTCTCCTAAATCTTAGATTATATATAACTATAAGTTTGGAAATTAAATAAATCGCGACACTTTCTGAATAATCTACATGCAGATAAATAGATAAACGTATTGAATCATGACGTTGACTAAAGATATGTTCATTTACAGACTAGACAACTAAACTTCCAAAATAATCATTCCAAGAGCTAATATCTAAAGCACCGGGACTATACATGAAACAAACTCTGAAGTCGATAACTTGGAACACTACTTCGAAACAAAGGAAAACACAGGAATAAACTGAACTATGAAATGCCAATTGTTCTGAGTTCGATTTCTCTCTATTAGTAGGCCTACACCGCCTACTGACAGGTCTATGGCATAGAGGCCTAACGCCTCCAGCCTACTTGTTTTCCGCCTTCCTCTTCATGTCCACAGATGAGTGGATCTAATGATCCACTCATCCAAAGTGGATCTAATGATCCACTCATCCAAAGATCCACTCATCTAAATATCTACTCATCTAAATAAAAAAACATCAGATATTGATGATAGATGAAAACCGAATACACATTTGAAATCAGCATAAAAAATTCTATTATAAGCAGTAACATTTTCAGAGAAATACAACTTTTCACAAATTTTGTAACCCAGTGTAATCCACATCGAGGTAAGACACTCGACAGATGGGAACATGTTATAAATTTGGCGTGTTTTGATTTATACAATTTTTGGGACATTAGCCCAGTAATTTTGAATATTTTATTGGCTACTATGCAGGGCTGCTGGAGACGAATCCAAAATGTTCGAGAATATCAAAATCTGTCCAGCCGTTCTTGAGCTATATGTAATGAACACGCCTTGATCACAATTATTATATTAAGAAATATATATTATAGATAGAAAACAGATGTTAAACAGCAGTTATTATTGTATTAGGAAATATATATTATAGATCGAAAGCATATATTATACAGCTGTTATTTATAAATATTAAGTGACGTAGGGTATTTCCAAAGATTTATGATAGATTGTATAAGTCGAAGTTATAAGTAGGCCTAGCTAGATTATTACGCTGGGTATTTCCAAAGTGACGCAGCTAACGCGTAAATCGATTAAACGAGAAGTGCTGTGGTTGGCTGAAGTCGATCGCTTGAGTAGTATATTAAGCGGCCGCCGATACATAGAAAATCAGACTGGGTTCTTCGTGGTTCGTCTGCGCAGTAACTCAGGGAGGCCAGAACCTTCTACGCGAAAGTACTGGGAACCGAGGGAGGATAGTACGTAATATCCCAATCCCAAGGCAAAAGTACGATTAGTATACAGAAATCTGGTCTTCGTCTAGCCGAAAGCTTTCAAGCTCTTTGTTAGTCTAGGCTCGTAGCCCCTCAGGTTGACTAGTTACCCAAGCCGTGAAGGCTAATTTGGAGGCAAGAGAGTTCGGTGTCCCCCTGGGTAGGCCCAGGTAAGAGGCTGGTAGTCAACGGCAATACTCGGGTCGAGTTCGTCTCTGCGGGTATTTGCTAAGCGCTTGGGTCGAGTGTGTCTCTGCAGGCGGGAGGGTGGTAGTCCACGGCATTGCCCGGGTCGAGTCCGTCTCTGCGGGTATTTGCTAAGCGCTTGAGTCGAGTGTGTCTCTGCAGGCGAGGAGGCTGGTAGTCCACGGCAATACTCGGGTCGAGTTCGTCTCTGCGAGTATTTGCTAAGCGCCTGGGTCGAGTGTGTCTCTGCAGGCGGGAGGCTAACAATGGCATTGCCTGGGTTGAGTTCGTCTCTGCAGGTATTTGCAAAGCGCCAGGGTCGAGTTCGTCTCTGCAGGCTGGAGTAGGATTACCAATTACCAGTTGACTATCAACGAATTCCTCATCGACTACACGGAAAGTAAATTATACTACCTTCAGCAAAGGCGAGAGTAGGAAAAGATAAAGGTCGAAGATAAAGGTAAAGAAGATAAAGGTCGTCGCAGTTAAAACAACAAATCAAACAATTAATTATCTACTACTACAAGTTTGAAGACTAGGAAGCAGAGCGAAAACTAAATCGTAGTTGCCTGAAAGACTGCAGACGCTTCCACTCCCGGTTCGGGTCACCATATCACTTCGCCCCGAGAACCACAGATATTACGGGATAGAATCTAGCAAGGGAGCATGGAAGAAACTCAACCGTCGTCGTCTAAATACGTAGAAGACGTGGAGTATGCTTCTACTCCCGACTCGGGCCAGCGACAACGCTGTGCACCGGGTTCCCGAGAACCCAATTACGAAGTAGACAAGGGGGGTTGGACCTTGGCCTACTCAGTCGGAAACGAACAAGAAAGGCCTATCGAGACGGATGATACGCGGAAAGAAGTATCTGAAGACGCAGCACCTCGGTTCCTCCTGACAAGCAGTACCCTTAATAAAGCATTCGACGAAAAAGCTGTCGTCTCGAAGTACTGCCGACCGTCGATCGGGTCCAGAATTAGACAACCGCTCGAGGACGAGCAGGCAGTAAGTCTGTTCGCGACAAATGGTGTCAGAAGTGGGATCTCCGGCCACGACGGGAGATTGAAACCCTGGCCGGCGGGGTCTAACTACGAAATGGACGATGACGACGAGGTTATTTTGAATTACCATGCCAGATCGAAACGAAACGAATTGGAAGACATTGTAGAGAGAGATTTTAGGGCCCCTGAGACGTATAAGCAACGAAGCGTATACGACAAGCACTCTCTAGACGGTGAAGAGGGCGCAGAATCAGCAAAGGCGAATGGAAACTAGTCTACATGGCTAGCCCTCGTTCAGCCGGAGGAAAATCATCGAGACAGGATGAAAGGAATGAAATAAAACAAGAAGATGTACAGTATGCCAACTGTGCGCGGGACCGTCGCAACCAGAAACCGGAGGAATACCAGAGTTGGCGCGAGAACTATTCTAGTACCCGGCGCAGCAGGGAAGTCTCTGAGAGAAAACCCAAGTCGGAATGGTTGGTCCCGGATAAATACGATGGATCTACCCCTCTCGAGACATTCCTAGGCCAAATGAGAAATTGCGCGCATTACAATGGGTGGAACGAGTCTGACGAACTAGCTTACTTGAAGGCAAGTTTGCGCGGCTCGGCGGCCCAAATCTTATGGGCAGATGATGAATGTTCCTGGAACCTATATGTTATATACTAAGTTGAGGGCACGATACGGAACGCAGCAATTGCATCTACGCTACAGGACCATGATGAAAGTTAGAAAGCGACGTAGGAATGAAACAATCCACGATCTCTACCAAGACATGAGCCAACTGGCGCTAAAGGCTTTCCCAGGCAAACCCACACCCCATAGCAATCTATTGGTGGTGGACGCGTTTATCGAAAGCCTTAATGACGAAGAGTTAGCAGGAAAGGTCCCCGAGCGCGAACCCGGCGATTTAGAGGAAGCCTTTAACTTGGCGCTGAAGTTCGAGACTTTAAGAGCAAGTTACGGAAGACGTCCCGACGGGCATAGAGGGGATCAAGCCATGAGAATTATCAGAGTAGAGAACGAAGAACCGTGGAGACAGAAGATGAATGAGATTCGAAACGCTTTAAAAGGGCTTCAAACCCAACAGATAAAACGTGAGGAGTTCGAGGAATTAAAAGGTGGCCTCGACTGGAGGAGCGGTCAAAGGGCGGACTAACGCTTAGACAGGAATAGCAGAGAGGTGAAAAACGACCCTTCCTACAGCTATGGACAGGCGAGACACGACACGAGACAGGGTCGTGATCGGCGCAATGAGGTAGATCATGTTCAAAATCCCAATCTCCAGACACAGCGAAGACCAAACTATACGAGAGTAATGCAGAAAGAAGGAGTGAATAGGGTGTATTTACCGGCGCTAGTACAGGGGCAAAGGCGACATTGCTTATTAGATACCGGGTGTGATATGTCAATTGTGCCGGCATCCATAGCGGCTAGATGCGAGTTACAGGACTCCAAGAAAATACTAAGGGCAGCTAACGGGACTCAAATTGATATCGATGGAGAGACAACAGTACGGATCGTATGTGAAGGGAAAGACCTGTCGGCAAAAGTGTTAGTCTCCAAGCATATCGAGGAGATAATCTTAGGAATGGACTGGCTGATCGAACATGGAGCAGTATGGGCCTTCCAAGAAGGAGTAATATACTTACAGGGACTGGCGCTGGCATTGGAAGAACAGCCGGCTCCGCTCGCGTGCAGAAGAGTAGTAGTGCAGGACCCGGTGGTAGTATCTCCATGGTCGGAGTGCAATGTAAACGCCGAAGTTCGGTTACGTACGTTAGCCAACGAAGGAGAGAGCGAATGGGCGACTGAAGCCAATTGCATTAGAGGGTCGCTTCATGTAGCTAGAGCGGTAGTGCCGGATCGATATCGCGATGTTCCTGTAAGAGTTCTAAACACGTCGAGTATGCCCATATCGTTAAAGCAGGGAGAGGATTTGGTAAATTTATATGCCATAGAAGTAGTCGACGAACATGAATCGGAGTCGCCGATGGGAGGCGAGGAACGGTCGCACAGATGCTTGTTGAAGGCATAGATAAAAGTGTCTTGAAGCCAGAAGAAATGCGGAATTTGAAGAGTCTGTTAAACGAATACCAGGACATTTTCTCTAAGTCGGAGTTCGACTTGGGGAAGACGAACATCGTCCAGCATAGCATCGATACAAGGGATGCCCGGCCGATTAAGGAAAGGTTGCGTAGCCATCCACGCCCATTGGTGAAAGCTATAGATAGGCAGACGAAAGAAATGTTGCAGCAAGGAATAATCGAGGAGTCCAACAGCCCGTGGGCATCGAATGTCTTGGTAGTCAAAAAGAAAGACGGGTCTTTAAGGTTTTGCTTAGACTACAGGAAATTAAACGCGGTGACCAAGAAGGACGCCTTTCCCCTACCGAAAATACAGGATTTTCTAGACACTATGGGAGGTATGAAATATTTCAGCTCGTTCGACCTCCGCAGCGGATACTACCAGATAGAGATGGATAGGAAAGACGCCGACAAAACAAGTTTCGCGACGAGACAGGGTACTTACCGATTTCGTCGCATGCCGATGGGTTTAACCAACAGCGGCGCGACATTTCAGAGGGCTATGAATGTAATAATGACAGGTTTGAATTACCTCATCTGTCTAGTTTACTTGGATGATATAATAGTTTATTCAGCAACGGTTGAGGAGCATATAGAAAGGTTACGGAAGCTGTTCCAGCGGTTACGAGAGGCCAACCTAAAGCTCAAACCGAGCAAATGTCAATTAATGCGGAAAGAAATTAACTTCCTCGGCCACGTTATATCTGACCGCGGAATCATGACCGAGCCGGGAAAAATCGATTCCGTGACTTCATGGCCTGAACCTCGCAATGTGGCCGAGCTCAGATCATTCCTGGGACTCTGCACATACTACAGGCGTTTCGTCAAAGAATTCGCCGAGATTGCCAAACCGTTGCACAGATTGACCGCGAAAGATAGGAAGTTCCGCTGGGACGACGAATGTCAGCGAGCTTTCGAGAAATTAAAAGTGGCTTTGAGCACGGCTCCTATATTAGCCATGCCTCGCGATCAAGGAAAATATATCTTGGATACGGATGCCTCCAACGTAAGTATTGGAGCAGTCCTCTCACAGGTGCAAGACGGCGAGGAGCGGGTAATAGCGTATGGGTCTAGGACGCTACAAGGTCCTGAAGTCAACTACTGCGTGACACGGAAAGAGCTTTTAGTTATAGTGTATTTTGTAAAACTCTACCGTCAGTATCTGCTAGGGACGGAGTTCGAGATCAGGACCGATCACGCTGCGCTTCAATGGCTGCAGAAAACCCAGGTCCCCATAGGCCAAAATGCACGATGGCTAGAGTTACTAGGAGAATATAGGTTTACAATAGTGCATCGACCGGGTCGGAAGCATCAAAATAGCGATGCGCTATCTAGACGGTCGTGTGGACAATGTGGTAGCTCCGAGGGAGCTGGAGATGAGGAACAAGTTAAAGTGAAAAGTATCCAGATCGGAAGGGACGAAGGCGAAAAAGCCATTACAGATGACGTGGCTGAAGCGACGATGGCAGATCGGGTATTAAAGTCAATAATAGATTGGCTGGCCGACCCGGATGAAGTCAATGAAGCAATGATAAGATCAGCGGACGCAGAAGTAAGACACCTATGGGATCAACGGGATCGTTTATCAGTAACAGACGGAGTACTCTGGAGGAAGGTGTGTCACGAAAATGGAAAGCCCGATAGTTGGCAAATGGTAGTGCCATTAGCGCAAAGAAGGGCGGCATTCGAAGATACTCATTCCTCCAAGACTGGGGGACATTTCGGGATAGTAAAGACAACGCAGCAGATGAAGCGCAGGTTCTATTGGATGGGTATGTCGAGGGACGTAATAAGATGGAAACGGATGTGCCTCGAGTGTAATCGGTATCACCGGGGTTATTGCGATGAAATTTTCTGACTTTTTACGAAATAACAAGTACATTTATTGGCAAAAATTAAATAAAGAGATCTTTTTTGGTAGGGGTTAAATATATAGATTTACCTAGAACTCCCAGCAGGAGTCAGAATGACTCCAAATACTTAATCACGTTATAGGGTCAGTAAGAACTGCATTTACTTTTTCATTTACCATTTTTGTGTTTGAAAATAATTATTTTTACGATAAATCCTGAAATTAACACTATTTTACTAATGAATAATAATAATAATAATAATAAATTTCTAACTTCCGTTTCGTCATCCAGGGATGATATCAGGGACGTCATATGCACACATTTTTCAACCTGACGCAAAAATATATGACACCACTGTTGATAACACAGTATTTTGGACGTCATTATCTTATAATATTTATATATTTTATTTGTAAACAAGTCAAAATAGTACTTAGGATGACAAATCGACAGCGTCTATCCGTGCAGCAGACACTAAATATTCTCTACGATTTACCGAGCGACCAGTCAGACATTGGAGGTGCTAGTGAATCACATGTATACTTTGCTGGTACAATGGATGATGTAGACTCAGATGATACTTACCACATTGAATATGAGTCGAATAATGATTCTTCTGAAAGCAGCTGTAAAAACAGATCGGACGATGAACTAACAGCTGCTGCCCTAATTTCAGATATAACAGCTTGAGGTAGATGCAAGGGAAAAGGTAGAGGTTCTACAATGCCTGGTGCTGAACAACCCATGAGGAATGTCGTGAGTACATTGGGCGTGATGGTTATAAATCCAGGTGAAGTTTGTCCAGGCAGAAGAAGCATCTATGTTAGTGCACGGAGGCTGCCTACTGGTGAAGCAATGCTACGTCAGATGCACAGAGCTGGATGCACGCAGAGTTTTGAATTATGATAACTGGTCTACTTCTTTGGCAGAATTTTATATGCTGTTATCGGAATATTTATGCTCCATGGATCCTCGGTCTAAACATACATCCTGTAGACAGCTTGTGGTCAGTGAAATGGGGTACACCCTTTTTGCAAACACCATATCAAGAATTCGCTTCCAAATCGATTCCATAATAATAATATGTTAGATATTGCAGCTATCAATGCATTGGTTTTATGGAGAGAAATCACTGGAAAGGAAATCAAACGTCTGGACATTCTCCTAAATTTCGCAGACGAACTCCGTGAAGTCTATGCTGCACAAAGACGGTCACGTAAAATGAAGCCTGCTCGATTGTTGGTATGGCAGAGTGGTACTCAAGGAAAGAAACTAAAGCATTGTTATACGTCTGGATGTAAGAATATGTCTGATCAAATATGTTCATATTGCGAGCAGCCAGTCTGTACTGAGAATATGCTGAAAACATATGTCTGTGCTGTTTGCGACCAGATTAGACTTACTGTATCGAGTTGCAAAGTCAGTATGTCATGGTATGAACAATGCAGCTAAATTATTGATATTATATAAGTCTGATACTTTAAAATCATTTTGATAATGGCTCGAATATTGCAGACTTTATAGTGTACGTGCAGGATTATTGTACTGATAGCTGATGAAAAGTTAATTGATGTAGGTAAATGTACATTAATAGGTTTTGATTCAAATGAAATTATTAAAGTTATAAAATATTAATGCTTATGATATTAAAATTAACGTTTACTAAATTGTAATTGACTTTGTGCTTGAAATATAAACAATCATGATCAAAAACGTTTAAAAATGTTGTTCCAATGTGAGTCAAAATGACTCCTGCTGGTAGTTCTAGGAGTATCGTAATTCTGGTAGTTCTAGTTAAAAGGGCCGAAATCGCGGCCCTTTTAACTTTGAGAGCAATTTAAAAATACAAGAAGGCTTGAAATGGGCTGTTTTAAGAGCCGAATTTTATTAGCTGAGAGTCAACTAGACATGGTTTCAATTTGGGAAATTTCTGCGTAGTTTTTCCCCATATTTTTACGCTTTAGAAAAACCGCACCTCATATTCTACAGTGAATAATTTTTTACCTAAAAAGGGCCTTAACGATTAGAAATATTTACGATCGAAATAGCGCTGTATATATATATATATATATATATATATATATATATATATATATATATATATATATATATATATATATATTATCCTTAAACCATAACAACTTTATTTATATATCTATCATTTTCCCCTACGATATTAACTTTTATCACGTTTTTAAGAAGATATTGATTTTTCGTTGTTTTGAGCTGATAAAACGTATATATTTAAAGGTCCCAGTACTACTAGGCTATAGCCTAGTAGCTGGCTCACAACAACCTTGACATATAAACAAACAAAACCTTCATCTTGGAGGCCGTGTTAATTTGTGGTATTGCGATGTTCTTATGATTTTGTATAATTAAAGCTAAATTTCTCGAAGTATTTAACTTTTCAGTATTAAATATATATACTACATAATACTAGCAAAGATATACTTAGCCTCTAATTTTATCGTCACTTGTCATCTATTAGTTTTCTGTGAGAAGTCATGAAGTTTTAAATGACAGATCCTGTGGTGAATTGAAGTCGCGTGGCTTCGATTCCCGGCAGCGCTGATCTGAGAGTAAAATCTCGGACATTTACTGGACTGGTTATACGGAAAATTGACAAAATTGCCTAACGGATTTAATATGCTATATTGAAAGTGATAGATATCAACGCAGTTGATTAATTCAGTACAATGTGTGCTATTTCCAATTTAAATTTTGTTTTTATTTTAATTTTTGCACTGATACCAGAGTTCAATCGCGGACATTCACTGAAATCACTCATTCACTAAATTCATTCATTCTACATGAAAATTGGATTAAATCGAATAACGGACTTAAGATGTAGTGTTAAAATTAATGTTCTACTGAAACTGGTAGTCTTAATTATTATCAGCATCGGTGTTACAAGTCTCTAAATGTAACCAGTATTGCCTAATTCAATTAAGTTATCAATAATGGCAGTTTCACAAGCATGTTGTGTCTAGGACATTGAAGAATAGATCAATCATAACTTGTACGTGTCATAAAAAGCCACTGAGCAAGAACTAAAGAAAGTAATTTATTAATCTTCATCAATGCCATATAGGCTATTAATTTCAAGCGATAGGCTTCATTTCGTTTGGAATAAGACATTGCCTTTTATGAAGGGTTTTTAACTCATTGCTCGATGGAGTGATATTTAAGGAGCCTGAAAAGTAGAATCGGAGTAGGAATAATTACCTTGAACCTGCCACTTGGCAGATTACTGGAGAGGATAATAAAATAAATAAATGTCAGACTCAAAGCTGTCAATTTATTCAAGATATGTCTACATAAACAAGATTTGTCGTATAACGTAGTTTCTTAGTCTTCAGTTGCACCTTAATTATCTTTGTTGCAATATGGATATTTGCAATATATAGCTAAATTAAAATCAAATCTACACAGCTAATTGGGATATTGTGTCAGATACAAAATATGTAAGATGCTGATCTCGATGATTCATTGTATTATATGGATTACATTTGTTGGGTTCTCCAATCCTCCGTCCATTATAGGAGTTCGGAAATGGAGTCGTGGATTCGATTTTTCCAACTTCTTCATGCTTCGGCGGTATTAACCTAGAGGATGCAAGGATCTCTTGCTCATATAGCCAGTTAGACGCTAAATCAATGAGACAAGAGCTGCTGTGAACAGAACTCATGCCTATTCGTTCAATGTATAATAATTTATAGTAATTGTGTGTTATTTGTGATTATTTCTTTAATTCTATCTAAATTAGAATATCGACACAAAAACTAGTAAATTGTTATTTTAAACGATTTATTATTAACAAAGAAACACAATAGCAATATAGCGAGTTAAAACATTAAATATAAGGATAGAATATATCTTCTGCTTTCCTCTTTTATGTCCACATATTGAGTGGATCTTAAAATCATCTATAAAATTCCTTTTGATACATCTTTATTCTTGACGGATTCTCTCCATGTAGTGCCTCTGTGCCTTCCTCAGCTTCGACTAACATTTACTGAGTGTTGCATATACTGTATGTGTGACAAAAATAATTGTACGAAGTGACATTTGTATTATAAGTAGACTCCCTTGTTCTGAAATAATGTTTATATTTTGTATGTGTCTCATTAGGTAGTCTTTGATGAACAGATTTAATCTTTATATGGAATTAAATTACGCCAATATATGCAATTCTAGACATTATTTCTGATAATTGGAGTTGGATTAATTTCGCTAAATATCGTTGGAATAAGCCTATATAATTCATTTTATTTCTTAGTAACAGGCTTATATATTCTTTTATACACCAACAAGTGGCAGCATTACAAGATAAGAAAATAAGACAACATAAAAACACAAACTGAAATATGCAAACAAAAGAAATATAAAAGAATAAAGTTTACCCTTGAATTAACTATATAGTCATTTTGCTACATATAGGCCTACTAGACATATCATAGCGGCAAAATACTTTCAAAATATCTCAAAATGTAAATCTTATCTTAACATTAGTCATTACTCTGAATGCCATATTTAGTTTGTATAGTGAAATAATCTTCATAATACTGATGATCTATGTCCAATTTATCATCCAAGCAATTAGACAGGATCTGACTATGCAAAAAATTATGCCTATGGTAATGATATATTAGCTCAAATGGCCAAAAGCCACAGAACCATTGACAGTATAATATTGTATTCTTATCAAACGAGCGAAATATTTTACAGTATATATTATTGTAAGTGTTAGAGAAGGCTTGCAATTCAGCAAGAGTCAATCTTACGGCAGATATACCGTATAACAATACTGGAACAGCCTGTGCATATATCAGCTTAAGCAGCACAGGAATTGAAGCCCCTTGTCCTAATCTATCCAATATAGTATTGCTCGAGGTGTAGAATTTTCCTCTGGCATGAGTCCATTGACATTTGAAGGACTTGGCACTGATAATATTAACACCTAGACATTTAATACAATCGACCCAATTAATGAAACTGTTCTTAATTGAGAGAGGCCTACATGGTGCACTGTATCTTGGACCGATACGCATACAATGACACTTAGATATATCAATGGGAAGATCTAAATCATCAAAAGCCTCACTGCGGATATTAAATAAATATTGCCTATCAGTAACCGAAATACTGAGCAAAATAATATCGTCAGCATACATGTAACTGTTATGGCATTTATAGTTAATAAAACAGCCGTATTTTGACTGCTCTAGTTTATCTAACACAGAATCAACAAACAGAGCAATAAACAAAGGGGAGAGAACCCCACCCTGCTTTACTCCTGAAAGTAATGGCACATACCCAGATACTGAACCTCACCAATCGACTGTAGTGCCATTCTTGCTAAACCAATTTTCAAGCGTATTTATAACACATGAATTTACTTTTTTATTTTGCAGTATGTGTAATATTCCATAAATATTACATTTATCAAGAGCTTTACAAAGATCAACCACACCAACATTAACAGTACTATTCCTAGTGTTGAAGTAATTTATGACCTTTCGCACTGTATGAAGAGCGTTAATGCAGCCGACATATTTCTTGAATCCAAATTGCCTCTTTGAAGTTGGAATATCAATAAATTTTTTAATACAATGTTCAAAATTTTTTGAAATAACTGGACAAATAGTTCCCTCTAAAATCATCAGCTGATACCGTAGTCTTACAACTTTTAAATTTTGGTATTGGTACAGTCCTCCCAATCCCAAAATAATCAGGAACCAAACCAGTCCAGAGCACGATATTAAATAAGGTGGAAAGGATGTTAACCACTGACTCGTGAGAATAAACGATATGTTCGACGGTCAGCCCGTCACAACCCGCCGCTTTATTCAACTCCAAGCAACTGATAGCATTGCATAATGAGCAAACATCAATAGCACAGCCATCCACAACATTTGAGCATGTAGCGTTGCTATTATTATATAATTCTTTGAATTTGTCATGTCTAATTGACGAATATGGCGTACAGGCGGATTGGAAATTAACTGCTATACGATTTGCTATATCAAGGTTATCTTGCAAACCATCAACGCACAACTTCCTATTAACATCATTCCTTTTAAATAAGCCCTGCCAACATCTCCAGAATTTATGGCTATTTACACCCACTAGATTTTGATGTAATTTATCCGATACGTGTCTGTTTGAATTATTTTTGGCAAGCTTAACAGCATGTTTATAATCCTTATGCGCTTTAGATTTAGCTTAAAATAAAGGACCCTCCCTTGGCCTACCGGCATTCTTCCATTTATTGTAATGCTTGATGGAACTGCACTTAACTTGTGTTAAAAAGCTATTCCACCAAAAAATTTTAATGCCCTTTTTATTTCTCCTTTGGATAGTTGCCAATGAGGAGTTCCATAATATGGAAACAATTTGACAGTAAATATTATTTATCGAGGATTGGTTAAACAACTCAGGCTTATTTTTATGAAGAACATCAATACCATATTCATTGAGCAAGTTATGCAACGTTTGAAAAGCTACTCTAGTCATTTCATAATAACTAGTTTTACTAGAATTGATCCAGTCCAGATTGCATTTATGTGTCAGGGCACTAGTAGCTGCTGCAGAGGGAGGTGGTATATCCTTTGTAATACATGAATAAATAGCTTCACCTTTGACCGTAAGAACAACAGGCAAATGATCAGACATATTAACAACGTCATCAATAGTATTTAAACACAGAGCAAATTTTACATTAGCATTACTCATGTAAAAATGATCAAGGTACGAATATGCTTGTTTTTCCTCTGATGCAAACGTAAATTTAATGTCACTGGGCGTTTCAAGAAATGAATTACAAAGCTCGAAGCCCATTTTCTTAAATTTATCATTAATTATTTTAGAATGAGAGGATTCATGTAGTACTTCGCAGTTCATGTCACCACCAATAATGGCACAACAATAATTAATCCCTGTTATCTCTGATTTTAGCCTATCAATGGTTGAAACTAGCTCGTCACGCTCCAAAGAAGATTACAACTCGGTAAGTACATGTTAACTAGCAACAAATTATCAAGCTTCAATATCATGTAACGATCATCACATGCAATGACTGCAATTGAATTAGACAAGCTGCTCAAATTTTTATCAATAAGAATAGCAAGTCCTTTAAACGGACGACCACGCAAGATACCGCTGCTCAAAATTTTCTGCAATGAAGAATAACTGTAAATCAAACAGAGATCAAACAATTAAAATTACTCAACTGATCAGGAGTAAACCAATGCTCCTGCAGAAAAATTACATTAGACTTATATACAGACTGCGTCAAAAAAACTTGACCCCCTACAGAAAATTGTCTATAACTTTGGTATCTGATGTCTCTTTATCATGCAAATTTTGGCGATAATACATGATCCAATTCCACACACATACTGAAAATTTCAAGGAAATATATCTACCACAATTCGAGCTGCAGATCTTTTTGCGCCATGCCCCTACCTCCTATAGGTTCTCCAAGCAGTTTGTCACCGAATACTCCAGATAGCCCTTCATTGATTCGTTGTTTTGGTAGCAATCATGCGAACTGATGCGGCAGACCATAGTACTTGAGATATCTGACGTGTATTACGACTTGTTCTAGGCTCTCCTTCCTGAGAACCAATTAGTTCCTCAACAGCAGCAATATTGGCAGGAATTCTGACACTTTTGGGCCAGCCTTTGACGGCCTTTCTATCAGTTGCTCTCTCTCTCTCTCCGCAATCTTCGGACAAAATTACTCTTCTAATAGTTGACAAGGACCATCCCTTCAGCGGATATGCTTGCTTTATTCTTTTCATCCCGTAATCTTGCTCATGGATTATTTGTATCAGCAACTTATAGTGACTTCTAGTGATAAACAGCTTAGAGAATATATAATGAAGAGGTAGGGGCATGGCGCAAATTGATCTGTAACTCGAAATCTGGTGCATATATTTACATACATTTTTCAGCATATAGGTAGAATTGGATCACGAATAACCGCTTCAATTTATGTGATAAAGAGACATCATATACCAAAGTTCTAGACAATTTTATGTAGGAAATCTATAAAAGGTTGAGGCATGGCGCAAAAAGATCTGTAACTCGAATTTCCGTGCATATATTTCCGTCACTTTTTCAGCGTATGTGTACAATTGGACCACGAATAATTGCTTAAATTTACATGATAAAGACACATCAGAAACAAAAGTTAAAAAAAATTTCTGTATGGGGTCAGTTCTTTTTTAGGCAGTATGTATACTACACAATGATTCCAGCGCAGTTATCCCTTGATTAAAGCCATGCATGTTATAGCTGACTAACCGAATTGTTTCATGCTTAAAATCGTTCATATTGAACAAGGCTTTAGTGACACTATTAGAAGTTTCACACGCTATTGTAGTTCCATTCTTCTTCTGTAATTATACTTCCCATACAGTTCGCACTATTGCACTCAGTTACCACACCACCCGTCTCCATCTCATCCCCATTCAACGTATTGACTGTTGACTCAGCTGTCGCAGATTCGTGCGGGAAGTTAGAGGCATGTACCTCCGCTGTAGTAGAGATTGAGTTAATATCAGATACTGTAGTACTGACAGGAAAACTCGTCGCAACAGACGCCGTTAACTCATAGATCCGCTGTTAACTTCAGCCTGATTCCCAGCGATTATATCACGGTCTACTGGTTTGTTGACAATTATTCCAGTGTCAGCAAGAGTCAGCTGATCAAACTCCGATGGTTTGTATTTCCATTTACGTACGACAATGCCAGCCGGCCACGATGATTTAAGTAGAACCCTTGACTCATGATGAATCAACTGTTAGCTTGAATGCACTCGACGCCTGATTCGGACTAGTCACATCAAAGCAGAAGAGAACTCTAATCTGATTTTTATGACATTGTTTCTTGATATCTTCAACATCAAACCTGTTACCAACATTATAAATGCCAAACACCGATTTCTCTGTTGGATGGCCAATAGGTGCGGCAGCCCTGATTTCTCCTGATTCTGCATTCCTATTACCTTCCCTCTAGACGCTGAGGTTCGTGGAGCAGTGGGTCGATGCTGATCTACATCTTTAGAAGCACGCACTGGACCAGACGTGTTACCCTTATTTACAGCTTGCGAATAAGACGATTTAGGATGGATATTATTATTTCTCTTTTGCTGACCATTACTACTAGTGTTCACAATGTCTATCAGAGATATCTCGGCATCTTTAGCTGAACGCTTTTAGAGCGACGACACACTTTAGTATATCCTGTGTCATCTGATTTCGATATTTATATAGCTCTTTTTTTTCTTAGGAATAGGCCTATATAATTCTTTATAATTATTTCTTAGACAGAGGCCTATATAATTTTCAAGTAACTTACTGATGTCTGCCCTATATATATATATATATATGTGTGTGTGTGTGTGTGTGTGTGTGTGTGTGTGTGTGTGTGTGTGTGTGTGTGTGTGTGTGTGTGTGTGTGTGTTGTCATTACCAGAGATTAGCGCTAACTCTTAGAAGTTGTAACTTTGAACTAAAAAGAAATTAGAAGTCTTGTAATTTTTGACTAGTAGCTTTGTCAGAAAAATATAGTGGATTTTTAAAACTAAAAAATGTAGTAAAAGTTTTTATTAGTATCTTTTAGTTACTACCCTACTCATGTCTAGTCTTGAAATTGATATTAAGGCGATCTGTTTTAGTTTAGCTCGTGTATCTTCTGCTGAGCATTGTTTGAGATTCATTGACTTAGTTTATTGTAAAACTAGCAGTGCCGTAGCTAGCACCCTCCGCGCCCCCCGGGCCGGGGGGGGGGGCGGAGCAATTGGGGGCCCCCGATGATCAAAAATAGAACATTTTATTGCGCAAGAAACTTAATATCTCACACAGCAAAATTTAGCCTATATGGCGTGGTCCAGTTTCTGTGAGGGCCTGGGGCCCCTTGGTCTCCTATGTAAGGCCTTGAATCAGATGCAAGGAATATACATGCGAAAGTTCAAGGACAAGTGAAGCCTCATTAATGACTATAAAAGTCTAGTCTATCAGATGACTCAAGACAACAGGCCAGACTTTTATAACGACCATGTATTAGGCTGTCGTGATACAACTGCAGCAGGCTGTAGGCTGTCGCAGTGGCGCATCATTCAAATGCGTTGTCTAATCAACTGACTTTTTGTATAGCATTGTGTGTAGTCTGTATGCATAGTTTCAGTATTAAACCAAATATTAGGATTATATAGTATGTAGTGGCTGCGCGCGGATCCAGCGCGAGGGCTCCAGGGGATCCGGGCCCCCCTTAGACCCGACGGAAAAAATAAAATATATTTTGTTTTTGTTCATGGCTATTTGTATGTATATAAGAACTGTGCTTACAGTGGAGAAGGGGAGGGGGGGGGGGGTGAAGTAGTTTGAACTCAGTTTTACTAGCTCCGAAATTTCTGAAGTGTGTTTCCCCGTTAGGTGCCCATATTTGATGGTTGATATACTATTGGGGCCCTGTATAATTGAAGGGAGAGCGACAAAGTTTTGACATTTCCACTAGCATTTAGCACATTCCTACTTTAACCACTGTGTTAGAGTTAAAAAACGTGAAAGTAAAAAATTTGAACTCTGTTCCGGAGCAGTGACGCAATCCGCTTATAGGCGGCTGGAAGAAACTTGAGGCCCCCTTCAGCATAAATAGGTCATTTTGCATTTCATCCACAACTGCTGAGTTTTTTTCAAGGGTCGAAAAACTTACTCTTTATTAGAAATAAAAGCCCAGCTATAGGTCTGTAGGATTTTCCACTGGAGCAATTTACCAAGTTAGAAACCAGAAATCTTTAAAAACAAAGCAGAAAATGATAAATGCAATGTCGAATATATTGGCTTGACTATAATTTCTATCATTCGACTATAATTTATAACATTTGTCATAAGTTAATGTAAGATTGTTAGATTCAAATTTATTATATAAAAAATTGAATTTCAGTAGTGAAATTTTTTTGAGCCCCCCCTAGCATTTATTTAGTTTTTCACTATTCTGGAGAAGGCGTGGGTAAGCGAAAAAATGTGGACTCTGTCCAAAACATTTTCGGCCCCTCCTCTTAAAAAATTCCTGGATCGGCCTTAGAATATTTAGGCCTAACACTATATATATATATATATATATATATATATATATATATATATATATATATATATATATATATATATATATATATTCTTTCTTAGGGCCCCTTCGATAGCTTCGGGGGGGAGCCCTCAGACCCTAGCTACGGCACTGAAAACTAGAAATAATTATGTGCAAAACTAAAGATTAATGATGAAACTATAGGTAGTAATGGGCACCAACTATAAAACAGCTTATGCAGGTTATCACATCCTGTACTCTGTGTTGGGTCCGTGTTGTTTGAAGAATTGACCAGCTGGTGACTGCACGTGTTGTAGAAGGCAACTAAAGCACTAGGGTCCAAATCAACGTCAGAAAGGGCTGTTGGTTAGTGAGCGCCTAGGCTTCAGAAATTGCTGCAACAATTTGAACGAATGGAAAGGATTGACTGTGTGGGACAGAGAAGAATGGAGAAAGTCTATTTGTATCCTGAGACCAATGTTAAATTGGGATTTAAGGGAAGATGGTGATTATGATGATGATGATGATAATGATGATGATGATATACTCTCCTCGCCACTAACATGCTATCTAATAATAATGTGCTCAAGGGCTCTTTTTCTAATAAATGTGTGTAACTTTAATATATATAACCTACCTGTGTATCTGTGAATTGAGCCAGTGGCTTTTTGGTAAGTTCAACAAACGATCGACAGGCGCAGAGTTCAAATGTATGCACTCCTTGTCACTAACATGCTATTAGGCAGAAAGCTGACATTGAAATTGGCTTTAGCTTTTACAATATATCTAGAGATTGAGGGTGTTTAAATAATTAATTAATTTCGTCTATGTGCAATCTTTGTATGCATCTTTGAAATAAAAAAGTTAATTTGTAGACTAAGTTTAAGATTAGGTTAAGACATGTTTGTCTACATGTGAATATATTTAAATATATATGCGGCCCTTTTCCTTCCTGATATCTATACAATGCATGAACTGATCTAGTTAAAGGGCTCTATATATACAGCCCTTCAACTACATGAGTTCATGCATTACCTATCTAGAAGGGAAAGGGCCACATATATTTTTAAATATACGCAGCCCTTTTATCGCAAAGGCTCGTTTTTCGTATAAATGTGTGTCATTCTATTATATATGCACACATGTATAGCTTAGCCGTGTATCTATGGACCGAGACAGTGAATTATTTACACTTTCGACACCAGATCAATAGGTAAGGGGTTCATATCGTGTACTTTCCTTCTCACTAACATGGTATCTAATAGTAATATTCTTAAGGGTTCTTTTTCTAATAAATGTTTGTAACTTTAGTGTGTATTTCCTACCTATGTTTCTGTGAATTGAGCCATTGGCTTTGTGGTAAGTTCAGCAAACGATCGACAGGTGCAGAGTTCAAATGTATGCACTGCTTGTCACTAACTTGCTATCAAGCAGCATACTGACATTAAACTTGGCTTTAGCTTTAACAATATATCTGCAGATTGACCTTATAATTAAATAGTTAAATAATTGTGTGTAAATGCATTCTATATATGCATCTTTGAAATAAAAGTTAATTTTTAGACTAAGTTTGCCCACATGTTGATATATAGCCTATATAAATATATATGCGGCCCTTTTATGTCTAAGTAACTATACAATGCATGAATTGATGCGATTAAAAGGCTGCCCTTTTACTACATCAACTCATGAATTGTATAGTCATATAAAGGAAAAAAGGGCAACGTATATATTTAAATATGTGCGGCCCTTTTATATCAAAGGCCCGTTTTTCGTATAAATATGTGTCATTTAAATGTATATATATGCACACATGTATAGCTTACTTGTGTATCTATGGACTGAGACAGTGGATTGTTTGCAAGTTGGACTCCAGATCAATAGGTGCTAGATTCATATCGTGTACTTTCCTTGTCACTAACATGGTATCTAATAGTAATGTGCTCAAAGATTTCTTCCTAACAAATTTGCGTAACTCTAAACATTCGTAATTGCCATTCACTTGCATCTTTTAAGAGTAGTATAACTTCAGCAGTTTTTTCTGGCTTTTTAGTATTCAAATAGATTTAATTATTGTAGCCATATGTTAGAATTAAATTATCTCTTTTAGGGTCTTAGTGTTTAGGCCTATATATGATTTTGTTATGTTTTTAATTAATGTCTTTATCACAATGCTCATTTTAGGTGATTAACCTTTTCAATTTTATGACATACTTCTATAATTTTTTACAGTTTAAATCGGATTTTATTATGCAATATATTCCATTGATCTTAACATTTACTGTATGTTCTACTAAAAAGGATCCTTGTAAGTGCCCAGTGTCTGAGATTGATCATTGACCTCGCATATTCATGTTCTATTTTTATAATTAGACTTTGTGATGTTGATGTGGTAAGTCGAAAATTCAAATCAATGAATAAATAAAGTTCCACAGCGTATCAATAGGTGAAGAGTTCAAATCGTGTACACTGGCTAGTAACAAATCTTGTCACTAACTATCATGCTATCGAGCAGGAAACAGTCGTTAAATTGGATATAGCTTTAGCAATGTTTCCAAATATTGAAATGATTGAAATTAGTAATTGATGTATATGCATTGTTTGAATGTATCTCTGAAATAAACGAATTTAATTATTATTTCCGAATTTATTATTTATTAAACTATATTTGATTACTTGTACATATATTCATAAATACGGCCCTTTTACTCCATGCTTGTTGTACTTTGCTTATATATGCTCTTTAAGGCCCTTTTTTCTGATAAATTAGCGCATTATAAAATAATTCACGGAAAAGGGCCGTATATATATATATATATATATATATATATATATATATATATATATATATATATATATAGGTTCTTGAAGGCCCTTTTTTCTCATAAATTTCTGCATTAGAAAATGTGTGCTGCTAAAGGGACGGCCCACTAAACCTGCAATGTGACAAAAAAAGTTAAATGGGCCGCGTCATTTTCCTATATTTTAAAGTACTGCAGATATACACTTGTAATATGTAGGAATTGATTTCTAATTCAAAAATGAATGTTGTATAAAAAATTAGATCATTTAGACATTAATAAGTGTATCAAATTCGACATTAAAAATTTGGCCTTTAGTCGTGACTTTTCTTGCACGGCCACTTAATCGCCCGATAGCGTTATATATATATATATATATATATATATATATATATATATATATATATATATATATATACATGTATATATAGATTAATATAAAATCCATTTTTATATACAATAGAGAATATTGATAAATCATGGTCAGAATATGCTCAGGCCTACATTTCTACTCTACATGTTTTAAAATAAATTTTTAAAAGAGCGAAAAGATACAAATGTACAATACTAAATTTCTTAAACCCTAACCATTTCGAAACAAATAGCGTAAACCTTTCTTGACGTGGAAGGAAAGGGCATAAACTTTGTTTATGAGTCAGATTGAAACTATCTAAAGTATTGCATAACACACATTCTTTAAAAGTCCGGTGTTACAACTGACTATCCCAATATACAGCCGTGATATTGAATGCCAAAAACCATAGGTTTAATCTAGACTATAATTCGAGAATGAAAGACGACATTCTGCCCATTATAGACCGTACATCTAAAGGTTGCATTTATTCCAACTAGCTCCTGCATAATACAAGGTTAGAGTTTAGTTTTTCTCCCAAATTCTAGATTATATATAACAATGAGTTTAGAAGTTTAATAAATCACGTCGCTTTCTGAATACTATGGATATATAGATAAACATATTGAATCATTATGTTGACTAAAGATATGTTCATTTACAAACTAGACAACTAAACTTCCAATAGAATCATTTCTAGAGTTAATATAAAAAACACCGGGACTATACATCAAACACACTATGAAGTCAGTAACATGGAACACAACTTCGAAACAAATGAAAACACACGAATAAACTGAACTATGTAATGCATACTGTTTGAGTTCGATTTCTCTCTCTCTCTCTTAGTAAACCGCCTGGTGACAGTTCTATGGCATATAAGCCAAACGCCTCCACCCTTCTTGTGTTCCGCTTTCCTCTTTAGTATTGCGCAATAATTTCGAAGTAGCCTGTCATTAAACTAGACCACCGGAACCATAGCGGCCAACATTACTGGTAGTTTTACTGTGCGATGAGTAGAAATGTTAATCGTTAATATTTTAATTAGAAGGACATTAATTAATATCAGTATTTTATACTAATGCAATTCTGAAATATCTAAATTCAATATTTGTACATATATGCAAATATATTTGCATTTGTGACACAAAGTCTGATTTTAATTTGTTTATATTTATGGAAGATTTTAAGGTCTTGTTTGTTTCTAGGCTGGTACCGCCCACATGTAAAAACCGTTATATACAGATTAAATGGCGACCTAATTTGCTCGGACTTGAAAATAATGGTAAGCCTTGTTGGATATGGTATCCATATCTTATGGTTATTTATAAACAAAAAGAAGAAGAAAGTTTGTTTGTAGTGATAGCGAACTCGTGTTTCCTATTCTCTTCCGCTTGAGTGTTGATAAAGAAAGTGAAATGGCTGAATAAAGTTATAAAGTTATCCAGGCACACAAGCTGAACTACTGTTACAGTAAGCCTGAAATATGTCCCATTAATTAGAGAAAAAATTGTAGAATATTATGATGTTAATATGTTTACGAAATATGGTCGATTAAGTGATATATGGACTCTATAGTTTTTATGCGTTTTACGAGATATAAAATCGAGTATGTTGACAATTTGATAATATTGAATTATGTATGTTTCAATATAAATATTACTAAAATATGCAGTTAATATGCATTATAAGAGTATATCTATAATTCTATACGTTTGGATTGAGTGTCATAGAATTATAAGTAAAGATTAATTCCAATTTTAAGTATATTTTGGTAATGTGCATGGCTAGCTGATTTCATCACAAAGATATCTTTACTAATGGCACGCACGCTCTCTCTCTCTCTCTCTCTTTCTCTCTCTCTCTCTCTCTCTCTCTCTCTCTTATTATGTATATTTGTGTTTGCTTGACATTTTATTTGATTTTGATTTCTGTGTTTGTTTGTTTGTTTTCAGTTACGTGATTGGTCTATAGTATAATTGGATTGATAATAAAACTACGAAACTAAGAAAGACTGGTTTTGGTAGTAAAACTTTGTTCAGCGAAAATAGAGGAAGAGCTAGGCTAAGTAACAAACAATAGCTTGACATAACTATTTAAAGCCTAAATAAAGGAAATCAATCCTATCAATAGACAACCACAACATAGTAATGTAACAGTATCCATTCAGCTTGGAGCCAGAGACGATTCAAAGCAATGGAGGACCTAAAAGATTCAACCCTGACAGATTCCCCTCATCCTTCGTTCCAAACACCATCGCCAACTGAGGGGACTGTATCAGCTGTACCGCCTGTACCGTTCAACAGAGTCAATGTCCCAAATGACATTGAAACCACATCACAGGCTTCGGGTATGTCAAGGAATTCCATTGCCAGCTCTACGATAAGCCAGGGAGCTGAGAGAGCAGTGTCGGTTGCTGTCAGACAAAAGTCTGAGGCCTACGACAAAGTCTCTGCAGAGATTCTACGAGAGATAAAGCTCGCGGAGATAGAACAACAACAGAGGGAGTTGGAGACGAAACAACAACAGAGGGAGTTAGAGATGCAACAACAATAGAGGGAGTTGGAGATGAAACAGCAACAGAAGGAGTTAGAAGCAAAGAAAAGGTTGTTGTTTTTAAAGTATAAATTATCTGCTAATAATTCATATAAGAAAATTGATTTAGCTGTCACAGAAAGTGATATTTATTGTTCGTATGATAAAATGTGGCGAAACCAGCAACAAGGTTACAATGTTACAATTTCTTCGTTAAAATTATAAACAAACTTTTCAGCCGAATTATTAAAAAATTTAACAAATAGTCGAGAGTCTACATACCATATAAAATAGACAATCAAATGGATTAAGTACAAAGATTTAGTATAAATCTCTATGGCTGTACATATCTTCATTTCTGAAAAGTATTATTAAACTATCTGGAATAATTGGATTATCTTATATTGAACTTTGAACTGGTTATGTTAATGAGGATTGCCACCTGTAGTTCCTTCGATGGTCAAATCTCCTCGTCACGCATGAGTAGCAGTTTCGTCTACGTTCATTCTTCATTCACTTCATTCCCACTCGCGCATGTAACTCAGCCTCTCTCCTATTTTTGCTTCTATAGAAAATCACTGGTCTAACTCACCTCTAAATGCCTACAATGAAGCGAGTTCGCTCAATGGAAAATTTTGCCTCTGGCATTGACGGCTCAGACCCTACGACTAGCAAAGTACCAAAAAAGGGAAAGCAAAAACTTACAGTTTCTGTATCTCCAAAGTGCTATGTATGTAAACTTCCATGTAGTAAAGAACTTCAATGTTATGTATGCTCCAAACTAGCCCATCTTAGTTGCTGTGGAGTCGCGAACGTAAATTCGGACCTAGCCATTCAGATCCTAAATGCCTTAGGATGGACATGTAAAGAATGTAGGTCGACACTGCAAGCTAATCTCAACAAAGATACAAATTTGGAAATTAAACTAAAATCCCTCACTCAAGAAGTATCCACACTTAAGTCTACAGTGAATGGTCTAAAGGCTGAGGTAGGTAGTAGAGAAATAGGAGAAATGGAGTCAGATCAGTCCACGAAAAACAACATCGGGGGTGAATTGCAGTTGGCTGAAAAGAAAAACCTCAAGTCTTCTGAAAATTGGAGCGAAGTAAGGAAAACCATCGTAGTCGAGGTGCGAAATTCATTTAACAGAAGGAGAGATGTAATAGTAAGCGGACTGCCAGAACACGAAATACATAACAGTACTCAGGACCAATCTACATTTTCAACTATCTGTGAGAACGAATTCAACTTCAAACCACACATAATTTTTACTAAGACGCTTGGGCCACCAGGCCGTTCGGGCTTTCCTCGTCGCGTACTCGTTGGCCTTTCAACGGAGGACAAGGCTTTAAGGATTATTAGTATGGCCAAAAATCTTCGTAAATCCAGGGACCACTTGATTGCTTCATCTGCTTGTGTTAACCCCCGCTTATCTCCTGAGGAAAGCAAGGATCAATATGAAAAACGGAAATACAGGCGTGAGCAGAAGGCTCGTAATTCAGGAGAAAGACAAACAAACACTTTCACAATCTCGTCTCATGACTTCCCACCTCTTAGTTCTTCGGATCAACCTGGTAATATTAGTAACCTGAACCTAAACCCATCTGCTGCACCCTTTATAACTGCAAAACATACAGACGTATCATTGATTTCTCATTCTTCGCAAAATTCGACATCAGTTGTCATCTCAACATCCGCCGTCCAACACTGAAACAAATGTTGGTAACTGACTTGGCGATGGAATTCTAAGCAGTCTTACTTCTACTCACGTCACGAATGAGATGAGTGATTCAGAATCTAATTTTCAGTGCGTCGACCCAGTTATTGATATCCCGATTTCGTTAAATGAAACTCCAAAACTGGTTTGTCAGGAAGTGAAATTCAATTGTTTATTTTCGAATGTACGCAGCTTGTGTAGTAAGATAGCTGAGTTTAATCTTATAATGTCTGATAAGAAAATTGACATTGCGATTCTTTGTGAAACTTGACTCGGGGAAACTACACTTGACCGTATGATTGCTACTAATGAATGTTCAGTTTTTAGGAAGGACAGAGTAAATAGAAAGGGAGGAGGTGTTTGTATAATTTGTAGAAATTATGTAAATACTGTTTTCAAACCTGTCGATTTACCTGCTCGTTTTAAAGTGTTAGAGCTTTTGGCGATAGACATTCAAATAGGAAAAAACAATGGAACCAGACTTGTTGTCGTCTACTATCCACCAGACAAGATAAATGATTTTAACTATTGCCAACTATTGGTATCAGCTCCTATGTTTATTGGCAATACTAATTTACATTTATGTATAACTGGTGATTTTAACCCTCCTCTCGTTGATTGGGTGAACTATTGTTCGCCAAATCAAAAAGTGTATATTGAACTTTTAAGCATTTTTAAAAGTAATTCTTTGCAGCAACTGGTTAATTTTCCGACGCGTGAAAATAATATAATTGACATCATTTTAACAGATAATACCACGCAAATCAGTAATATTCGATAATGTGCTCCAATAGGCTCAAGCTATCATTTAACCATTTTATTTGACATTACTCTTAATACTAATTTGTTTAACGATGTTTTTAGTGAATCTACATCTGTGGACCTTTCTTTTAGTAATAATTTTACTAATTTTAAATATGAAAAAGCGGATTGGGATTCCATTAATGCTTCGTTATCTGCAATTGATTGGGCTGATATTTTTAATGATTGTATGTCTGTCGATCAGTGTTGGTAAATAATGTATTCTATTTTAAATGATATTTTTAGCTCCTCTATCCCTAAAAATATTCCTAAAGTGGGAAATCGAATTGGAGCATGTAGTAGAAAACCTAAACGAAGAGTTCTTACAAGAAAAACTAGGAGAGCATTAAATAAGAAATTGACAACGTGGCGTTTGTACAAAAATGGTCGCTCAAAAGAAAAGTGAGAAAAATTTAACAAAGCTGCCTCTAATTTAAAGAAAACGATATTTCAAGAAGACGTTAACGAGGAAAGTAAATTGATTGAAGGCGGATGATCTCGTTTATTCTTTTCTCATATTAGACGTAAAACATCAACGAGAGAGGTTATCCCAACTCTCATTAAGCAAGACTCTGACAACATAGCCTATAGTGACAATGAAAAAGCCTGGTTGCTAAACGACTATTTCTGTTCAGTATTCACAAAGGATGATGGCATTCTTCCCAACTTTTCTGTACCAAAAGTGTTAGAATGTAACCTTTCTAAAAATGGTGTCATTTGTTCTGATTTCTCGGTGGAACATAAAATTAGTAAATTAAAAAATAAATGCTCCTATGGTTTGGATGGTTTAACTGCACCTGCCCTAAAAAATATCAGTCACGAAATTGCTAAAACACTTTCAATGTTATTTAACATTTCAATGAAAGCTGGTGAATACCTGAAATGTGGAAACGTTCTATTGTTGTCCCAATTTTTAAGAAAGGTGACAAAAGTAACAAAACAAAACTATCGTCCAATTTCCCAGACCTCCATTATATGCAAACTAATGGAAAGTATTATAAAGGATTCACTACTTAAAGAGAAATACCTCATATATTCTAGACTATACGGATTCATGCCTAAAAGGTCAACTAATACACAACTTCTTCGTTATTTTAATAGCCTATCTGCTAGTTTAATTAGTAGCAGTCAAATTGACGCCGTCTATCTTGACTTCTCCAAGGCATTTTATTCCATAAGCCATAATAAGTTGATTCATAAACTGTTAGCCTATGGTGTGACTGGAAATTTAATAAAATGGCTTTGGTCCTTTTTAACTGGAAGACTTCAGACAGTTAGAATAGGAAGATGCTATTCGGACTGGTCTACCGTTGACAGAGGAGTTCCCCAAGGCGGTGTTCTGGGGCCAGTCCTATTCCTTATTTATATTAATGATATAAGCTACTGCTGTCCTGAACTGAACTCCATTTGCTTATTTGCTGATGATGCAAAGTGCTTCACCACAATAAATTCTCTTTCCGATTGTGAAAACTTTCAAAAGTCTCTTGATTCTCTCTGTAGTTGGTCTAACCGTCGGCTACTTAACCTTGCAGTAGAAAAGTGCCAGGTGATTTATCTTTCCAAATTGATTGATCTTTCCAAAAAAATCTAACTTATAATTTTAATTACAATCTAAATTCTGTAGCTTTATCTAAAGCAAAAGATGTGACTGACCTGGGAGTGAAGTTTACAAGCGACTTATCGTTTTGTTCACATATAAAAGATATTTGCAATAAAGCAAGAAAAAGGGCTTCAATAATTTTGCATTGCTTTAAATCCAGAAATTATGTGCTATTATTTAAAGCATTTACAGTTTTTGTGCGCCCGATTCTCGAGTATTGTTCTAATCTATGGTCTCCATACAGAAAATGTGATATTGTCCTGATAGAATCAATTCAGAAAAGATTCACTAAACAGCTAAGTGGCATGATAGGATTGCAATATTCGGAGAGATTAAAAGTTTTGGCTTCCGAATATTTAGAGCAACGAAGGTTTAAATCTGACCTGTGTTTGTACTATAAAACTATCACTGGATTGGTTGACCTACCTATTGATGAGTTTTTGTGTTCAAACGGGGTAACAAGAAATAATGGTTCAAGTTGAAACATGAATAAATTTTATTTTAATACTGAAAGATATTATTTAAAAAACCGATGCATTGCTTGTTGGAATTCCCTACCCTCTAATGTTGTAAATGCGTATTCTCTAAACTCATTTAAAAGGTGTCTGGAGGGTATTAATGTAAGCAAATACCTAAAGAGTTAAGGTGAGTAGTTATAACAGGGCCGGTACATCCTTAATTTGACCCCGTCCCTAAAGTACATTATAAGTCACGAGGTGTCCCAGATAATCTAGGCTAATCCGCCCACAGTTTCAAGGCTAGGAGCTTGAGGTACTAATTAGTCCGAAGTAATGGAGCACTCAATTAATACGTCATGTGAGCACTTAGCACTAATTAGCCCGAAGAATTACCTCGCTAATTACGTCATGTGAGCCGTGAAAAAAGTATAACACCTCCTAAATTTAAAATTTTCTAATGTATCTGCGCAATCTTATATTTCTGCATTTAATGCAAAACAAGCATATGAAAATCGCAAAACAGTGTATCGCAAATAAGTGCAGATGTCAATTTCATCGAAGCTAGGCGTCGGCAGAAGCTTCGGGTAGCGAATTCGGCAGCGTCTTCGGCAGCAGAGTCGGGCCGCGGTTTCGGGCCGCGGCTTCGGGCAGCGTGGAAATTCGGAGGCGTCCGCGTACAATATGAGATAAAATGAAATTTTCATCACTCAAGTGAGAAAATTAATAGCTTTCTGTACTTTAAATTTTTTTTCCTCTTACCTTACATCTAGTTTACTACTGCTATATTCTTTGCATTAGTTGTCTCACGTGTAGTTAACGTCCGTACTATTCTAATCCATAAAGATTAAAATAGACATCAATGAAAAGCACGCCGGCGCTAATGGAATTTTACATATGAAATTTGCACACTCTGATATCTTATAGTTGTTCTAGAAGCTCATCTCTAACATAGATTACATATAATGTTTTTATACAGAAGTACAATTGTGTAATATTTATCTGCGGCAGATTTATACAGTTTTATCTCTTGAACATGGCAGCTTTATAACTGCTAAAATGTTGAATAATTAAAAAACCAGATATTACTAATTAGCTCGAATATCAGTAGAGAAATTATCCTCACTATGTGCGTCCTCAATTATACTTATATGATTAGAATACTAACTAATATAGGTTTAGTGGGCTGTCAAGGTCAAGAACTACCAGCTGTAAAGTACATCATATAGCCTAATTTTTCTAGGCGTGCTTTGTTCTCAACTTGTTAAAAGTACATCACGTGAATACTAAGGCCACACAAACAAGTTCTTGCAGCACTCTAAACACCATCTGCAGCGGATCGGCTCCTCGAATATGATTCGAGGTGGTATCATAATTGTGGTGCTGTTGTGGTTCTTAATTCACACTCTCAAAGTGCTAGCAATTTCTTCATTATCTTGTAACATCGCTAGTCTGACGCGTAGAGCATTCAAACATCAATATACGAATAGCCATAGAGCTTCAGCGATAAATTAAAATTATGTAACTTATTTGCTCAAATTTTCTATAAAGGATACAGTGTGAGTTAACATTCCACAAAACATTCGCTCGTGCTAAAGTTTCTCAGAGTAAATTTGAGTTAACATTCCACAAAACATTCGCTCGTGCTAAAGTTTCTCAGAGTAAATTCTACATATATATTTTCAAGCACATTGACAAATTAAAGTTTCTATTATAAACTCTGTCTCCTATTGTACATCGTTAAATCTTAATTCTTAATTCATTGATGTCATCATCTAATTGATCAGTTTTGATGATATAGATCTTAGAGTCTTTACAAAGTCATGATTTAAACAAATAAATTCTCTCGCAATATTCCACTTTGAAAATAAGCTCTAAGTAATAAGTTTGCAGTCTGTTTTCGCACTCTAGGAAACGGTAAAATAATTATAGCGTTCCGTACTTTAAATTAGTTTTTCCTCTCGTCATACATCTGGTTTAATATTGCTATATTCTTGCATTAGTTGTGTCACGTGCAGTTAACGACCGTGCTATTCTTCAGCTCTCATCGCAAAATATACACTCACACACACACACACACACAGTAATTAATGATCAGTAGTCTCAATGTGTAATTTCTACGTTAAAAATTTAATCCTTAAAGATTAAGTAAAAATAGTGGCAGATTTATTCAGTGTTATCTCTTTAACACGGCACCTTTATAACTGCTAAAAGTTTAATAATTTACAAGCATCTTCAAGAAGTTCTGCTAGCTATGTAATAGGACGCAGGGCTGAGCCGACGTTCTGACAACTCGAGCCCTTACAACAATAGGTCGCATCCAGACGCAATTATCGTAGTAGCACCCAGTAACTTTAACTAAGCTTTAATTTACTATTAAAATGCTTTTATTACAATTTTCCCTCTGAGTGTTGTTTTATCAAGCTTCAAAGTAGATACTACTACATAGTCTGCTGGCACAATCTATAAGGAGCACTGCATCGATCAAGATATTAGACACTATTCGAACGTCATTTCTTGATCTCATGTAATTTTGGAAAAATAACTAATTCTTTTTAAAGCCAACTTAATCTATGCAGAAGTATGGCTTTGCTTAAACATCGTAATACATCTATCTATCAAATAAACTCTCTTTCCGAAATAAAATTGAAGATCCTTAAAGCAAATATAAAGTCGGCAATTATATAGAATTCCACATTGCACTGATGGAATATCAATTAGAAACTGTGAACTTTCCATATATTAGTATACTTATAGACCTTTTATAAGAGGTGATTGTTTTGCTGAAGGTAATTGCAATTTAATACATTCCAAATGTAATATATCCTATCGAAATATTCTTTATAGACATATATTAAATGTCAATTAAGAAATATGAGAATCATCATTTGGTAATTAATTGAAATATACTTTTTGTCATTTTAAACATAGCAATCTGTTATTTAAATGAAGAACTACAAAATAAATATATATGAATATGTTGTACAATGCCAGCTGATAATATAAGCACAAACTTCTCCCCACTCTCCCACCACTAGGCTTTGTTCATTATGTTAGCAGATCTATCATTTCATTTTATAAAAGGACCATAACTAAAAGCTTCAATGGTTGTTTCAAATTATCTTTAATAACATAATAAGGTAGACCTTCTTTGTATTCAGTGATGAAGAATTATAACTAAAGCAGTTATCTCTATCTTTTAAATTAGCTTGACAATTATTAGCTTGACAAACAAGAATAATATGAAAATAGATGATTAAGTTTGCTTAAATAAAAATCTGACCATAGCGTGTATGCGATTTAAATTTAACTTCATTGAGATGTTTTCAACTTTTTAATTGTACTCCCATCGACCTCAGCATTTTACTAAATAGACTTCAACACCATCTCTCAGTTCCCCTAGATCTGAGTCATCGCCTGACTCAAAATTTTCGATGTCAATCACATCTTCCTTCACAGGTACATGATCGGCTTCAGAGGTTGAGAATTCAGAGGTTGACAATTCTTGTAGAGAATTTTTGAACGTTGGTCATATTCACTGGGCATCCACCAGTCCCACCAGTAGGAAAATGGATCCTCTTCGCTGTTTCTTGCGTATTTCTCCGTTTTAATAGCATATATCGACTGAGATCGATGCAACGAACAGTCAGAATTCTCCCTTCGATGCTGTGCCGGTAACGATTTTGAGCGGCGAGGACGCGTAGAGCCTAGGAAGTTATTGTAACCGCTAAGGTTACAACGCTAAGGAAATTATTGTAACAGCTTGCCTGCATGGTACACACAAAGAGACTGTTATCAGGGTTATATTAGTCAAAATTCAGTAGATTCATACAATTTACTAAAAACGACGATAATCAGCCGTAAAATAAATCTATTAAAACGCAATAATACTGAGATCATTTAACCGGAATTCAAACAGCGATTTTAATGTAGCCTAATATAGTTGCAAAATGCTAATTAATTGATCTCATTTGGAGTAAAAATTTGATCAATTTATATATGATATTGGGTCATGTGTATAAAGTGAATAAATTTTCATTAGATCCGAAAGCACTATATAAGATTTAAGGAAGACAATGACAAACTATCATAGAAGTTCAATTATATTTACTCTCTCTCACACAAAAACTTTTAACGTGTCATAAAATATTTCATAGATAAAGCATGCTTTGGAAAAGAGAAATATCGCTTTGAGCATGAAAAGAATCAACGAAGATTGCTTAAGTAATAGATGATAGCTGATCATCATCATTTTCTTTTATTTACTAAAATTAATTTGTGTCTGATCCTATAATTTGACTAACATCAGATAAAAGTATCTACAAAATGAATATTACCTTTGAAAGTAAATCATACAATTTGTATACACAAGTGAAATAAATATAATGAATGATACCATGAAAGTAAAACAAGCCCAACACTATTCAATCGGTTCCTAGTGAAAGCATGCATATTTATGCGCAATTTTATATTCTGTTGTTATAATAACTCGTCATAGAGATACTTAGTCATATACGTACATATATACATGTACATGTATATATGTAACTCTGCAAGCAGATAAAACTATTGCATGAAAGATGTAATGAACACGCCTTGTTCACAATTATTATATTAAGAAATATATATTGTAGATAGAAAACAGATATGATATAGCAGTTATTATTATATTAAGAAATATATATTATAGATCGAAAGCAAATATTATACAGCTGTTATTTATAAATATTAAGTGACGTAGGTTATTTCCAAAGATTTATGATAGATTATATAAGTCGAAGTTATAAGTAGGCCTAGCTAGATTATTACGCTGGGTATTTCCGAAGTGACGCAGCTAGCGCGTAAATCGATTAAGCGAGAAGTGCTGTGGTTGGCTGAAGTCGATCGCGTGAGTAGTATATTAAGCGGCCGTTGATACATAGAAAATCAGATTGGGTTCTGCGTGGTTCGTCTGCGCAGTAACTCAGGGAGGCCAGAACCTTCTACGCGAAAGTACTGGGAACCGAGGGAGGATAGTACGTAATATTCCAATCCCAAGACAAAAGTACGATTAGTATACAGAAATCTGGTCTTCGTCTAGCCGAAAGCTTTCAAGCTCGCTTGTTAGTCTAGGCTCGTAGCCCCTCAGGTTGACTAGTTACCCAAGCCGTGAAGGCTAATTTGGAGGCGAGAGAGTTCAGTGTCCCCCTGGGTAGGCCCAGGTAAGAGGCTAGTAGTCCACGGCGATACCCGGGTCGAGTCCGTCTCTGCGGTATTCGCTAAGCGCCTGGGTCGAGTGTGTCTCTACAGGCGAGGAGGCTGGTAGTCCACGGCAATACTCGGGTCGAGTTCGTCTCTGCGGGTATTTGCTAAGCGCCTGGGTCGAGTGTGTCTCTACAGACGAGGAGGCTGGTAGTCCACGGCGATACCCGGGTCGAGTTCGTCTCTGCGGGTATTTGCTAAGCGCCTGGGTCGAGTGTGTCTCTGCAGGCGGGAGGCTAACAACGGCATTGCCTGGGTCGAGTTCGTCTCTGCAGGTATTTGCTAAGCGCCTGGGTCGAGTTCGTCTCTGCAGGCGGGAGTAGGATTACCAATTAGGAGTAGAAAATACGGGAAGACCAATAGTAAAAGGATAGGGAAGAATAAGTCTAAAAAGGTTAAGGGACGTTTTAGTAGGGTAAAGAAAATAAAGTTCGTCGCAATTAAAACAACCAATCAATTAATTATATACTACAAGTTTGTAAAACTAGGAAGCAGGGTAGAAAATCCAACCGTGATCGCCAAAGATAACGCAGACGCTTCCAATACCGGTTCGGGTCACCACATCACTTCGCCCCGAGAACCACAGATATTACGGGATAGGATCTACCAAAGGAGCATGGAAGAAAATCAACCATCATCGTCTAAATACATAGAAGACGTGGAGTATGCTTCTACTCCCGACTCGGTCCAGCGTGGACGCTGTGCGCCGGGTTCCCGAGAACCCAATTACGAAGTAGACAAGGGGGGTTGGACCTTGGCCTACTCAGTCGGTAACGAACAAGAGAGGCCTATCGAGACGGATGATACGAGGAAAGAAGTATCATTTGAAGACGCAGCATCTCGGTTCCTCCTGACAAGCGGTACCCTTAATAATGTATTTGACGAAAAAGATGCCGTCTCGAAGTACTGCCGACCGTCGAGCGGGTCCAGAATAAGACAACCGCTCGAGGACGAACAGGCAGCAAGGCTGTTCGCGACAAAAGAAAATGTAGAAGTATTTACTCACATGTTGTTTCCAGATTGTATTATTAATTGTATCTTACACTAAAAATGAGCATATAAATTTTTAAGATCTGAAAGCAATATAAGCAATTTCACCTGTAGTATCATTATATTGAGGAAGTTCTGAAGAGAGTTGGCATAGATAGACAGTTGATAAATGTATTAAGAAATAGGAAGAAGAGATGGATAGGACACATTCTAAGGGGGGAAGGTCTATTAAAAGAGTTCATAGAAGGTAGATTGGAAGGAAAAAGAGGCAGAGGCACGCCGAGATTAGGTATGTTAGATGATTTAAAGACCCACTCATATGTGGATATGAAGAGGAAGGCGGAATACAGAGAAGCGAGGGGAGCTATATACCTGCCAGTAGGCAGTGCACTAAGAGAGAGAGAGAGAGAGAGAGAGAGAGAGAGAATTATATTACTCAGCAAGCTCAAAAAAGCTGAATATATCGACGTAGATTTTCATATTTGTACGCTATCCCTTCAAACTAGTTATCTAGTTAATGTTAGCACGGTTTCATATATAATTAATTTGCTTTTCAAGTAGGCTGAAAAAGATTCACAGGATGTAGTCGCTGAATCCTTACCATCTCGTTCTGCTGCAAAAGGCTTTAACTATAATGTCTAGAAGAAGATTAAACGTTACAGACCTATCCAGATATTTAAAAATTGTAATCCGCCTCTAAGCAAACGATAGTGTCAATTTTTATAGACTTCGTTAACTTTAAAATTTAGCTACGCCTCCATATTTTAATGAGTAGAAACATATATAAGCTAAATACATAAGTGGTGCAAAACAGCTTACATTAATTGAAATCTATAAATTTATTGCAAATATATTTGTTACGTAGTATCTTGCTAATGGTATAAAACTGATTCTATCTATTTAGGGCCTATCGGAGATGTCTACGATCTACTAAGTCTAGTAAAATTGACAAAATTTCGAGTCTCTAATCTTCTCGCTTTAAAGTCAAGTCCCGCTGTATCCATACAGCAATGCAATTATTAATTAGCTCGCTCAGCGCAAAGCAATTGTAGATGCTGTAAGTCAGGTTATTAGGCCTACTATTTCCCTTTAGGGTCTTAGCTATTATATTGGTTCCCTACTTCTTTTCATATTACAAGTAGAGTTAAACATTAATTGAAGTAGTAGGATTATTGGGGGGCTGGCACATTATGATTTTTAAGCACAACCTAAGATTAAAACCTAGCTAAATTTCCTTTTTAGCCTTGCCCTGCCTTGATTAAGCATACTGAGATGAACGTTAATCATTTCAAGGCTAAAATAGAATAGCCTTAAAACATAGCTAAATTCTATTTTAGCCTTGATGCATAAATGTTCCATGAATATTAAGCACAGACATGCCTTGAGTCTTGCTCATTTCTATTTTCTGCCTTAAAATTTACACCATTGCAATTGAAGCATAGCCTTGCCTATCAATAATCTAACACACAAGCGTAAAATCAAGCACGCCCACAGCTCACGAGGACAAAAACGATTTCAATTCACATCATTTCATCCACAAGGCAGAGACAAAATGATTTCAACAGGCATCTTTAGCCTTGATACCTAAGCTTATATCTATATTAGCCTTGTCATCAACGTATGTACTGAAAGTATGATAACCATTGTTTCATCAGCACAATTATGGTCACAGCCTTAATATGGTCACAGTCTTAATAGTAAATATACTATTGAAACATTCATTCAATGATTGTATATTTATGACATCCATTAACAATCTCTCCATTGTTTCTTTTAAAGAATAATATACTGCGTTTAGTTTTTTTAACAGCTTCATATAAAGACTTAAATTCTTTAACTTCTCCAGTATCATTATTTTCATATCTGACAGGTTTAGGGTTATTTCTTATACCTCTCAAGTACTCATGCCTCAGGGCTATAATCTTTTTTGGTTGAACCTCTTTTAGTGGATATTTTCTTGGTCTTCCTCTTGCTCTTCTATGTTTGTCTTCTTCATTTTGTGGATCAACCTCTTTTAGTGGACATTTTCTTGGTCTTCCTCTCTTTCTTGTTGTCGTATCTTCATCCTTTGGAGGAAACACTTCTTCTCTCTTCAAAAGTCCATTTTCAAAAGTCATAAACAACAACTCTGCTTTTCCAGCACGTAGAGCTGGTGTGATTTCAGCATCGATCAACATTTGTCTCAATTCGGCGGCCGAGTATTTCATTTTATATGTAAGAAAAAATATTTAAATAAAATTCAAAATTTACAAACAATAATCAAATAATTTTCTCGTTTGTAAATGTTTTATGTTAAAATAATAATTACACATAATAAAAAATGACAGACACAGTAGATGGCACTTCGCTTTCAAGTAAACTGAAAGCATTTTTAATTAGAAAGCTTGAAGAAAGGCAAACAGTTGTTAAAAAACTAAAGAAAAAGCGAAAGATTATAAAAACACTTTCCTACACTACCGCGGTGGCTTCGATCGTAATTTCCGCAGTGCTAGCTGCAACTGCTACAGCTGTTGTAATTCCACCCGTTGCTATAATAGTGTTATCCACTTCAAGCGGTATATTGACAGCCTTCGCCAATAAATTTAATTTTCAAGCTAAAAGTAATAAACTAAATACAGAAATTGAAAAACTAAATAAACTTAATGAAAGATTTGACTTTGTTGTCTCCTGTAACGGAAATCTTGCTGAGGCAGCCTATAATCAGATTATTTCTGAATTTACATAAAAATTTGTTAATACATTTATTAACGAATTTAAATATCGCAATTTACGGCTACACTTACATCACAAACCTCATTAGTAGAGAATCTGAAACGTAATGAAATCCTAAATCAACAAACGTTAAATTTTTTCGTAATATTAATTTCAAGTCTGATTTCTTTCGATCTGGATCTAGATCTCTTACAAGTTTTGAAATAAATTGCCTAATTTTCAATAAAGGTGTACCCTCTTCAGGTGTTGCTATTAAATTAGCGCGAACTAGAGTTATTTCCAAGTCATTAAACATATTTCTCGGTAGTTTTTCAATTATTGTTAAAAGTAAACATTTCAAATCAGTAGTAAACGGTGAAAGAATTCCTCCCACGTCAGAATGAATTTCTTCGCCATTATACAATTTCATATGTCTCGAGTTAATATTTTCCAAATATGTATATTTTCTTTGAAATTCTTCCCTGTAATTATTGATTTCGCTTAGTTCCCCAGAATATTTTGTCATAATAGCTAAAAGATGAAAACAAATAGCCATTAATTTCTTAAAATCAACATTATCTTTCATGCTAGCAATCTGTAGATACTTCTTGTTTACCACATCAAATGTTTGACTGGGGAAACCAACATTAAAAATTAAATTATGCTTCATATCAACATCTCCATTCAATGAACCACCATTAACACTGAGTTTCATATCAATATTTTTTTGTAGAGCAATGTCATTAGCAACAACATCTCGTTCTACATCCTTTAAGATATCTAATCTTAAATTTTGTCCAAATTCGTTAACAAAACTATCGCAGTACCTCTTTGTAACGACATCCAAATCACTTTCTGGAGGTTGCTTAACATTGAAAATTCTATTGTTGCTCATATCAACATCTCCATTCATTGAACCACCATTCACACTGAGTTTCGTATGAATATTTTTTTGTAGAGCAATGTCATTAGCAACTACGTTTTGTTCTACTTCTTTTAGGATACCTACTCTCAAATTATCACCAAATTGGTTAACATAACGATCGCAGTACCCCTTTGTGATGACGTCCACATCGGTTTCTGGAGGATGTTTAACATTTAAAATTCTATTGTTGCTCATATTAATGTCTCCAGTGATATCTCCTCCAGATTTGTCAACTTTTGTACTGTCGAGTCTATCAACAAGCTTGACAATTGGTCTGAAAACTGAGTCTACATGCTCCATCAAATCACCAGTTGTTGAATGCGATTTGCCACCAGTTTTCGATATAGTACTCATTTTATAATAAAAATTTAAATGTTATATAAAAATGTCAAAGTATACAAACTACGGTGTAACGTTGACTAAAGGTCAGGTCCAAAAACTAAAGAGCGCGTGCGATCATGATAGAGAGGTTAAAATACGAATATTAAAAAAGAATTTGTCGGGTAATACGAATCTTCCTCTCACCCAAACTCAAATTAATAAAATTAAAAAGGCTACATCTGGAATAGAATTGTGTCTGAGTAGAGCACAATTAAAGTACATGGAAAAGAATGGAGGATTTCTGCCGTTGTTGGCAGCAGCCATTCCCGCCATCGTGGGAGCTATAGGTGGATTGGCAGGTGGAATTAGCTCGGCAGTGAATTCGACTAGACAGACAAATGAATTGAAGAGACATAATCAAGAATTGGAAAACATAACCAAGCAACAACTCGGCGCAGGCTTAATCAGCGACGCAATAGCTCCAATCCCCGTTATAGGTAAAACGCTATCAAATGCGTTGAAGAAATTTGGACTCGGTGGATGCGTCAAGAATTTGAAAGGAGCTCAGTGGGGTAATGGATTGTATTTGGAAAGAGGTGGATCAGGAGTTTTTTTAGAAAGACAGGGGGAGGCATAAACTTCCCCCAATTTTTAAACTCATTCAAATCTCTTAAACCGCTAAGCAACTTTGATATAATAAAAAAATGTAAAGAGCTAAATGTAAAAAATTTCAAAGGTGTATTCATGCGAGATGAGCTAAAGGGATCAGTTAGTAATAACGAAAGTTTAATTCTTAATATTGATGACAGCGAAGGGAACGGGACCCATTGGGTATTTCTTTATAGTAAGAATGGCAAATGTCTATATTTTGATAGTTACGGCTTCATACCTCCATCAGAAGTTCAACATTATTGTAAAGGAAAGGAAAATTATTTTAACACTTTTAAAATTCAAGCACCAAACGAAGTCATCTGCGGTCATTACTGTATTTACGTGCTATATAAACTGAACAATGGGAGTCTATTCAAGGATGTATTAGATGAATTATACGAAAGAAACAATTTAAAATAATAACTACTACATAAAAATGGTAGACTTGAATACTAACTATTCGAAAATTTATCAAAAAATTTACGGTAGCAACTATGAGAGCAAGCATCACGATATATTTCCTAAAAATATATTTATGATACTAGCTGGCAGCACCGGTTGTGGCAAGACAAATCTAATGATGAACTTCATTATGAAAAAATTAGTGTACTATGATGATATGATGGTGTACACAATGACACCCGAACAAGACGCGTATAAATTCCTTCGGGATTGTAATGATGAATCAAGGAAGAAGTCTAAAACAAGTCAAGATATTGTTACTTTTCACAACCCAGATGATGGAATAGTTCACCCTTCTGAACTCGATAGAAATAAAACACATATTGTAATATTTGATGACGTCATGAATGAAAATCAGAAAGATATGACAGATTACTTCTGTCAAGGTCGACATAATAATGCGAATGTATTCTATTTATGTCAGAGCATTCATAAGCTGAAAAAACATGGAATTCGACAAAATGCTAATATTTTTATTCTATTTCGACATGATAAAAAATCGCTTAAATATTTCTATGACACTCACGTAAGTGGTGATATGTCATTTGAAGAGTTTGAAAAAATATGTAATGAAGCTTGGATGAATAAGCACGGTTACGTTGTTGTAAATCTGTGGGAGGAACCTGAATGTGGTAGATATTTGTTAAATTACAATGCAATGTACATACCTGAAAAATATCTAATAATACCTAATAGTACCTAATAATACCTAATAATATCTAAAAATACCTAATAATACATAAAAATACCTAATAATACATAAAAATACCTAATAATAATAATACCTAAAAATACCTAATAAATAAATATATGTATGTAATAAAATGATGGTGGAGTTTGATATTAACCGGTATAACAAGGCCAAGAACGAAGTCAAACAAATGTTTCTGAATGAGAAACTAGGCAATCAACAGTCATATGAGAGTCAAGCAAAGTTATTCAAACCGTTAATCGACACTACAAAGGAAACGGCTCAAATTCTAGAACAAAAGATTGTCGACAACAAACAAAACTTGAGTGATATTTTAGTTCCCTTTACTAATCAATTGATGCGTTCAAATGATCAGAGAGAGGCTATACAGGCAATGCCATTTTATGATTCACCTATTCCTGAACGTGAATCCACACCAAGGAGGGATCCTGTAATTATTAATTTAGACAAGAATCTCAATGAAAGTGATCGAGAGAATCTAGATCTGCTCGACCTGAAACTTCCAAGTGAAGTCTATGAAAATAATGAAATTGAAGCAACATTAAAGGAGATTCAAACGCATAATAGACGAATAGGGCAGTTTTTAGGAAACAACAGTAAAAAGACTCCAGCTGAGAAAACGATATGCGAGTCTCAACAGAAAACACTGGAAAAATACAAGAGCATATTGACTAAGGTAAAAGCAGGGAGTGAACTCGTCGGAGAAGGACTTAAGAAGAAGAAGAGAAAACTTGTAATGCCTGCAGGTAAACAAAAACGTGGACGAGGTAGACCAAAAGGAGATCAAGTTGTACATTATGAAAATCCAGATCAATTGGTCCATCTGCTGGTGGAAAATCTTGCAGCTCTAGAAGCTGGAAACAATGGAGCATACAATACCGCAGTTGGTATATTGGATGAACTGCTAAGAATTGGTGCAATCACCAAGGGGAAATATGATGATATATATAAAAACCATTTCGAAGTTCTCTAAAATATCCAATTTAAAAATTTAATCCTGCTATAAAAAAATGGCGAAATTAACTCTGTCGAGCACGTCAACAGATTTTACTACATATCTGCACCCTCCAATAAGTTTGGATCCTAAGAAAAAGTATGAAGTAGCATTTATATCTCTGATGACGTACAATTCAATTCCTAACATCACGGAAGTCAACAATAAATTTAAATATTCCACCGACGGTGGAAGTACTTGGAAAATAATCACGCTTTCAAAAGGTGCTTACGAATTAAAAGATATTAACGCTACGATTCAAAGGGAAATGCGAGAAAACGGTGACTACGATACAATTAATGAAAAATATTACATAAATATAAGTCATTTAATTTTCAAAACAATTTTGACTATATCACACGAAAAGTACATGGTTGACTTTGGAATTGACAATTCATTAGGGTCTACTCTAGGATTCACCGATGAAAAACTGTCAAATGGAACTCATCTGTCTCCCAACATAATTGATATAGAAAAAGTCAATTCGATACAAGTCCATTGCGATATTGCTATTGGTAACTATCTTAATGGTAAAAGATCTAATGTTATTCATACATTCACCCAAAGAGTAAATCCAGGCTATAAGATAATAGAGAATCCTACTCCTGAATTGATATTTTTACCAACAGTTAATAGGCATGAAATTGATAGTATAAAACTGCGGCTGACCGATCAAGACAACAAACTTATCGATCTGATGGGTGAAAGACTTACTATTGTATTACTAATTAGAGAAAAATCTAATTAAAAATATATTGTATTTAGTAAAATGATTGTCAAAGAGAAATGCAAAGCATACAGTTCAAAACAAACTCTGGTACATGGACGGGGATTTGTCGATACACTGAAAGATATGGGTTCGTACGTCTATCAGAATAAAGATTTAATTGCAAAGCCAATGTTAGGAGCAGTAGGTGATATTGCTGCATTCGGTTTGACAGAGGGCGGCAAAGCATTAATTAGAAAGATAGCAAGCAAAAATAGTCGTCTAACTCCAGAATCGGAACAGATACTAGAACAACTACAAAAATCGGGCAGTGGATTAAAACGATTTTAGTTTAAAAATTATTATTATATATATAAAATGGAAACTGAATTGCCAAACGAAATATTCTCTCAACCAACGTCAATTATTGTAGACAATAGTGTAGAAAGTTGTCAATACTCGTCTTTTATTCCACAGACTAAAGCCGACTTTGATTCTAATGGTCATGTTATTGAAATTGATATTCCTGCAAGTGATTCGTACTACAACACAGCTAAAAGCTTCCTTAAAATAAAGGGAAGATTAGTTCGAAATGACAATGGCAATGCTTTTGATAGAACAGCTCAAATAGCTTTGATAAATAATGCTATTCCATACCTTTTTTTTGATATTGAGTATATTCTAGGAGGTAAATCAATTGAAATATTACGTTTTCCAGGACAGACTACGTCAATGTTGGGTTATCTGTCTTATCCTGACGATTTCAATAGCAGCGCGGGATTGAATCAAAGTTGGAGAAAGGACACTAATGTTGGCGCAGTATCCTCCAAATATAGACAATCTCCAGCAGTTGCACCAGGCGGAGACATTGCTGCCAATCTTTTTACACCGCAAGAAAATCCAGATTACAATGAAGGATTTGCGATTCGCCGACAACTTCTAATGAACAACGATGCGCCAGGTCAATTTTCATTCAACATTCCATTTTCGCATCTATTTGGATTTTCCGATTATAACAAAGTACTTTACAATTTGCGTCATACGTTGCGACTCACTAGAGTGATTAATAATTCGGCTATTCATAAAGCGAATAACGTTTTTGAAGGTAAAGTTTCACTAACGGATATTAGGTGGATGGTACCAAGAATAAAACCGTCAGTTGAAATGATAACTTCACTGCGAGAGTCTGTTGTAAGTAAAAGGAAAATTCCAGTAAGTTTTAGCAGAAGAACTGACCAACATACTACAGTTACGCACAACGTGCAGGAATTTGAATGGATGATCAATAGAGACGCTGGAAGTAAAAAGCCTAGATGGATAATTGTTGGATTTCAAACTGACAAATCAAGAACACAGGAACAAAATCCAGCTGTGTTTGATCACCTTAACTTGACTAGTGCTTTTGTTGAATTGAATGATCAGAGATATCCTGCAGATGAACCGAGAATAAACTTTGCTACAAATGACTATGTAGATTTCTGCGCTATGGCGGATGAATTTAAGAAGGAACACTTTGGTTTTAATCATTTAATTGGAGGTACACAGATCGATATGATGAATTACAAAAAGCTATTTCCACTTATAGTCTTTGATGTAAGACATCAGAGTGAAAGAATCAAAACTGATGTTATGAATATGAAACTTAATTTTAAATTTAGTCAAAATGTTCCAGAACATACTCATATGTATGTTACGATACTTTCCGATAGAGTGATGTACCTAACATCCGATGGTCAGACTCCGATTATTATAGATTAATAAGTTTTCTAATATGAAAATTATGTTATAAAATTTTATAATGTAATTTAAAAATGTACTGTTTGAAATGTAAAAGGAAAACTGATTCTACACAGACGCAGGAAAGGTTAACTGCTAATAATAGAAAACAGCAATTTGCTATTTGTGGAGTGTGTGGAAGTAAAAAGTCAAAATTTGTCTCGGGTCAGGGTGTGTTTAATAATGTGTTATCGGCAGTTGGAAATACAGTTGGAGAACTACATTTACCTGCCAGACGTGGAGAGTACGTACCTAACGGTTCATTTAATAATCTCAACAAGTATTCGTACTGCGGTCCAGGCACAAAGTACGAACTGAGAAATCGCGAAGGTTATCAGGGTATAAATGAGTTGGATGGAATGTGTAAATTGCACGACCAGTTTTATACTGCAAATACCGATACAGCGAGCAGAAATATAAGCGACGAAGCTTTGGCTCATCGAGCATACGAAATTGCTAATGATTCAAGATTTGATAGTGCACAAAGAAATATGGCTCGATTTGTATACCACATCATGAAAAATAAGGCAAAGTTTGGTCTTGGTGTTGAGTCAAAAAACGAATAGAGGGGTCCAGCGAAGAAAGAGGTTTGAAGCGAAACGTTGGACCCTTTGAAGAATTGGCTAGAGAATTACACAAACCGATTCGTAGAAAATTTACAAGACGTCAAGTTCATGTGTTTGAAGTTGATGAGATATGGGGAGCAGATTTAATCGAAATGCAGGAGTGGAGTAAAGTAAATAAGGGCTACAGATACATGCTTAACGTCATTGATGTATTTTCCAAGTATGCCTGGAGCATTCCGTTGAAAGACAAGAGAGGTGAAACAACTACAGAGGCATTTAAACAAATAGTGTCATCGTCGGGAAGACAGCCTAAACATTTATGGGTTGATCAGGGTAAGGAATTTTACAACAAAAACTTGGATGATTGGTTAAAAAAACTTGATATCAATAGATACTCTACATTTGGTGAACATAAATCAGCAGTCGTCGAACGATTCAATAGAAGTATCAAGGAAAAGATGTGGAAAAGATTTACTGCGGAAAATACGAGAAATTGGATTGATATGATTGACGATTTAATTGCAGAGTATAACAACACGAAACATTCGACTGTAAAAATGACTCCAATTGAGGCGAGTAAAAAGGAAAACGAAGCATTTATAATTAACAGTAGGAAGTATAGAAATTTGGAAACGAATCGAAAATTTGAGGTTGGCGATAGAGTTAGAATTAGTCGGATTAAGGGTGTGTTTGAAAAGGGATTCCTACCCAATTGGTCTGAAGCGGTGTACAAGATATCCAAAGTGCAGTACACATCCCCGATCACTTATAAATTGACAGATTCGTTAGGCGAAGAGATAGAAGGAGGTTTTTACGCAGAAGAATTGCAGAAACAAATCAAGAAAATTATAGAATTGAAAAGGTTCTACAACGGAAAAAGATTAAAGGTGTGGAACATGCCTTGGTTAAATGGGTGGGTTACAACAAGAAATTTAATGAATGGATTCCCATATCTAATTTACAAAATTTAGATTCATAAAAAATTTCTATTTAAATATTTTCTTGGACTATATAAAATGACAACTACAAACTCAAACTCAGAAATAATCAAGTTTCAAAATCTCAAAGTTGAAGATAAATATATTGTAATGGGATTGAAACCTATACACACAAAATTCGGCAAATCATATATTCTGTACGTTATACAAAATGAGGGTGAAATCCCTAAAAAAATGTGGTCCACAAAAAAGATTAATGAATATATTAAAGAGGAAGAGTTGGAAATGGACCATGAAAGATTTGAGTTTACGGTAAGAGAAATCAATAACGGAAAATATAAGGGAATGTTGTATGCAGAGATTGATGGTTTCAATACAGACAAAGATGATCCTGAAGTTGTTTGGTTGTAGAGAATTATTTTGAAACCAAATGTGGTTTGAAAATATTAATAAAAAATTACATTTTATATATTTAAACTATAATGTCCGTAAGCTAGAGTGTGCACGCCATCGCCCATGATTACTCGCTTATCGTCATCTGCGCTGAGAGCAACTTTATTGACTTCCTCAGTATAGAATGAAAAAATTTCTTGACTGAAACGGAATATTCTGAAGTCAGTTTGCCCCCCTCACGAGGGGGGCAAACTTTATCCATAAAAATATGTTTTATATATTTAAGCTATAATGTCCGTAAGCTAGAGTGTGCACGCCATCGTCCATGATTACTCGCTTATCGTCATCTGCGCTGAGAGCAACTTTATTGACTTCCTCAGTATAGACATCGTGCAAGCGTGATCTAATAACGTTCATGCTTCTAGAATGGTAATTTTTCTCAAACAGACAATCTCTGTAATCATCATGTGTTATTGTCCTCTCAACAACATTCTTCTTGACACCTTTACATTTCTTGTGCTCCTCATCTGCTAATTTGTAAGAGTACAACTTTGCTCTCAATCCAACAAATTCTTCAATTTCCTTTCCACAAGCTTCGTCTTTAAACATTCCAATGACTTTCTTGTTAACTCCAGTCTTAATGCCTGATGGATGAACTCTCGGATAATCGCTAGTGTCAAATCTGCGTTCGACGTCATTAGATATGTCTGCGTAAAAATCTTCCGTCTGTATTTCGTACATCAACGAATCCGTGTCTGTAAACAACAGCTTGGCTTTATCATTGTATTTTTCCTTTATGTAATTATAGTGAAATTCGTACATTAAAGTTTTACTTAAATCTAATATTGCCATACCTAGGTAGATTGGCTTATTATACAGCAATTTAGTTTTTCTCATGTGGACGCCGACAAGATTTTCGTCAAATATCACTGTTCGGTAATAGTACGGCTTTGCAGCCAATTTAACAGCCTTTTCTCTATTATCAACCAATCTGAAATCTATCCTATTTTCAATATTCTCCATAGTTTTTCCAAAAACGCTATTGTTCATTAGTTTAAAGAAATCTTTCTCAAAGTCGTTGGCAGCCTTAGTGCGTAGCTGTGTATTTAAATCGATGTAAGTTTTAAGCCATGGACTTTCTTCAAATTTTATGCCTCTGTGTATTTTGGTAATTTTCAGTCCCATACTTTCGTACAGTTTCAAATTCTCGTAATGTAATGTGTACTTTGTTTTATCATTCAAATTCGGTATCAATTTCTCTACTTTATTCACTTTCACAATTTCGGGGGCTAAAGGATAGTCATTATGCAGGTCGTGCAGCGCTGCAGGATATTCCAAGTCAACTTCGAGGATACACTTCATTTCTTTCCAGTTCTCCAGTTCTTTTTCTGTCATCCATTCGAACCCGTGTGTGGGTAGGGGCTTACTCATCGAGTAGCCATAAAGGTTATTCGAATCCAGGTATTTGATAAATTTGGAAGGATCATTAACGTTAAAATTCCCATCCATGTATTTATTATTAGCTTTTGAATATCGGTTTGAAATAGTGCTTACACCACCTCTTATTCCGTGCTTAATCATCAGCAGCATATCGTAATCGCTCAACAATTGGAGTTCAACTTTAGTTAATCTTAACGCAGCATCCCAAGCTAGTCCTGGCGAGGTGTAGTACCACGCAGGATCCAATTTATAGTGGGTCATACATACATCTCTAAAATTTTCAAAGACATCTGCTAGTAAAAGCACATCAGATATATTGTACAAGTCGTGATAGTCTCGAAATGTTTTACAACCAAACTCTTTCCAAACAGTCTCTGCGTGTTTATAGTCTTCATCACTGATATTGGTATCGTTAAGTTTTGAGTAGAAAGCATCCTTTGGCGGTAGTTTAGTTTCATCAAGTCTTTCTGACGAACTAACATAATCGTACGGGTAAACTCCTTTTCTCAACAGCAAATCCAATTGCTTTCCAGAATACTTACTTGCAATATTCTTACACTGATCTTTACTTAGATTCTTTGAAAGTTTCTCAAGACTCGAAGCCATAAATCTAAAGCTATCGATAAACCGCAATTCTCGTTTCACTAGTACTTCTTTACCTGTTTTATTTATAAACTTGTCAACCAGCAATTCCCTAGAGAAACTGATGTACTTTTCTTCGTTACACGGAATACAATTAATTTGTCCACCTGCCAACTTCTTTATAAATAAGTGACTGTCGTATCCTGATAAATTGTGAAAAACTACTGGAAAGAATTTTGGAATTTTGTATTGTAAATTACATTTATCGTGTGCTGCTCCTCGGAATTTGCCAGATAGATGACAGTGGTCTCTGACACGATCGTTACCCAACTCTTTTTCACAAATATGACATGATTTTGCGGCCTTGAATTTCTTCGCGGCAGATTCATCGAATATCATTGGTTTAGAAAACTTGAACTGATTGTATATTTCTTTAATATTTTGCTCTAAAGTGTCAAAGAATATTTGAGCAACATCGTCATCATCATTCTTTGCAGTAAAAGTGACTGGAGCTTGCGAGTAAATGCTATCATCAAAACACTTGATGTAATAACAGAATGAACTAGGTGTATGTTTCTGGTATCGGATAGTGGTTGACCTGCTTGGATCCGGCTGACGTGTATCAATCGGTTTAATAAATGACTCGAAATCTGCGTAAACTATGAATGGTACTCGCATCGATTTTTTATAGTGATTGAATTTCATAAACGTTCCAGAGTCAGGTAACACAATTTTTTGAGCGTCGTGTTGTGAACAATATTCAGTGTGATTATTAAGAGCATTTTCACTTGTGAAACCGTTTAAGCATCGTCTGCAGTAATGCATTGCATGGTGATTTCCTTCTATTGACATCAATCTATTGAAGTTCTTAATCCAGCAGTAATGATTATTATCACCTTCTGATATGAGTAACAAATCTACTACGTTTTGACTACTTAACGTTGAAATCCTTAATGGTATTAATTCTTCTTCTTTGGCCCACGCCTCTAGCTTTTCATATCCAAACACATGAATTGATACATTGTTATTCTTTTCAAATTTATCAATATCTTTCAAATTAACCGGAAAATCAATACCATTCCAGTTAAATTCTTCGGCCTGCTTCTTTAATTGTTTATCAATGCGTTGTGGATTTTTTTCAACAGGATTTAAGGCTCTAGCTATACACCATTTGAAACACTGATCGTCTTCATTTTTCATATTTATAATAGCCTTTTTATCAGCTAATTCTTCAGGAAGAGGAATGTAGGAGCTACCTCGTAGTGGCTTGTATTCTACAGTATTTATTTCTAATTTCATCACTCTGCGAAATCTCCAATTACTACCCCGCATCTGAAAATTAGCCATTGACTCTAGCATTTTACGTTTAGTCTTTTCATACACCTCTGCGGTATCTGTGGATGGTAAAATTATTTCAGTTTTTGAAAGAAAAGGGGCGTCAGACGATGTAATTTCCCCAGTCTTCAAATCCACCCTTTCCATTGTACATGTGAGTGTTAGATTAACTTTTGACTGAGGGTTGTTGTTTAATACATTTAACACTTTTGTCTGAACGCTATTGAGAAATGACACTGCATCCACTCCATTTCGACCATCAATGGTATATTGCTTAGTGAATCCCTTTAAAGCTGATTTTGTTTCTTTGATTTCATACGTATCCGCCTTAGACTTGTTAAATATGTTCTCAACTTTAGACTTTAGTGTCTTATACGATTCTCTTACTTTGCTTTTAATGTTGCTTGGTACATCGCTTACCAGCCAATCCCAATATGATTTGATAGTTGCCATTACTCCAGTCTTAATTGGTGCAAGAATCTCAGTTTTTATATCAGGCACCGGTGTGTCGAGCAAATTGCCATAATGTCTCTTGGGTGATGGTTTATATTTAGTTGGAACTAAAATCGGTTGTTGAATATCTGGTACAGGAGAATTGAGCAAATCTACAACACCACCGATTGTTTGTGATGTCGATGACAACGCATCAATAAGCTCTGCCTTGCGAAGAGAATAGTATCTTTTAATACCTCGTTGCTTCGCGACAAGTCGCAATTGTTTCACCGTTTGAGTTTCCATTTTATATATGTAAGAAAAAATATTTAAATAAAATTCATATATTTTTAATTTTTATTATATTTTCATTTTCTTTTCTATATTTATGTTTTTGCTATTCACGGAATGAGTACCACTCCACTACTGAAGCTCAACTTTCCAGCTGTTTAACGTGTAGGCTGCAGCAGAGTCTACTCGTGTATACTCTGCTGTCTTATAAAAAGATTATAGCTGCTGATGTGTAACTCAGTGTACCACGTACATTAGCTTAAGACACAGCGAAGATGGCTATGAATTTGATATTTGGGTAACAGTAAATATATTGATTGCTTCATAAAGTAACTACATTTATGAATTTTGGAAAGTATACTGTAGAAATATACACGTATAGGCTTTTCACTTTCGCTTTCCACAGAGTTACAACATCTGAGCATCGGCATCGAGTAGCTGTGTCTCTTTACTAGAGCCTTTTACAGCGCTCAGTATATATAAACATCCAGCTGTTATTTTAAGCTAAGTATCTGAGAGTATACTCTGCTGTCTCGGGTATAGGCTTTTACATACATGTATAGTTACTTTAAGGTAGCTGAACAGCTGCGTTATTTTAACCCGACCGTTTACAGCTAGGCTAGGAGAGTGGTTATCATACTTTCAGTACATACGTTGATGACAAGGCTAATATAGATATAAGCTTAGGTATCAAGGCTAAAGATGCCTGTTGAAATCATTTTGTCTCTGCCTTGTGGATGAAATGATGTGTATTGAAATCGTTTTTGTCCTCGTGAGCTGTGGGCGTGCTTGATTTTACGCTTGTGTGTTAGATTATTGATAGGCAAGGCTATGCTTCAATTGCAATGGTGTAAATTTTAAGGCAGAAAATAGAAATGAGCAAGACTCAAGGCATGTCTGTGCTTAATATTCATGGAACATTTATGCATCAAGGCTAAAATAGAATTTAGCTATGTTTTAAGGCTATTCTATTTTAGCCTTGAAATGATTAACGTTCATCTCAGTATGCTTAATCAAGGCAGGGCAAGGCTAAAAAGGAAATTTAGCTAGGTTTTAATCTTAGGTTGTGCTTAAAAATCATAATGTGCCAGCCCCCCAATAATCCTACTACTCACGAGAGATCGATTCACCTCAGGCTTTGTCATTTGAAACTTTTGACGTTATCTGATGCCTCTAACAACTGCCTTATTGAGACATTAAATATGCGAAAATGTTTAAATTAAAGATTGTGTGCGGTAAAATTAACTGGAAACTTTTAAAAATAATTTTTGAAATTTGCGGTAGCGTATATTTGTTTAGCTGTGATTGGTTCGAGTAGATATCCAGCATTAGAATTAAAAGGCGTGGTCTTTTTTATCACTATTTGTTCCAATGCATTGATTATGCCTTTGCTTAACGCCTCCTCAGAAGCTAACTTTCTTCAGAGCTCTCACAAACTCTAGCTACCGTTACTAATAATAGGCATATGACATTCTGCTTGCACGTCACTTTTTGAGCACACTGCATTATTCATTCGTCAGTTTCTACAAATGATTGATTTATTGATTGACTGATTGATAGAGCAGGTAATTGATTTATTGAATGATTGATTGATTTATTGATGGATGGACTGATAGATAGATTGATTGATTGATTGATTGACCGGTTGATTGATTGATTGGTTGATTGATTGATTGATTGACTGATTGATTGATTGATTGAGTGATTGATTGATTGATTGATTGACTGATTGATTGATTGTTTGATTGACTGGTTGATTGATTGATTGATTGATTGACTGGTTGATTGATTGATTGATTGGTTGATTGATTGGTTGATTGATCGATTGATTGATTGATTGATTGACTACTGATAGACTGTGAGATGAACGTCCACAAGACGTGTGTTGGGGCAGTGCTTCAGGCTTGTGCTGGTAGCGCCTACAAGAAAAAGAAGGAACGAGTCAATCGACCTCAATCCATCTTCGGTAACATCATCAAGCGTAATCTCAGCACCACCAGTCCTGCTGCTAGTAAGCGTTAAATCTCTCTCTCCCTCTCTATCGCTCTCTCTCTCTCTCTCTCTCTCTCTCCCTCTCTCGCTCTCACTCTCCCTCTCTCGCTCTCTCTCTCTCTCTCTCTCTCTCTCTCTCTCTCTCTCTCTCTCTCTCTTCAGGCATAAATAAATGATCATGGTTCTATCTCTCTCTCCCTTTCTCTCTCTCTCTCTCTCTCTCCCTTTCTCTCTCTCTCTCTCTCTGTGTAGTTTGTTATTTTGTATACATGTGCAATATTTAATTTACTGTGAACAATTACTGCTGAATACGGCTTTATTTAAAGCAAATAATGACGGTAGCCTAGTTTTTAGTTTTAAACAACATACTTCTGATATTGGTACATGTAATGAAATACCTCCCCGTTAATTGGTGCCGTGCTCATGAGTGGTACTGGATTTTGTTTCTTAACGATTTTTTAAGGATTTCCGGATTTGTTGAAGATGCATGTACTGCATTGCTACAAAAACTTAAACGAATTGAAAATAGTCTGTTCGTATCCTGACCCTGGTTAAACTGGGATTTAAGGGAGGATGATGATGATGATGATGATGATGATGTCGAATATGCATATACTCAGTGCCGAGTTATTTTGAGAGATTAAACTTATTAATATATTAGTTATAATTCACTGATTCTGTATATTGTGTGGTGTAGTTAAAGAAGCAAGCATACTCAGCGCAGAGACAGGATTAACCAGTCCTACACAACAGTCACATGCGGTCACGGGAGTTTTAATGGAGGATGAATATGATAGCGGTAGGCCTAATAATTTATGGTGTGCTTATTTCGTACAGCTTAAATGTTTTTAGTATTTCATGACCAGGACTAATTTTCTAGAATACTTACAATCTCCTGCTATCGTCGATTAAGCTTTATATTTTCTCAGAGGCGTCCACACAAAAAAATGTTGCGTCGTTGACAAAATAAGAGGGAATTGGGAAAAAAAGGCAATGATTACTAATAACCATGGAGAGGAATGGAGGAAATAACGAAAACTACAAAAGCAGAAACCAAGCAAGGAAACCATGTAGCACATGCGGTATGTCGTGTGTGTAACTATACGAACAAAAAAAGGTCAAAAAGTAAACACGCATTAGAGTGAAATGATCAACTATGTTGATATCTATCACTTTTTAATATCACATGATTAAACCGTTAGACAATTTATTCCATTCTGCGCATAGCCAGTCCAGGGAATGTGTGAGAATTTACTATCGGATTCTCGGATAAGCGCGGCTGGAAATCGAACCCACGAGAGTTCAATTCATCCTAGGATCTGTCATTTAAAAGTTCATGACGTTACCCCAACGCCATTGAGACATTCAGATAAGGAGTTTTAAAAAAGAGTGGGTAAGTGGAGAAATTGCTCGTCGGGAGTTAGACGAGGGGGGAAATTTGCGTGGATGAGTCATTGCTTTAGGGGGTGGACGCTCTTGATAATTCCTATCATTACTTCTGCATGTAGCTTTTATATGGTAAATTTTGTCTCGGCTTTGCATGAATTTAAGGATGAAGTTCGCAATTCAGTTGTATTTGCATGTAATTGATTTCTGAAGTTTCGCGAATGAGAATCGCTTATGTACATATGATAATATTTCACCTCTTTTTGATGGTTCTAATTTTAAACGTTTTTGGTACCTTCTTTTAATTAACTGTATCAACAAATAAGTTTATATTATTTCCATATTAACAATTCAATTGAGTAAAAGGTAATCAAATGGCCAACATATTATCTTACATTTTCTAACATCAATCTATTTCATAAAATATATTTCAATCCATTCCTCTTGAAATTTACTTAAGTGTGACTGAATGCTGAAGTTAATGATAGATTTCCTATTCAGTATGTCAGGGCCTGCGAATTAAGGTAACATAAGTGTCATGGTCATTTATCTCTAATTAACTGCCGTACTTTCTGTTGTAAGATAGCAACAAATATCTCCCTGTAGGCCTAATCCTTCAATCATCAGAACCTAATAGAAATAGTATTTTTGATGTTTCAATCTTCAGCGCGAATCTATGATATTAAATTCTATTATTATCTAAATTCGAATCATTATAAATGATTAACAATTTTTAATATCTACGATATTAAATTCTATTTTTATCTAAATTCTAATTGTAATAAATTGTTAACAATTTTTATAAATTGTTTCATCGCATCGTCACAGTTTTGTTTATCATTGGATGCTGGTTCACGAAAGCATCAGCTTTTTTGCTTTGATTGTGTTTTTAAACGCTACATTTCTGTTATAAAAAGTTACAATCTATAAATTGACAACTTATTATAATATCTCTCGCTTGTAATATCACGTGCGTAAATGATTGCGAAATATAATCAATTATAAATGTTGCGTGTAATTTCAACGTTCGTTTTATAAATTGACCAATTCCTATCCTAGCTAAACTGGGAGTCAGCGCAGGATGATGATGATAATGATGATGATGCTGATGATGACGACGATGATTTTATTGATCATAATTCGTATAGAATTCGTATCCCGTCCGGGATACGAATTCTTGAGAGTTTAATACAATTCAGTATCATTCGAAAGCAATGCCATAATAGACTTAAAATTTAGACTTCTAGTCCAATTTACGAATATAATTCTTGGTTGGTATCCTCTCTAGAATAGCTTAAATTGCTAACAAATGGATTAGCAAATCGACATAAGCCTAATTAGAGACATTTATAGCTTCGGAAAGTTTTCAGAGTTCAGCATTCTGCTTCGCTAGTTGTGAACTTGTTAGACTTTTGACATTAAATTTTGTTTCTGGCTAACTCTAATGCAAGAAAGATGTAGACCGTACTAACATAGACAATTTACATTAGTCTTTTACCTCTGAATGTCTCTCATATATCTCATCTCTTGTCTCTCATATTTCATCTCATAGCTCTTATAGATCATACCTCTCATATGTCTCATATTTCGTATCTCTCATATCTCTGAATCTCATCTAATATCTCTCATATATAATATCTCTCATATCTCATATTTCTTATATCTCATATTTCTCATATCTCACATTTCTCATATCTCACATTTCTCATATCTCATATTTCTCATATCTCACATTTCTCATATCTCATATTTCGTGACATCATGATTCCTAATTACAACTGAAAACACTGTTTTTAAATTTTATTGTTAAATCCTAATTGATTGATACTTTGAGATTTATTGGAGGCTTACTAATAATGTACTAATAATGTGTAGCATTAGCGCATATATATTTTTCGCTTAATTCCTATTAACATAATCACAGTTAACCAGTAGTTTCCTAACAGTACTAACTAGATGTTTCCCGCATGCTGATTGGTTATTTTAGGGTGTGGGGGTGAGACAGGATTTCAACGAACATTATCCCTACCCTCAGTCCACGAGGTGGGGGTGGTTAGCCCCCCTCTAATTCCACCACCCAGAACTTCCACATCCACCTATGCATTTCGATCCATTCTCTCGCCGGAAGAAGAATTCAAAGGTAAAACAATTAGTATGGAAAATTATTCCTTCGTAAAGTGTACCTACAGAGAATCTCTGCAGTCTGGTGACTAGCTAGATACAGTCTGGTGACCAGCTAGATACAAGTCTTCTTAGAGATGTTAGGATTGTGAAGAAATTGAAATGCTCTTAATGCTCCAACATCAGCTTTGGATAAGGAATTGGACGCTAAATTCCTATTATTCGATAATTTAGCAGCAGTAGCAAAGTGATAGTTTAGATTTGAAGTCAGCTTAGGATAGCACAGCTACACATGAAGACTTTAGTCATTACGCTAACTAGATTAAGTAGCTATGTTACCCTTCTAATCAAAACCTAAAACTAACAAAACTAACAAAATTAACTATAACTAACCTAAAACTAATTAAATCTGGCAGATGTTGAACATCTAAGAAGGTTGTGTGATATATGATGTCGAGAAATTAACGTCTAGATGTTGAACACCAGCTTTGTTTCTTCACAGCGGTTCAACTCGGGCTTCCATTACTAAGATTTATTCTAGCTTATCAATAGCAACAATAACAACTAGCTTATCAACAGCAACAACAACAACAGAACAACAATTAGAGCGCTACAGTCGTTAATGACAACGTCGAGGATTAAATCCTATCAATTGAATCAAATCCTAGCCGACTATACAAGACAGAAAACAAACATCTCCAAACATCTTTCACTTCACAATATTACGCTTTGGTTTAACTTAATAGTCCGGAATTTAATAGGTTTAGTTTTAGGATTATTTGTTGTGGAAACTCTTAAATAAATAACTTTTAAGATGCTACTTTTGTTATGGTAATTAGTTGTAAATTAATATATTGAGGTGCTCCTACTACATGAAGTTCTAATTTCACAATGGTGATATTTTGTAACATATACATTACGGACGTGCATGAAATAATGGTATTAATATTGGCCAACATGCAACATTTTTCTTTTATAAGTCTAGCTTTTGATCAGCTGACTATTTATCACTGTGTTTAAAACTGGCGTTTATAAATTGCTACGTAATTCTATTGGAGGCACTATACATCATGGACCAGCCAGTAGACAGTGCAATAAGAGAGAGACAAAGATATAATTCTGACACAAATAAAACTAAAATTAAAATTAAATTAATAAATTCATGCAACTATGACGACTAAATTGTAAAAAATTCTGTTTTTAACAGATACACCGCCGCAGACTTCACTACCCAGAAGATTTCTGCTCAGGCGCGGATTTGGGATGGGAAATTCAGCCGGTGGTGATTCAGCCACGGAAGGGAAATCCCCGGACATGGAATATTGTCCTGGGTTTTCCCAGCAATCAAATTCTTCTCCCAATCACAGCTGCAGCCCCCCTCCCCAATCCTCCAGGGGAGCTACCCCCCTCAAAGCCGTGGTATCACCACCTCCTGAAATCAGGTAGACTGAGCTAAAATAGTAGTAATAATAGTAATAGTAATAGTAATAATAATAATAATAATAATAATAATTTGGGCAAAAGGCAAGTGTATCAGCTGGGATGTCACTGTGACAGACCTGTGACAGACCTTTTACTCAGCAAGCAATCTCAGCCTTTCATGCGCTGCTGCTGGCTCAGCTGCTGAAGCCGCTGCCAATAGGAAGACACTTAAATATGCCATAGTCTCTAGCAGCTACATCTTCCTGCCAATTGCTTTTGAGACATTGGGCCCCATCAACTCTGCCGCGTCTGACTTCTTAAACGAATTAGGCAGGAGAACCAGCGCTATTACAGGCGACCAGCGTGAAAAAGCCTTTCTATGGCAGCGCCTATCTATCGCACTCCAGCGTTTTAATGCTGTATGCATTCGTGGCACATTGGCGAATGCGGCCTCCCAGAGCGTAGAGGAACTATTTTAAATATTTTTTCATCTTTCTTTTAATTAAATAAAGTTTTTTTTATCTTATATTTTAGCCCAGGGCCTTATACAGCCCAGGGCAATAAAAAAATAATAATTATAATAATAATACTGATAATAATTTATTATCACTATTATGATTGGCTGAGATAGTTAAACTGTCCTGTATTAATCTGGATCACTAGAATTCAATTAACCAATCGCGACTAGGCACATACATTGATCAATTATTATAATAATTTCATTTCAGCCATTTCAACGAGCGAGGTTTAAACTTTACTATTTAATAGTTGTATAGGTAGGTTTTAGTATGCTTAACGTCAAGGTTCAGAAGCCTAAGGTTTCTATTCAAAAGGACTCGACACACTCTAGCTACCGTCATAAAGATTAAGTTAACAGGAACTTAAGTTTTTCATAAAGTCTATAAAAGATTAGCAAATGAGATCAATGACCCAGCAGCCACAATTGGAATAGTTGTTGAGGTAGGTTGGTTGTAGTGTGTTTAACGTCAAGGTTTAGAAGCACAAGACTTCTCTTTAAGTAGACAACTAGAATAGTTGTTGAATTTTATATTAAAATTAATATCTTGTATTGATCGATAAAGAAAGATGTTTAATATGTGTCTAGTGAAACAACATCGTGTGTGGGAAGATCTGAAAGTCTAAACTCTAAGAGTGAATCCAGGGCTAGCATTAGGCGTACTAGAAGGTTCGTAGTACACAGTGGCTAGTATTTAACACTTTCAGTTAAAACAACAACACACTGTTAGAATGCTACTGTCATCCATGACATCGGCTAGGACTAAAAAATGTCCAAAGGTCCGAGGTCCAAAACCAAACCAATAAGTTAAAAATAGAAAGGCCGTTAAACATGCAAAACCGGAAAACCAACTCGAGTATAATGTGTTAACATCCTAAGATAGGATGGATTGAGTAGCAGTAACTTCTTAAAATGCTTTCAATCGAATTTATTAAAGTACCATCCTTGAAGTAATTACACAAGCAATTATGATATCACTAGGCAATTGTTAATACAATGTCATGCTGCTATTTGCTGCAGCTAGAACATCTGGTTAGTAAGGAATTTAATTCTTGGATCCCAAAAGTCTTGATTTATCGTTTAAATTTATATTTATTAGTCGGTCAACTTTCTGAGCGTTAATTTATTATTGAATTAACTTCATTCAATTGGTTGATTGTTTTGTTGATTAAGTGTCTGACTAATTCGTTTATCGGTTGATTGAATGATTGATTTATTGATTGTTCAATTGGTTGATTGTTTTGTTGATTGAGTATCTGATTGATTGGTTTATCAATTGATTGAACGATTGATTGATTGATATAGTGACGTGGCGGACCAGCCTGTCCTGGAGACCATCAACAGCAACAGCACGTCAGGGAGTTCTTCCAGCTCCAGCATTTCCGCAAAGTAAATTCTAGCTATATTGTATTGTCAATGACAACATTGAGCACTATTGATCCAAAGCAAAACCGGTAAGCTGAAAAACAAAAAGATCAGAAAACGATGCAAATCTCGTAGGCAAGAGTACCAGTTCAAAGATAAAGAGTAAAAGAAAAGAAGGTTTACATGTGGGACTCGGATGGATAATTTGCCCGATTTCAGATCAATTGTAAACTGTGTCGTAGGAGGCGATGAGGTAAAAACTCGTAAAGGAACAGCGAAATAACCTCAGAGGCAATAATTTTATCAAGCGACATTATGGTTTTGATAACATATGGCCGTTGAATTGAGCTGTTAATTGCACGTTCGAGAGCTTGCAAATGATGTAACGTTTATTACACTTAAAATACATGCATGTACTTTGGACATCCAATTTTGCAATATGATATCCAATAGAATGAAGCATCGAGGCGGACACTGGGCGCATTCGTGTAGATACTTAAATAAGAACTTAAATAAGAACACTACTCTTTGTCTATGACTCATCTGAGATCGATATTTGTATTAGATTATCGATTTTTTGTATTGTTATTGCTGATATGTATTACGATCATATCAGAAATACATTATTTATTTTATTGTTCTCGCAAGAAATAAGATCTACTAGGCTGACGGTGGGATGTTACTGAGCTCGATGTTGTCATGTTGTGTGATTCTGCTGCTTTTTAGAGGGCAATGCATTTGTGACTGTTTGTATGCAGTATTGAATAGACTAGTGGCAGGTCCACATATTTCTATCCTTTACCTTTATTTTCATGTCCACACTAATGCGATACCATATCATCTACCGTTCAATTGTCGATCTTCTCTTCTTATCCCTTATTCCTTCTACTTATCTTATTATATCTTTTAACAAACCGTTCTCTAATAAAGCACGACCCATCCAGCGCTTCCTTGGTAGGATATTCATCTCTTCGTATTGATTCACTGAATGTGAGCACTTGCAATAACATCATTGTAATTTAAATATGTAGCCATCGACCACAAATTGGAAATAGAGAAATAGATAACATCTTATCTTACTTTGTTACTTTGTGATAATCAGAAGCAGCGATGGCGGAGGATTGGAGGGCAGTCCAGCAGCTGTTGATCATCATCAGCACCAGCCTCATCTTCATCCTCAAAATCATCATCGTCATCGACGTACGCCCTCAGGGACCGTGGCTGTTGGAGGCAGGCCCTCCCAGGCCCTGGTAGACTCTGACCTTGAGACCGAGGCTGAACTCCCCCTCCTCGACGCTGTCATACCTCGCGATCTCCTGCGCAAGCTGAAACCAAAGGAAAAGAAACGACAGGACGTCATAAACGGTATTAAATTACTTTGTTTGACTGGCTGGAACCAGTGGCGACGTCGATAAGATACTCGACCGCGATCAGTAATTTTGGGTTCAGATCCTGGGCTCGCCCGTCACTGACATTGCATTTGAGTGAGGAAACTGACGTTAACCTTAGCTTTTTTTTAGCTTTTACTTGATGGTGTTTACCGCTGACCCATTGGCTCAGTGGTTATTGGTCATAGTTTGGATTTTAAGTTGCTGGCACCGAGCCAAGTCTCTCATGACTGACATTCTGTTGAAGAAGGAAATGGCGAAGTCGGCTTCAAATCCTTCGAATTTAGTTTTGATTGCATTTGATTTTAGACTTCAAATATTTATATCTTTTTAAATTCTAGGTTCATATTTTGATTCAGTTGAACCAATGATGACTCATTTAACATCTCTCTCTTAGTGCACTACCTACTGGCAGGTCCATGGTATATAACGTCTCCACTCTACTCTGTCTTCCGCCTTCCTCTTCTTTTCCACATAGGAGTGGGTCTGTAAATCATCTAACATACCATTTAACATATTTAAAAATAAATTTGTTAGAAATGACTTAAATATATAATTTATGACGTATGAATGCAAATAGTTCGACAATTTTTAGCTTATTTAACACAAAAACATCGTGCACCGTCGACCAATCAAATTAACTAATCAAATTAACTAGTGGCAATAATTCCTTGAATCGTGGCTTTAACACTTTAGAACTGTTCTACACGGAGAGAGCTCATGTGAGGAACCTCAAGGTCATGCAGAGGTTGTTCTATCAGCCCATGTGTGAGGAACCTTGGATCTCTGCAGAACTTGTGGCCCTGCTGTTTCCCAACATAGACGACATGATCGATGTACACAGTAAGTCAACCAAGACCTGCTACATGTTATGTTTTTACTTCGCTGAGTTACTATCTTTGGACTGACTTTCTGGATTTTGGAGTTTGCGCCGTTTTTGGACCTTCTTTTTGATCGCTGGCTTGTCTCAATTGTGCTATTCTAGTACAGTTTTACCTTTGTATCGTTTTTAATATTTTAATATCGTCAATTCTATTGAGTGAAAAAATTGTAAGCATCTACTGAAATTATCTACTAATTACGTCGAAATTGTGTAATAACTATTGAAATACTTATATAATTTAGTTTTATGAAAAACTTATACCCTAAGTGATTTCAATATCTTTTCTTAGATTATTGATTATTATTATTATTATTATTATTAAATATCGGAATAAGTTAAAATAACATTATTGTCATTACTATTATTATTATTATTAATATTATTACTATTATTATTATTATTATTTTTTAAATTTACCTCGGTGTAAAGAACCTGGGGTTTGATAAAAACGATTCAAATTATTATTATTATTACTATTATTATTATTATTATCATTATTCTTATTAATATTAATAATAATAATAACAATAATAATAATATTATTATTATTATTATTGTTATTATTATTATTGTTATTATTATTATTACATTTTCATTATTAAATATTTGACAATTATTACATTGATTAAGCTCTTGATTTATTGATTGATTTAACGCATAATCGTCTGTTTCAGGTACATTAAATAACGACTTTAAGAAGAGAAAGGAAGATAATCCGGTGGTGGGAGACTTCGCTCACATCCTTGTTAATCATGTAAGATATACATCTGCGTGCATTGAATATAATAAATATATAATGCAATAAATAAATAATACTTAATAAATTTAATAATTAATATAATAAATTTTATGATATAATAAATAAATAAATAATAATTAATAAATTTAATAATTAATATAATAAATTTTATGATATAATAAATAAATAAATAATAATTAATAAATTTAATAATTAATATAATAAATTTTATGATATAATAAATAAATAAATAATAATTAATAAATTTAATAATTAATATAATAAATTTTATGATATAATAAATAAATAAATAATAATTAATAAATTTAATAATTAATATAATAAATTTTATGATATAATAAATAAATAAATAATAATTAATAAATTTCTCTCTACTGAATCTGATATTGTTTAGACGTCTTTGTCTTAGTCATTTGTCTTTGTCGTTTGATCTATGAAATCATTTACCATACCGCCCAATCTTTTTTCGGGAGATGATGCTGTATATCGTCATTTACTGTAGTGCTCACTAAGTTGCTCTGTCTCAATGATTCTTGACCCTCTAGTCCTAAGGTCTGCACTGCTTTAGCTTTTCAATTTATATTTAGTTTCCCTTTGTTTCCTCTAGTTTGCTTCTGCTTGAACCGCAAGGTTAGTCAAAGATGACATCTTGGATGTCTCGAGATGTTTAGCCGATTTAACCGATTGCAGCATGAATGAAGTTATGAAAAAAACTTCCATCTGGTTTTCTCTCTCTCTCGCTCTCTTTCCATGCACTGCCTATTGGCAGGGCCTTGGCATATAACTCCTCCACATAGTTCTACCCTCTACTTTTCTCTACACATAAAAATGCAAATAAGTTATCATATTAAACAACAACCCAAGTCTTCCTCTAACCTTCATTCATTCTTCTATCAGCTATATCTTCAATGCCGTACAAAGTCGATTTCGAGAGGTCACACATCTGCTGGGTTTACTTCATAGTTTATATGAGAGGTCACACACCTGATGGGGTTTACTTCATAGATTAATGTGAGAGGTCACACATCTGACGGGGTTTACTCAATAATAATAATAATAATAATAATAAAGGTTTAACGTCCGTTTCCTCATCCAGAGTTGATGTCAGGGACGTCCACAACAGCACACATCACTACAGATCAATTCACTCAGACCAATCTGCAAAAGAAATGTGTTGAGGAGAAGTAGAAATGGGCAGAGGAGAAGTAGATCTAGGAGCATATAGGAGAAGAATAAATTGATTTATATGTGTAACTATTTTGACGACAGTTTAGCGGAGAGGAGGGAGAGAGATGGAAGGAGGTGGCAGCTCGATTCTGTCAGCACCAGAGTCAGGCACTTGAGATGTTGAGAGTTAAACAGAGAAAAGACTCCAAACTTATGATCTTCCTCCAGGTCTGATTAATCTCAATCAATCAATTGAGCAAGCAGCCAAGCAATAAATAAATTAATTCAATCAACCAGTCAGTCAATCAAGCAGTCAATCAGTCAGTCATTCAGCCAGTTAATCAATCAATCAATCAATCAATCTATCTATTTATCTATCAATCAAGCAATCAATCAACCCACCAACCGATCAATCAGTCAATTTATCAATCAATTAATGCAATCAACCTGTCAATCAATCAATCTATCAGTGTATCAACAAAGATTTCAGTAAATATTTCTCATAAATATTCCTGGAAGATGTCACGGAAGTCCAAAGCGGACTATACTATATAACTATAGACAATTTTAGTTTCAATTATATCTATTTTGGAATTTTTCTCTGTTATGTTGCAGGATGCAGCCAGTCACCCATTATGCAGACGACTGGAGTTAAAAGATCTCATACCAACAGAAATGCAGCGGCTCACTAAATACCCCCTGCTTATTGAGAATCTTCTACGATATACGCCTTGTATGTGCTTCTAATATATACAATACGTCACTCTCCGGTGATATACACCTTGTATGTCTCTCTGTTTGATAGATGCATCGTCTGATTGATTGATTGATTGACTAATGATTGATTGACTGATTGATTGATTGATTGGTTGATTGAGTGATTGATTGATTGACTGATTGATTGAATGATTGATTGATTGAATGATTGATTGATGGATTGAGTGAGTGAGTGATTGATTGTAGCTAACACACAGGAGTACAGTGACTTGACCCTGGCACATGATAGAGCTAGGACGATACTGAATCACGTCAATCAGCGAGTACAGGAGTGCGAGAATCATCAGAAGCTGATTGAGATTCAGAGGCGACTGGACAAGCGACCCATAGAACATTCTACGCACCCCCTAGTGGCAGAATATAAGGTTCCTAACGCCATCATTCATTTATTAATTTCATCATCATCATCATCTTCTTCATCATCATCGTCGTCGTCGTCGTCGTCGTCATTATCATCATCATCATCATCATCATCATCATCATCATCTTCATCATCATCATCATCATCATCATCATCATCTTCATCATCATCATCATAATCATCATCATCATCATCATCATCTTCATCATCATCATCATCATCATCCTCCCTTGAATCCTAGTTTAACTAGGGTCGGGACACGAATAGACTATCTTATTTATTCATTTATATTATTATTTATTCTATTGATATTATTATTGCTATCGTCTAATGTGTGGAAAAACCAGAAAGGACAGAATGGTAAGTAAATATGTGAGTATAAACAATAGAAATATAAAAGCTGGTAAAGCTAAGGTTAACGTCAGTTTCCTCACTCGAAAGCGATGTCAGTGACGGGCGAGCACAGGATTTGAACCCCGCACCTACTGATCCGCGGTCGAGTATCTTACCGACTTCGCCACTGGCTCCAGCCAGTGGAGATATAGACATATAATATAGACAAATATAGACAATATAAACAAGATCAGCTTACTTAGTAACTAAGTACTTAATCAAGATCGAAATGATGTTCCCAAAATTTGCAAAAATGTGATAGGTAATACACTATTTTGATCGAATAGTAATTAAGTATTCAGTAAACAGGCTAGATACATTTTCTCTGACAGCAATAACTCTAAAACATATGTTAGCAATGAATTATCTTGAGATAGTGTATGGAATTTGCACCTCGAACCAGTCATTTGGCTCAGCCTATATCATTGAGTGCGAATCGTGCCTATTCAAGTATTCAGATTATCTAATTAAATTATTTAAATGATTCTATCTCGTGTTAACCAATTAAGAGCGAAAAATGAACTTATAAAATGCAATAAAATATAAACAACATTCCAGACCGTATTACTACTATAAGGAGGGCAAAGCGCCTAATCTACAAAGCAATTGACCATCAGTTAAGATAAAACGCTATCTATCTAGCTGATCACCGGTTTTTAATTTCTAATGTGTACAGAAGTTGGACCTGAGCCGACACTACATGATCCATGACGGTCCCTTAACCTGGAGGATCAGCAAGAACAAGCAGATTGACCTTCACGTGGTACTTCTCAAGGACATTCTTGTCCTACTTCAGCGCCAGGATGATAGGTCGGTTAATAATAATAACAATAATAATAACAACAATTAGAGTGCAATAGTCATCAATAACAACATCGAGCACTATTGATTGAGACAAAATCTAGCCGTCGAGCAAAAAGAAGGTCCAAAAACGGTGCAAATTTCAAAATTCAGATAATCAGTCTAATGGCTCAGTCAATATCGTGCTAACTTATGAAGAGCCAGACTTTAACTTTTAAAATCAAATAGAATATAAACAACATACCAGACCGTCAAACTACGTAAAGAGATCAAGGGAAATGACTCTTGTTAGCGGACTTAGTGCTAGTTCAACATCGTTTAGACATCACTTGACAGTTAACTGAGTTTGAAACGACTATGACAGAGATTATTTAATTTATCTGTGAAATTCGGCCGACAACTAGGTTCTACTGTGCTGATAATATTCATGTTTTGGAAGTGATTTATTTTGGAAGAGCAATTCCTGAGCTGTAGTGTCTTAAAGAGTATTGCATCACATAGTATTATAGTGTATCTTAAATAGTATTGCATCACATAATATTGCAGTGAATCTTAAATAGTACTGTAATACATAGTATTGTAGTGTATCTTAAATAGTATTGCATCGCATGGTATTATAGTGTATCTTAAATAGTATTGCATCACATAATATTGCAGTGAATCTTAAATAGTATTGTAATACTTAGTATTGTAGTGTATCTTAAATAGTATTGCATCACATAATATTGCAGAGTATCTTAAATAGTATTGCATCACATAATATTGCAGTGTAACTTAAATAGTATTGCATCACATAGTATTGCAGTGTAACTTAAATAGTATTGCATCGCATAATATTGTAGTGTATCTTAAATACTATTGTTTCACATAGTATTCTAGAGTATTTTTCTAATCGTATTTCAGATACGTGCTGAGGTGTCAGAGCACCAATGTGATGAGTGGGGGAACAGGGGGCGGGGGTGGCGGCTCGGGGGGAGGGGTGGGAGGAACAGGTGGGGGTGGCAGTCAGCGTGAGGACACGAAACTTACGCACAGTCCAATCATCAAACTGACCAACCTGCTGACCAGAAATGTGGCCACGGGTAGGATAACATTGGAAATCTATAATATTAATCATTAATTAAATAATTAAATTATTAATTATATAATCGATTTATTCATTGCTTTATGCCGGCGTAGTAACCCATACATGAATCTTACAGCAATGCAACAAGAACCCGAAAAGCAAATAGGCTGTGGATACATTGAGCTCTAAGATAATTAATTACTGATAGAATGAGGCATATAAACCTATACACTACAACCTTTACATTAACCTTTACATTATGAATATTATCTATAATATAAATAATATTAGTAATTTATCATTCATATTAATAAATGAGTCAATTAATAAATAATTATTTGTATATAAGTTAATTACGGTTTCTGAAAACTACATGTAATACTAAGTATGATGTGTCTAGTAAATATTAAATTGTACTAAGTATAATATAATATAATATATAATATAATATATTTTATGAGAAGTAATAGTAAAATAATATGATTACCGAATGATATATCTTAAAAGAAACACTTAAATGATTGCAATATTACTAGTTATAATTTTTGCTAATAAATTCTCAGGGAGTTCATTGATAATTTCGTTATTTAATTATTGTTATAGACAATATATAATTAAATTTACTTATTCATTTAGTATACCAAATAATTGAGACATGATTTCGCATATTTCATTATTTTTTACAATAAATCTTGTTGAAATCGGCTGGAGCCAGTGGCGATGTCGGTTAGATATTCGACAGCGGATCAGTATGCGCGGGATTCAAATCCTAGGTTCGCCTGTCACTGACATCGCTTTCGAGTGAGGAAACTGACGTTAACATTAGCTTTTTTGTTAAATACAGACAAGAGGGCATTCTTTCTAGTCAGTACATCAGATGTAGGGCCCCAGATTTACGAACTCGTTGCTAACAGCAGGGACGAGAAAGATAGGTAGGTAGCAACGGTTTTACCTCGTTTTAAAATCTGCTTTAATGTGTGTTGAATGTGATCCTCAAAGACATATCTTTTTGACTGTAAGAGGGGTATCCAATCTCTGTGACTGTCAGAGGTTATCCAATTTTTTTGACTGTCAGAGGGTATCCAATCTTTTTGATTGTCAGAGGGTATCCAATCTTTTTGACTGTCGGATGCTATCCATTTTGGTCTCGTTACCCGTAGTCATCTGGCAAGTGTTAAACCGTTTATAACTGAGAAAGGTAATAAAGAATTTACTCAAATGTTTTATTTCGGGGCAGCTATATAAAAGTTGCGATTTTCGTAATTACACAGCTTTTGTCATCGAAAGAGTTCGTTGATCAAGGTGGTTTCTTCAGTGAGAAATTAATAATAGCAACAAAGTGATCACGAGTATGTACATTGACCGACCTGCTATTTCGCAGGACACTAGACAGAAGCAAAAGGGAGAGAGAGAGAGAGAGAGAGAGTGAGAGAGAGAGAGAGAGAGGGAGAGAGAGATAAAGAGAAAGAGAATTATAAATATATCTTCGTTTATTTATTTATTTTTCAAAGCAATCGGACAACCGCAGAATGATAACATACGAACATACGAGATGGAACATACGAACATAAATAATTACAGTATATACATACACATAAGATACAATATATCACAATATATCATCAACTATATCACTAGTCACTGGTGGCTATAGGCCTACACTGATGGAACTGTTGCTAGAAACGAATTAATCGTGAACTACCTGTAAAGAAGATGGTAGATATAACAGAAGATCACTCAACAATCTGATAGTCAGGTATAGGCAGATAGGATAAGTCATCGATTTAACTCAACATGGTTATGCATAAGGTTGTAGTGTCTTCGACACACCTAAATCTATTCAAGCTGCATAGTTCATATCGTTGTCATATATATTTATTTGCTCAAGAATGCTAATAAGAATGCAAAAAATGCAAACAATTAGCATGACGTATTCAGGTAGGAGGTGTACCGCCCCCTCCTTCCTACGATGTGTACCCACCCCTACTTCGATGCTTACTCGAGGTTTATCTAAAACAGGCTTAAAAGCTAAAGCCTAGACAGGCCTATCAGCTAAATCCTAGACATGCCTATCAGCTAAAGCCTAGACAGGCCTATCAGCTAATGCTTAGAGAGGCCTATCAGCTAGGGGTTTCAATAGCCTATGCTAGTCGTGCTATGCCATGACAGGCTGCACTTGATTAATACACGATATACTGTAGGTATGTCGAACCGTTATAGCTTCCCTGTCGTGTGTGAGGTCTCCATCCTTTCTTCTCCCCGAGCCTCGCTATTGTTTCTAATACAACGTAGCAACTGTGCAGCTGACTCTCCGAATTCTTCATTGCTTTACGGGTAGAGCAATGACTTTATGACTTGAACTGAACTGTCGCAGATTCGATTTCTAGACGAGCTGAAAGGAGAGCAAAAAAGGATATTTACAAGACCGATAACATGGCTAGGTAACTGGTTAAATTGCCTAACGATTTAAAAGTAATAGATAGCAATGCGTGGATTATCATTGAATTATATTAAAACTGCGTTAATTAGTCCTCTTGGCTATCCTATCTGCAGTATCATATCCCTTGATCGGTCTTTATGCGCATTCTATCTGTTATTTGGCTTGTGTTTGACATGTAATTTTACATATCATTGGAGAAGACAGAGCGAGATATATATATATATATATATATATATATATATATATATATATATATATATATATATGAATCATTTAATATTTATTAGTCTTATTTTAGTAGGCTAATTAATTATATTTAATGACTGACTAGTGACTACGGTGGATATTTGCCTGAACAAGTTCAGTTGACAACACCTTTCCTTCGTTCAACAAACACCAATATTAAGCTTAAAGTTCTACGTAGGCTTCACAGGTGACAGGGAAATTTCCCACTGGTGGTCTATCTCTGGTCTGCCATTCGGAGAGTAGCGGTGATTAATGACCCGAACTGATAAAGACCAACTAATAAGAATAAGGGTTAATATTCAAATGACGTTCAACTAAATACTAATAAGTCACGATTCATTATATTAGCTAAATTGCAAGTGCTTATGTGCATTCTCGTGGTGTGCCCGGAACACAGAAGAATAGACCAACCGTTAACTGCATGTATCGTAAGAGGCGACAAAGTAAAAACTGCAGAAGGCAAGCAGAAACCACATCAGAAACCGTTTTGCTCAAGCTATCGCTGGCGTCACTTTTCACCGATTTACTCTGTTGCTCTACCTCTGTGATCACTGATCAGGATCTGCATCCGTGATACGGACCTGACAATCATTGTGTTAAGGTTATATCTAATGTTTGCCGCTTTCAATTCTTTTCAACCCCAGAAAATAAATTGAAACAGGCGACGCCTGAGCTCTGGTGTATCATATACTCCTATATGCTTACGTACGTATATAGGAGGCTATGGCTGTAGCCTGACATGTCCGTAGATACAGTATAGGCCTACTTATGACTGTTAGCGATAGACCGTTATGACCATTGGATGTTAGCGGCCTGTAACATTTGTAATACCAAATGTAAGTGTGCCGTCAAAGAGCTAAGCAGACTGTATAAATAATGTAGTCTATAGAATGTACGTACTTTAATAGAGCTTACAGCATTCATATTCGCATAAATAAGTAGATTTAGCGAAAGAGAAATTAAACTCGGCATAGACTTATTGTCATAGACTTAAGGCAACGGGAAACCACATCAGAAGTGTTATATTTTCCCAAGCTATAGGCTACATAACGTATGGATAAGGCATAGACTTTGTGAAGGGATTAACTTATTGATATCTAAAGAGTGCTTTTATGGAGCGAGAAAACAGACTTTGAGTATGAATATGTACCTTGAATCTGCCACTTGCAGTGCACTGAAGAAGACTTATTGTTATATTTAGGAGTGCAAATATTGTAATATATGTACGGAGAATACCTATTAATTAAATAATACTTTTATACTTACACTAATTATTAGGACACTAAATAATAATTCATTAGCACACGGCGTTACGGTGAATGTCGATAACTTGTGCCACTGGATGAAAGAGATAATGTCCATATTGCTTGCTATAGATTTGCGTGCGTTATAGACGTTTCTCAATATTAATATATGGATATATATATGTATATATACATGTACAGTATATATATATATATATATATATATATATATATATATATATATATACATGTATATATATGTATATATATACTGTATATATATATATATATATATATATATATATATATATTATATATATATATATATATAATATATATATATATATATACAGGCTGTAAAATCAATGTTAACTTCAGTTTCATATCTCGAAAGTGATATAAGGATATCAGTGACGGGCAAGCCCAGGACTGGACCCTCACATACTAATCCGGGTGGGGGGTCGGATATCTTATCGACATCGCCACGGGCTCCAGCCAATATATTGTTGGATTAGTAAAGTCGTGGATAGAGAAACATCAAGAACTGAACGTGTTCTATAAAGTAGCCTCAGATGTTCACAACTTAATCAATCAATTTCCGTATATTACTTAATTATCTGCTTTGCTCAGTGACATACTTTTGGCTTAATAATGCTCAATGTGATCGTGGATAATAATGATAACACAATTAGAAGAGCAGAATTTTGAGTGAGAGTATTTACCTTCGTCCTATGACCTATCATTTTGAGTACAATACAGTGAGAACCTACATATTCACAGTACATTTAAGTCTGCTTTCGAGACATTATTTCAAACATTCCAATTGTTTACAGTTTTTAGAAATCCCTCTCTCTCTCTTTCTCTCACTACTGTTCGTATATCGGAATATTGTGTATTATTCACTATATGTTCTTAGATTGTGTATTGTTAAACTGTAGGTAAAGTGCACTAAGTCAGAGGTGCGTGCGTGCGTGTCTGGGTGCGTGTGTGTGTTTTTTAAGCTTCAATTTAATCTTAACGTGAAAACATACATTACTTGTATACCGAATATTTACATGTAATTTCAATTACTGTGCCCTCACTAGTTGCTTGAGCAGCGGACTTTGAAACTTGTTTATTTGAAACTTTTTATAGAGCGAGATTTATTTTAGAAATAACATTCAGGCTTAGAAATACTGTACTTATAGTTTCATCTACGAAATGTAGAACTTGAGTCAAATTTTGTTGCTCATAAGGAATCTGATAGCGAAGTGTTTTCTAAAAGCGTTTAAGTAAAAATATCATACGACCTGTGCATGTATTAAAATAAATAAATAAAATTATTAAAAATCATTATTAATCATAATAAATTAATTAAATTATTATAAAACTATCACTGGATTAATCGATCTATCTATAAGGGCCTAGATGAGTTTTTGTTTTAAAAATAGGGTAACAATAAATAATGGTCCAATTGTATACATAGATAAATTTCATTTTAATGCTGAAAGATATCAGATCAAAAACCGAAGCATTGCTTGTTGGAATTTCCTATCCTCTAATGTTGTAAATGCGTCTTTTATTGTGAATGCCAATTGTGATTTGAGTATGATAAATGAAATAAATAAATAATTGCCTGTGAATAAATTCTTGAAATAGTATATCGTGCTGAAATCAATATGAGATAGAGAAAACACTATCTTATCACTATCAAAATCACTATTTCTTACAATATCATTATCACTATCAATATCATTACCACTATGACCTTTGAACTTCAGACTTTTTCATTTTTGCTACATGCGAAAAAAGGCATATGGTAAGGCACAGCCTTATGCGAAGGGATTAACTTGTTGCTCTGTGGAGTGCTTCTTACGGAGCGAGAAAGCAGACTTTGACTATGAATATATACCTTAGACCTGCCACTTGGCAGTGCACTAGAGGAAGAGAGAGAGAGATTATTGAGGTTTTGTACTCTTGAGGATTGCGAATTTTGGTAAAAAACTAGCTTTTATTTGAAGTTTAAGCAATTTATTTCTCAAGTTGTTAACATTTTGCGTAATAGAGAAATGTTTTATTGTGCTATATGCTTAACAATTGGCTAATGCATCCATTATAGGCCTTTTGGTCAATAAAAGCAATTCGTAATGCTAATTTTATTAAATTTTAAAAAAAATTAAATTTAAATTCAGCAAATCAACCCCTTTTATAACATATCCTCCAGATCTTTTTTGCTATTTTTGTTTCGTATAAATTTCATAATAGACAGTTGCCTATTCAATTAAAAGTTACGTGTCTGTGCCTGCAGTCTCTACTTCTCCGCTTACACAGGAGCACACCATCGAGCAGGCAAACATTGTTTGATTTTATAAGCTGTGGTCAGACTGTAAGAAAGTAAGAGAAAGATAATGTAGAATGTAGAAGAGAAAGAGAATGAGAGACTGTACTAGTAGGATGGTGACATATAAATGTACTAAATGAGAATCTCAGCTTTAAATGATTTACTACGCGTACAGTTTATACGTAGACCTACAGATATGAGACGATATCATAGATCATAATTTTATATATTGTACAAGTGGATTAGTCAACACGACGCCTAATAATTAATATCAGTCTTATTATGAGTGGAGTGTCAAATGTCTAGTTGAGGTTATCCGGTGCTTCGATATACCAATACATTTGAAAATAACTGGAGAAATTGTATTCTATATCAATAGATGACTAAAAATAGAGAATAACAACATAATATAGAAATATAGAATAACATAACATAACCCAATACATCAAAATATAACATAGCATAACATAAAACAACATAAAAAGCCTTAAAATTTTCCAAAATCCATATTAAAGTAATTCACTGTATGTCTCGCAACAAAGCAATAACATTTCCCTATAGATTATACTAAAATTTAGAACTTGATATTTTACTAGGAAGCTTTTAAAGCGCTCTGTAAACCTTGTGTCATAATGCGACAACTTTAAAGTATATAAGTAGTCTTTTTATTGTATTTTTTTAAAATTATGTTCTTTATTGTAGTTTTGTTAATTGTAGATATATTGTATATATCATTATACGTATACGCGTATATAAGCTTTTACTATAGTTTTTAAAAATTATTATAATAGAATGTTTGAAATGCTTAAGAGATCCTATATTTCGCAGCAAATTAGTATGAGTTTTTAATGGGTTTTTAATGTGGTTTTAATGAGTTTTTGTGAACGTCTTTAAAGTTTCTAAAACTATGTTTCTATCTATTAAATTGTTAAAGTTGCTGTTTCAACCATTTAGCTACATTCTGTGTAATCTGCCATGAGTTTAGTCACTTGGAACAGAACTAGTAGTATGAATTAGTGGCACATAGATTAGCATAATGCTTCCCCACTGATAATGCACTGACTGGTGTCTTGATATGCCCTATAGCGGTACAAAAATATTCCACAGTTGCAGAGTCTATGAAACAGCTATATGAAACCGTGTCTAATGGGTTTTGTAGGGGTAACATGAACGGTCTCATTTCTAATGAACAATCGTATGGCTAACAAGTCTTCTTTGTTGATCTTGTATTATACAGGCGGCTAGATGCACGGATAATAGTTATGAGAAGTTTTAACTCCAGCTAGAGTTTTTACCTCTGAAAGCTTAGTTTTGTATTTACAACTGTTTCAGCTTTGTAAGTTCTGCAACATTTTCAAGCTTTATTTTGGAAACAGTTATAATCTATAGGAAACTTTTCGAGTAGATAATTTTATTAGAACCTAAAACGAGTAGCAGTAGTTTAGTTTCGCAATTGTTTAGTCAATTCGCACATGCATGCGAAACTAATTCCGCTCGCATTCTCAGTACATCCTGTTCGGTACATTCTATTTAGCAACGGGGGCGTCATTTGCAGTAATAGTAATAATAATAAAGGTTTAACGTCCGTGTCGTCATACAAGGATGATGTCATGGACATCCCCCCATCACACATGGGGGGACGTCATGTCACTACAATTCGATTCACCCCAAACGATCTGAAAAACATGTGCTGAAGAGAAAGAAGAAGATCCTAAACGGGCACATGTTGAGACTTGTATGTACCTCAGAGTGAGCATATATGGGACGTTTGCCCCACTCACCCATGAATTTTTCCGAGGTCAAGTTGGTACTAGATAGCGGCCCATAGCAGGGTGAGTGGATGGGTGGGGAAGTGTGCTTGTGTATATTAGTAATTTAGGCTACTATTACAACTATGTTGTCCATAACTATTAGCGCGGGACTGCCAATTAAAATTTTCCAAAGCTAAGTACTGTAGAAATGGATGGTTTTAGTTGGTTTGTACAAAATGCGCTCACTATTCTTTTGATCATATTGTTCATTTTCGGACTATAGTTGAACGAAATTAAATCGCTATATTTTAATTTATAACAAATGATCGAGCGAGTACAATGCTCTTTTTAAGAAGTAAATTGAACTTCTACTACATAATTGTATTTAGGTAGGGGACACATGTTAAGACTTAATTATACGAAATACCAGTTATCAAAGATTCCTTGTATGTTTTGTATATACATTAGGCAGTTAAACGGTAGAGAAAATTATATTTGAAAATAATTGAAAATTAATTGAGAAAATGAAGATTTTGAGTAATCAGATATACTAAATAACGTAGTTTAGAAATCTTTATTTTGGAATTCAGAACTATCATAGCTAGTTTAATCTTCATCTAGTTACATCGACTTTTCTTCAGATTGGATTTACGGGAATCGAATACCAGACTAACATAGTAATAAGATTTGGCAATGTAAGAGAAGTTGCTTAGTCATCTTTGAATTAACATCGACGCTAAAATGTCATCTGCCACCATCAACAGTAAAGCTGTTCCGCTAAGCAAGAGCAAGCTGTCCAAACGACTATCCTTGTCGGCGTCCAGTTTATTTTCTGGCTCTAGTGGAAAACTTGAACTTAGACCGGATACGGTTGAGGAAGAGCCGGCCGGTGATATCAAGAAGAGCTCGAGACGTGAATCAAAACGAGCGCCAGCAAGTGGAAAGGGTGACCAAACGAGCGATCAGAGAAACTTGAGCAGAGAAAGAACTCTGACTAGCGGCAAGGCGGCAGAAGATCGGAGAAAACGATCGAAAACTTCCAGTGTGGATAAATCTGTGGCAGTTGGAAGAGTTGGATCGACAAATGGATCCAGTGACGTTGAAGGTGTTGATGGCGTCGATCCACCATCGGACGAGCGAGCCCCTACAAAGCTTCACTACACTCAGAAGAACAGCAAGTATACTATAGAGAGAAAGGCTACTAAGGGAAAAGCGGACCAGGTGGTTCTGGACTCTAAAGTTAGACTAAGACAAAGATCTCAACCCGATCTAGCCGATCATACTCTTCTGAGTGCAGACTCCAAAAAGATTAGCAGTTTAGCTTCGAATAATTTAGATGACGGCCAGGGGTCAAATGAGGAGGAGTTAGGAGGCGTAAATCTGAGGGTAGGTAAGAAATCGGGAGCTGGCGTTGAAGAATCGGGGGATAGTAAAATATGGAGAAGGAGTGGTTCATTTTTCCCTAGGTATCATCATATTATTGAAACTGTCTTCATTTTAGCGTGTATTCTATCGCTTTGTATTATTTTTATATTAGGCCTATTTCTTTGTATAAAATAGATGTATATAATTGGCTATTGTTATTACTTCATAGCGTGTAAACCTTCGAGTTCTTAATTTCTGTTTATATACATTTGTGTATATTCTGGTGAACTAAAATTGTACATTATCTCAAAAAACGCGTAAAAATTAAATAATGTTTCGGATCATTTACTATATAAAACCGCGTTGGACAATGTCTATTCGTAATGATTAAATATCTTTTAAATCTTTGTAAGCGCAAGGCTTCATGCTGTGGCATACTACAAGGAGTCGGGTTGTAACCTATTTTGTTATTGCAAACAAGACCTAACGAGCTGACCCATACTCTTGAAGTTGACGGGACTTGACCAGTAGACAATTCCGTCTGAAACGGAGATGCTAAATTGAAATTGATACTAAAATGATACTAAAACTAAATTGAACATCCTTAACAACAGGAAAGTTATAGATTTGCTTGTTGGATTGATATCGACAATGCAGCGATTATTTTTTATCCTTTATTTAGAAGTATCTTCTTATAGGAAAATGTCAACTGGATCTGTTACTGGCAGATGTCGCATTAGATAAAATGAGATGGGAAGAGAAAGAGAGGAAGAGAACGGAAGAAATAGACGAAGAGGAGGGCAGATAGAGAGGGAGAGAGAATACATTTTAGAGGAAGAGAAGGAAAGAAAGAGAGGAGAGAGGGAGAGAGAATACATTTTGCTAATAATCTGTTGTAGATGGTTCAAACACATCACGGACGCCACTGAATCTCGCACTAAGGAAGCGGTCAAGGCCCGAAAGCCCTCGGCGACTCTAACCACCAATGGTGCCGCTCCAGCAGTCTCCGGTGCCTCTGTCAGGGAGGCTGGGTCACGTGACGTCAACGAAGGCCTTCAAGGCAACGATGACGTCACATCTCATGAAGAGAGGGCAGTAGCATTCCCAGATGAGTAAGTACCTCATGTACTCTTATCTCTACACATAATATTATCTGTACTATTACCTGTACAGTTATATGTACACTTATCTATACTATTTTCTGTACACATATGTGTATAATTATCGGTACACTTATCTGTACTATTATCTGCACACATACGTGTATAATTATCTGTAAACTTATCTGTACTATTTTCTGTACACATATGCATATAATTATCTGTACACTTATCTGTACAATTATATGTACCATTATCTGTACTATTATCTGAACAATTATCCGTAAAATTATCGATACGCTTACCTCTACTATTACTGTACACTTATCTGGACAATTATCTGTACAGATATCTCAACAATTATCTCTACATTTATCTGTATAATTATCTGTACACTTAGCGGTACCATTATCTGTAAAATTATATGTACATTTGACAATTAATTATCTGTTCAATTCTGTGTACAATTATATATGTTCTTATTCCTATCATTATATCCAACTAGCGGTATTTTAGTTTAGTATGGATAGAGATTTGGCTACACTATTTTGATTCAAAGACGACAGTATGTGTGACCAGGGATACTATGCAACTGCCAGCCATCAACCTCCAAGAGGAGTTTTTTTATCATCTTAATTTAGCATTTCATCCTGCTTTATAGGAAGCCATCTTAACTCATCAAAATTATGTAGGCTACCTATTACTAAATCTTGATACATTTCTCTCGGTAATAAATTTCGACTTAATTTTCAGGTCATAATATCCCATCGTTTGCACTAATTCACAGTGATTGATTGATTAATTCAAGATTGTGCGCCAAACATTTATCGACTATTTTATGGTTGCAGAACACTAGCTGGGAGTGAAATTGGTCAGCGTGCTAATTTAGAAGATCGGGGGGAGCTGAGCCCCAAGTTGCGGGGGGGCAGCCTGGACAGCCTGGAGGCGGTGGACAGCGTCGAGGTGCTCCACATCGAGCAACCCCACCTGGTGCAGCCCTCCGAGGTCGTCATCTCCACAGCTGTGTGTGTGGAGCAGCTGAAAACAGCTGTGGGCGTGCGGCAGCAGCAGCAGACGTCGAGCAACAGCAGCTGTGAAACACTGCTGAGTGAGTATATCCAGCGAGTGGGACACACAGATATTATTATCATAGTTTAATTCATTATATTTATTATTGCTTTATTTCAGGCTTAATAACCCATACATGATATATATATATAATATTATATATATATATATGCATGTACATATATACATGTATATATATATATATATATATATATATATACGATATATTTCTTTTGACCATGACAGACTATATACTGTACGTGTATATATATATATATATATATATATATATATATATATATATATATATATATATATATATATGTGTATATATATAGATATATATATATATATATATATATATATATATATAGAGAGAGAGAGAGAGAGAGAGAGAGAGAAAGAGAGAGAGAGAGAGTCTATGGTAGAAATAATTAGGCCTATACGTTTTGCTTATAAAGGTGTATACTGCTTGTTAGCTCGTTTGTACGTGTTATGAATTTCGCTTGCTTGTATTCGTGTATAGACGCTTTGAGGGAGAAGAACAGGCAGATAGAAGAGACCATGAGGGAGAAACAAAACCTAACAGCAGACATTCTGCAGATTCCAATCAATGACTACATCAACATCGCCGATGTAACTCTATTGTATTTACTCGTTGTAATTCACATCCAATTGATTTATGACAAATCTGATTCTGAATCTATATAATCTATATATAATCTAATTAACTACTCAGTGAATTATTAATTAACGAATTGCGAAGAAAATTCTGTTTCTGATCTTTTTGATAGTTTTTGGTCAAGTATTTGCGTCAAACAATATATTGTCAGTACGTGCTTCACAAGAAATCGTAAAGGAAATTCTCGACCCGATTTATATTCACCTGATAACTCTTGGTAGATGTTAAAATAATTTGTATCACAATTATTTTCCCCTTCAATCTCAGAGTTGTAAAAAATGGTATTTATAGAAATTGTGATATTTTATTAAGCATTTGTGTGTTAACGCCGGATTACATCTGCACTCTTGATGCGCGAAAGTCTACCTTTCAACAACTGTAAATGCCAGCTTCACATGATGCTCAAAAAAAATTTATAAAGCTAGTAAAACTAAGGTTAACGTCAGTTTCCTCACTTGAAAGCGATGTCAGTGCCGGGCGAGCCCTGGATTTGAACCCCGCACATACTGTTCCGCGGTCGAGTATCTTACCGAAGTCGCCACTGGCTCCAGCCTCCCGTTATATAGTAGACAGTTACTCCTCCACGCTCGTAGTTTACTATAAATTATTTTTAACGAATTCACTTTCAATTGTTCACCTGGAACAACGTGTTGTTGTTGTCAGATGGTTGCTGAGAGTGGGGAGACCACACGAGATGTTAAAGAGCTACTGCTGGGGTCATTAACTCAAGTTGACCTACTAACCCAATTAATTAATGAAAGACTCAGTCCAGAGCCGGAATCTAGGACAGGTTTGTATGTTTGTCTACTTTTAGCGTGTATTGTTTCTAGAATTTTCATTTAACTCACTCTTTATTAAATCTCGTCCTTTCCGCGCTCATATACGAAATGAAGAGGAAGGGAAGAAAACTTGTAAATACATAAACTAGGCAAGAAATTAAAATCCAGTGAAATCCCAAAGCACGTACGCTTCTTCTTAATGATTTGTGACAACTTCTAAAGTTATGTGATGCCTTAAAGCTATGTGATATATTAAAGCTATATGATATATAAAAGCTATGTGATATATTAATAGCTATGTGATATTAAAGCCATGTGATATAAATTAGAACTATGTAATATTAGATTAAAGCTATGTAAAATATTAAATTTCTTACTAGAGTTGGTGTATTGTCAAGGTCAATTTGTTGTATCGTAAGTACGTTAAAAATCTATTAATATATAATATAACCTGTATTTTGAAATTGCATGATCTAACGTTTGAGTAATACTGTTAGATTATGTTATTTATTTATTGATCGATCGACTGATTGATATTCTGACTGATTAATTCCTTGAATTGTTAATTTATTTACTAAGTACGCTGATTGAGTATATTTATTAATTTTTTATTGGTTGACAACTTGATTTATATATTTACAAATTGATTAATTGATTCATTCGTTTATTTCATTTATTTCATCCATTTATTTATTTAATCACACATTCATTCATTAACTGACTAATTAATTGGTTGATTGATGTAAGTTGGTGGACAGAGGGCGCCACATTCAAATAGAAATCAAAGCGACGAAGACTGCAGCACAGAGAACGATGACGATGGTTTACCCACCCCCACCCCAGGAGGCTCCACCGCTCTTACAGACCCTGGGAGGCTACAAAATATTCCTTCCCGTGAGGGAGAGGCCGGGAGGGTGGAAGGAGGTGCCACGCAGAGATTTGGGGGTGCGTGCGGGGGGAGTAGTGTACCCATTGTCATGTCCAGTGCCCAGCTTAGACGAATTTCTTTAAATCTACACAGGCATCTTACTCGACTAATGGTTAGTATCTAGCTGTCTCTCTCTCTCTCTCTCTTTCTCTCTCGCTCCCCTCTCTCTCTCACTCTCTCTCCCTCTTGTAGCATCTTACTCCAAGTAGTTTCGTGAATACATTTATATAGCAATTGCTTGCTATTATACTATATATGCATATATATAATTATATGTATATATATACATATATATATATATATATATATATATATATATATATATATATATATATATATATATACTATATATATACATATATATATATACAGGGTGCGCATTAAAAAAATTTCCTCCTAGCACAATTATGATAGCTTAGCCAATTATTGATATTTCGCCTTGAAATTTTACGGTTCTCTTGTGGAGGAATTTAGCCACTAGCTGACCAAATTTTGTAAAAATATTTTTAAAGGAACCGGAGTTATCCAAGTTTTGTGAAAAAATTGATTTTTTTCATTTAAAACGCAACGTTAAACGCCAATTAGAATAAATTCCTTTTTGAAAATGTGCTGACCCTGAAAAAGGCCGTTAGATGATGACGACTCTGATATTGTGCTACAATGTATTACACTAACACTATTCTGCCGAAACTGATTGAAGACTGCAACAAGTTAAAGGCAAATGATTTAGTTTTTCAACAGGATAGCGTGCCGGCTCACACTTCACTTCTGGCGCAAAACTTCCTTGTACAATATAGCCCAGACTTCATTAAAAAGGATGACTGGCCTCCAAATTCTCCAGATTTTAATCCACTTGATTCTTTGTCTGGAGACCCATGTTGGAAAAGTATCGTGCTTTCAAGCCCAAACCCAGAAACACAATGGAATTAAAGGCTGTTCTTCAAGAGTTCTGGAAAGACCTACCACAGCAGTCCATTGACAGCGCAATTTTATCTGTAAGAAAAGACTTTTGGCCGGCATTACAGCCCAAGGCGTTCATTTCGAGCACACATTGTAGCACAATATCAGAGACGTCATCATCTAACGGCCTTTTTTAGGGTCAGCACATTTTCAAAAAGGAATTGATTCTAATTGACGTTTTATGTTACGTGTTAAATGAAAAAAATCAATTTTTTCGCAAAACTTGGATAACTCCAGTTCCCTTAAAAATATTTTTACAAAATTTGGTCAGTTTGTGGCTAAATTCCTCCACAAGAGAACCTTAATATTTCAAGGCGAAATATTAAGAATTGACTAAGCTATCGCAATTGTGCTAGGAGGATATTTTTTTAATGCGTACCCTGTATATTTGCACTTTTCCTATAATTTTTACAGGAAGTGATAGTAAAGCGAGACGAAGAGAAGGCTCATCTACAGACAGAATTCTCTAGAATACAGAATCAAATAACCTCTGCCCTAAGAGCTGCCACAGCTAAGGGCCCTCAGGCCCATCAAGGCCCCGGTCGACCGGTGGGTAAGCGTCCACCTCCCCCTGCAGTAGCCCTAACCTCGGTGGCCGAGTACAGAGGGGAAACTTTCCCCCCAAAAGTTGTTTCCGAGCTAGGGGGAGGAGCTAAGGTGGGAAGCAGACCTCAGAGCGGTAGATCAGAGGGAGGGGTCCAGAGCGAGGATGACTGGAGCAGTCGACCTAGTAGCTGGATGTCTGCCGGTTCTTCCTCAGAGGGAGTGCTCGATGTTGGCGACGAGACCGGTATAGTTTTTATAATTTTTTTTATTTTCTAAAATTTATCCAAGTAATTATAATAACAATAATAATAATTAGAGTGCTACAGTCATCAGTGACAACATCGAGCACTGTTGAGACAAAATCAAACCGGCAAGCAAAAACAAGGGCCAAAAACGGTGCAAATTTCAAAATTCAGATAATCAGTCCAAAGTAAAGGGAATTAAAGAAAAGGAGGTTTAGGCGCAGGTCGCTGCTCATGGACACTGGATGGAAAAGAGAGATGGAAAAGATAGGTCTTCAACTGCCTATGGAACTGCTCATAGGAAAGCAAAGGCCGATGTGCTTCAAATGAAATCAGAAAGTCCAAATCAGAAAGGCAGATGAGGATGCAGTAAAGAGTATTTGTAGGGAAGAGCTGGATGTTAAGCTAGAGAGAGGTAGACCACAACTGACGTGGGATGAGGTAATTAAGAAGGACATGAAAAATAGGGTATTGACTGATGATATGGTGTGGGACAGAGAGGACTGGAGAAAGTCTATTCGTATCCCGACCCTGGTTAAACTGGGGTTTCTAGGAAAGATGATGATCATGATAATGATCATGATGATTTTTCTAAAATTTATCCACTTTTTAAATTACGAAAGTGAGAATGCAGTATTTAAGATTGATATTATGTGATCAATTCACTTGTTTATATTTATAGTTTGTATTTGAGCAATTCATTTAGTTCAGTTAGTTGATTGATTTGCTAACCTAATGTTCAGCAGATTGATTAATTGAATTATTAATTGATTTTTTGGCAAATTGGATGATTGTTTTGTTTGTTTGATTAATTTGATAATAATATTAATAATAAAGGTTTAACGTCCGTTTCCTCATATAATGATGATGTCAGAGACGTCATTTAATGAGTGATTGTCTGACTGATTGATTAATTGACAGACTAACTGACTGTCTGTCTGCTGACTGATTGACTGATTTCTTTATTCATTTATTGATAGATAGATAGATTGATAGATTGGTCAACTTACTAACTGACTGGTTGGTTGATTATTAAAGGGATCGAATTAGATCATCCAGATTATTTAGAATTTGAAAGTTTACAAAGAAAATATAATATTTCGTTTGTTGATTCTGTTGCTAAAGTACGATTAAAATTTTGGATCTACGTTGACAAAATGCTACATATTGAATATTGTAATGAATAATTGAGTTGATTTGATTCTGTTTGTCACTTGTAAACTACTAGGTTTGCATTGCTTAGCTGTACTTGTATGCAAAGTGTTGTTTCTTTTCGTTTATTTTTCTTTCTTTTTTCTATATCTTTGTTCGAAACTAACATGTATTGGTGAAATAAAGTCTATATTGATTGACTGATTGGTGTATTGATTTATTGATTGGTTTTTGTTGCGCAGATCATTCTGAACCATCAGCCACACTCGTTCCCGTGCCTGTGGTCATGGAGCGGTTGGAAGTGATCGAGACGACTCCAACACAAACAATCGATAACGTTACTGGTGAGGAAACGAACTCTAAACCTGTAGGCGACGCAGCATCACATGCTGACGGTCAGCATTTATGATAATTCCTCATGGCTGCGAAATAATTTAATTTCTCAACGGGTGGTACGTTTGACTGACTGATAAACATTTATTCAAGAGGCCTTGAAGCAGACTATGGATTTATCATGGAATGGGGAAAACAGACTAACATTATCTCGCCTGGTATTTGACCAAGTTAGGATTTATTTAATGTGCCGTGAATCAGACTAACGGCTTCACAGTGGTTGGTGCAACAGATCCACATCAGAAATGTTATCCACCTTCGGTTTTGTCGGCCGACGATATTTAGGCGAGCAAGTTAGGGTTTGAACCCGGCACCTGTAGATACACAGGTCAGAAATTTTATCTGAGCGCCTAATGCCCCGACCAGCTAAATGTGTCCATATTTTATTCTTAATTGGAAGAACATCCTAGTTTAATACCTTTTCAAATTGTGCAATGAAGTATTTATTTAGAACGTAGGGGCCATGAATTTATCTTTGTTCAATTAGAAGTAGGTGTACTTTTATTATATCCTTGCAACAGTCGATTGTAATTCTCTATAGTCTTAGTTTACTGTCAGTTAATCTAATTGGTTTATATTGTAATTAGAGATGGGAATCGAACCGAACACGAACCTAACCCTAAAATCTAGAATTTTGACCGAACCGAACTCGAACCCAGACTCTGACCAAACCCGAACCGAACCCTAACCCAGACTCTGGCCGAACCGAACCGAACCCAGACTTCGTCCAAACCAAACTGAACCAATCTCTTGGAGCTCCTTTCTACTTCACCAGCCTGACATTAAATAAAGATAGTTAGAACAATACAAATATGTATTAGTTTTTGCATTTGCATGTCTTACAGTATCTAACAGCATATATTCAGGTAAGGCTGGTTACGACACAAATTTTAAAATGGTAGCGGTAGAAAGGAATGGTAGCGGGAAGCGAGACGGGCCTACAGAAGATAATGGATAGTCTGAATGATACGGCATTGAAATATGGAATGAAGATTAACATCAAAGAGACAAAAGCAATGAGAGTATCCCATAAAAATCTGAAAATGCTTGACTCAATCTAGGTGGATTTGTTCTTGTTAAATTCAAATTAGGAATTTTTTTCTAATTTTAGTGTGCTACCTTAATATTTTTGCAGCCAGATTTACAAATAATTATATATGACATTCTATATGTGTTAAGGCTATCTGGAGTAAATAATTTTGCACCATAGCGATGCAATAATTTCATAACTATTTTCGTAACTTCATAATTGATCTGAGAGTTTAAAATTTGAAACCCTAAGGTAAATTATGAAGCTTATTATTGGTCAGTTGATAGCAAAACGGTGTATATTATGATCATTTTGCTATGGAAGTACACACGTTTACCAAATCATCTTTATTTGACATTTTTTGTTACTAAATTGCACTTTGTCTCTGAAATATTGGATCAAATTTTAGCCAAGATATTTCCACTTAATTATAAACGTATCTATAAGCCTATAGCGACAATCAAAATTTAAAATTGATGATGCATTCTATTTACTCGTTATAATCAAGGAAAAAATTTCAGATACAATAATAAAGCTAAATATCTATATTTTGAACATTTATTGGTCAACTAATAATATTTTTTAAAATGTATAGGAAAATATACCACCTCTCTCCTTTTTCATTGTCATATTTTTACCCAGGTGAAAAAATGCGGCAGCTATTATGACTTAATGAATTCTTAAGCATATTTACCATAAACCATTTTAAACATGTTTGTCGTAACCATGATTATTATAAGTAAAGTTAAACAATTGCAACATTATCCAAACCAAACCATTTCGAACTCGAATCGAACTCTTGCGAGTTGGAAAGCAAGCCGAACCCGAACCCTTGTTAGAACCGAACCCGAACCGAACCGAACTTTCATTTTCAACGAACCGAACCGAACCCGAACTCTGGTAATTCATAAAATTCCCATCTCTAATTGTAATGCAAGAGTAATGATATCTATGCGACTGATACACTACACCTATACTTGATTTCAATCTATACACTATTAATGTGTTAATATTTAAATGAACCTTTCGCAGACATTATCATGTAAGTAAGACATCTTGGCCTTCAAACGCACCTGCGAGTAAATTTTAGAGCGAGGAAAATCAAGTTCTGAGGTGTTTTTCAGTTGTTTTCTTTGGTGTGATCATATTCTGCCGAAATGGGATCTTTATGCTTAAGTGTCTCCCAAATACCAGTTTCGGAGTTTGTAATCACGGTACATTTCTGGAATTACTTAATCTTTGACTATTGCTAAACTATTCAATTTCAAGTTGTACAATTTCTTTTAACTGTGAGTAAACTAAGAGCACTTGAGAATTCTGTCATATACATTAATGTTGGTGCTTTTAAGTGTTAGTATTAGTGCTAGTTTTGGTGCTAGTGCTAGTTTAGTGCTAGTGCTGGTGCTTTCATGTGTTAGTGCTTGTTTCTGCTTGCTCTAACACATCTTGATTTCTTTCCTCTGTTGCATTTTGTTGTTTTGTTGTTCCATATCTTTTGCTAATTATTTCTGCGCTAATTTAAAATAGTTCCATGCAAAATCAGATGTGAAACAAATTCTTTGCATATGTATTACTGTGATTATGCATGCATTTCTTTAAATAATAAACTATACCATTATAGTCTGAAACTGACGATAAAATTCTCTTCTATAAGTATTTCATTCAAACTAGATTTATATTATGATCCGAACTTATATCAAAATAAACTTGTATCAAACGTTCTAGAAGTTTTTCTAAATAAAATTATATCAAGGTTCTTTGGAACTGTATGTTAAGTGTGAACGTGAACGTAATGATATCATTTTTCAAGGCTATATCAAAATAGAATAGTAGACAACTTAGTTTTCATTTAAAAGCTCAATCAGCATTTATTTATGATTACTTTTATATTATGAATTTATGATATTACTCAAAGTTTAATTGATTAAGACTTTAAAGATTTATTTGTTGTTTTAATTATTTATTTTAATTTTAATTTTTAATACTTAACTAGTTTGTTAGTTGGAAATTAAATAAAGCAGCGATTTAAAATTCATTTCCTTTTTTGATCACAATCAGGGACATTTTAGACAGCAAATAATAGGCTATTACATACTCAGTCCTACAGAAGCGCTAATATAGAAGCGGATATAATGAATTTGAAAATATTCAAGACATTGAAAGTTCATTAATTCAAGTCATGCATTTAGATTTGTTTGTTAGGTAATCTACATTTTATGTGATACATATGCACTGTATATATTTTTATGATATTATTTTACTTGCTTTGATTAGTAAAAAATATGTGAAATTTGTTCCATATAATTAATGCAGTTGATATTATGCAAGCTGACTTTTACTTTGCGATTTTTTTGGTTACTTTTGAATAACTGCGGGTTTATGGAGTTGATGACGCTCATGACAATGTCATTATAACTTAGAAAAGCCGCATTCTATGGTGTTACAACATGGCTTTAATTAATAAATGATTTACATTATTAAAATAAACTTACAGTATTCATCATCAGCATCATCTTACCTTAAATCCCAGTTTAACCAGGGTCGGGATACTAATAGACTTTCTCCAGTCCTCTCTGTCTCACACCATATCATCATATTTTCAAACTTAAAAGTATTAAAGCATTTAAAATATTTTGCAACTATAATTTTAAGTAAATCCTTTTACCGCAGTACAACGAATCGCGTAGTTTGTATTTTGTTTAATGCTTCAATATAAAGTAATATTTTGTCTCCTTTTCTACCCCGGCAACTGCGTATTATTCGAAATAGTCTGTACATGTACATGCGTCCTTAACAATGGTCTCAGTTATTGTATCAAATCTGGATGCAGCTGTCCGAGTAATTTTGATATAAGTTGTGCCTTTTTGTTGGAAAGTAGCTCCTAAAATATATAGTCGGTTGACTGACATGTAGGCTACTAATATATATAAAGAACATTTTTTGTGTTGTTTTAATAATTAAATAAAATGAAGCCAATTTTTTGTTATCTTCGATCATTTGCTAATCAAATGTAGTAATCAAAGATATTTGAAAATTTAAACTTTTCTGTGGTATTATGTAGATCTACATTTAACATACTGCTGCATACTGACTTCTTGTCTATTTCAATATCGTAACATTGCAATTCATTCAACACATTACTGTTCTCAATGCATACTATCATTCTCCGATTTGCTATGAATGTGTCGCAACTCGGCATCTTAGTTTATTGATGTATTGATTGATATGTTCGTGTTAACAACAGATGTAGTTAATTGTACTTGTTAAAAGTACTATATTGTACTTGTTAGCAGTACCGTGGATAATCCTATCACGATGTTTCATTGCGATTTTAATAGTACTTGTTAAAAGTATTAATTCATATCACTATGCTTCATTGAAATTTTGATGCCCTTATCGATATTCTGCAAAAAAAATTCAATCCTAAAGGATTGCAGAAACAACTGTGGGCAGTTTTAATTTTTAAAATCAAGTCCTATCCATTTCAGAAATCAATAGGAAAAATTCAAGTTCTTAGTTGTGAATATATTCGAATATTCATCTGCTTGGAATTCGTAGACCAGGTATTTAATTTGAGTGATTACAACTGCTTAAGATCATCAGATGAGCTTACGGTATAAACTAAATCTACGAATCTTGACGTTTGTGATTACGATCAATCAATGTATTTTCAACCCCCGGTTCTTCACCTGAATGAGATGTCAGGGTCGCTGGACACAAAGACCTCATTCATCCCAAGCGTTGAAGATGTATTTTTCAGCCAAATAGTAATTTTACCTCCTCCCACTTTTTATGAAGCAATTGTAAGTTAAGAAGCGTGGACCAATCTTTGTGATAAAGAAGTATTAAGGTTGAAAATGACACTGAAATTATTGTTGTTTTACCTTCAAATTTCAGTTATCTGCAATAACAACGCCTGTTATTTTCTTACATCTTTCATGTATTTAATTATTCACTAATTGTATAGATGTTGCTTTTAGTCGATGTACTATTGCTATCATAGTTGACTTTGTGTACAGTATTTCTATTTTGTGCACACGATTGTTTTGTTGGTTTGTATTGTTTAGATTTAACGTTGTACATAATAATGTATATTGTACAGTTCCGTACGATTTGTAATAAAAACAAACCGACTTACTGTAACAGTTTAATTAAATTGTATTAAAATGCATAGTATTATATCGTTGATACAATCACTCAGTATTATTTATTTAAATAGTTTATCTCACATCTCACTTTGTTGTGCCCGAGCTGTTGAAGAACATGCCAACCGTAAACAGCGCGTATAGTAAGAGGCGACTGAACAAGAACTGAGAAAGGCAAAGAGGGAAGCCACCCAAGAAGCCACATTTTACCAAACATTAGCAACATTAAGATATTGTTTGGCACAACCATTTGTGAAGGGATTAATTCATCAATCGATGGATTACACTTTATGAATCGTGAAAGCAAAAATGAATATAAATATGTACCTAGGTTGTTAGAATCAATCTGAAATCGATTTAATCGCTGACTTATAGGCATCGATGATTTTAAATCAGACTCGGCCAGATTCAGAAACCTAATTAATTCTATTATTTTTAAATTCATAGTTGCTAATAAGGAGCTTATCCTATAAATCTGAATTCAGTTTGTATGTACAACAAATCATCAGTAGGCACAGAGTTAAATCACAGGTTAAGACGATATTAGGGACATGCAATTTATAAAATATATCTGTTCTGGCCAACTAGTTACAATAAAAAACAAATTAAATTATAATATCTATAAATATATAACCTATCTAAGTGAATAATTCTATATATTCATTATACAGTATAAATATAAAATGTTGTCTATTACAAAAAACACGATAATTACGTTTTAAACCGCTGCCGCCAAAAACCTTTTGATAGAGTTTCATAGCGACATTTATAACGAGCTGGTGTACTCCTATGATCAGGAGTTGTAGGAACCCATGCTGGGTTTGGGGAGAGAAGAGAGGAAATAATAACAACAATTAGAGTGCTACAGTCATCAATGACAACATCGAGCACTATTGAGACAAAATCAAGCCGGCGAGCAAAACGAAGGTCCAAAAACGGTGCAAATTCCAAAATCCTGAAAATCAGTCCAAAGTTATGATAAAGGAAACTTTCAGAGTAAGGTGGCTGGATGAGTTGGAAATGGCCACGGGCGTGGGACTCACTGTTCTCAAATATCGATCGTTTAACAGAGTAAAGTGGAGATGAGGGTACCTGCAATGTACTATCTCTTAATTAATTATACGTTTAATTCTAACAAATCAGCGCATATCATTCAAATCAATCATATTGCGCAAATCTCATACACATACATGTATAACTCTAAGCACTTAAATCTCACTTGTTACAGAGATCTTTCAACGTAGGCCTATTACAGGAATCTTTAAACGTAGGCCTATTAGAGAAATCACTAAGTAGGCCTATTACGGAAATCACCAATCGTTCAAACGCTCATATTACTTAAATTGCTCAGATCATTCGCATCACTAAAATCACTGAAAACAGACAAACTCATAATAAAAACAACAACAATTAGAGTGCTACAGTCATCAATGACAACATCGAGCACTATTGAGACAAAATCAAGCCAGCGAGCAAATAGTATGTACAATAACGGTGCAAATTCCAAAAATCTTGAAAATCAATCCAGAGATAAAGGGAATTTAAGAAAAGAAGGTTTACGCACTTTTCATGCTTCATTGATCGGGCGTGACCTTAAGGTCTGCAAGTAGGACATGGTGAAAAGGCTGAAGGAGCTGTCAGATGAGTAAAAGCGTTTAAACAGAGAACGATATAATACACATGTATACTGACATACTATACAATATTGAACACTGTTAACTTGAGAATTGACTTAACTATATTATACGTCGATTATTGTTATCCATGCTAGTGTTCTCACTGACTCATAATACTGCTGCTAAGAATAAATAAATGAAAAATAATTATTCGAGCACAAGACAATCAATCAATAACTCCTAATTTAACTTTCTACACGTATATGTCAATACTGGTGCTACTTAGCGCAACAATTTCTAGAGTTTTCAGAAATGTAATTAAGGCACGTTGCTAAACTATTACTCCGTCAGACATCGCTGTGTGTTAGGAAACTGGATCGCTCGTTTGGAGAATCGACGCTGGTTAACTTGGGCAGGGCACCCCAATGGGGCCGGACTGTCTGCCCTCGATGCTGAGTTGAGGGCGAGATTGGAACACGACCCACCTGACCAGTAACTCCTGATCTTGGGCTACCTCTTGGACCTGACTCCGATGAGCTATAGGCTGACTCGTTTTCACCAGATCTAGGATATATTTCATCCTCAATACCTAATTCTTTTAACAGTTCATGAACTTCTTTTTCTTCTTTTCTTCTTCGTTCTTGTTCTAGTTCCGAAGAAGAACTGCGACCTGTCTCTGAAGGGCCGCAATGGTCGTTTGATAGTATGGAAGCATCAGCTTGCGTTTCTATGGCAACCAGAGATCTACACTGTGTCGGTGTCATGGCAACGCTGCCTAATCGATTTTCCTTGGCAGTGGGTGATCGGTTGGGATTGTTTTTAGATGAAGTGGCATATACTGGCACAGCTGAACTGCCCTCAATGACCTGCTCGCTGACTGAATCTACGTCACCCAAACTCCCCGCGCCCTCCCCACTACTTGAACTGTTCCTTACCTAACAATAATAATATTAGTAGTATGATGTTTATTGCAAGTCATTTTCTAATTAATATTTTTCCATCGTTCAAAACATCCTCTATATATACTAGAATTTTTGTCTTATTTGTCTTATAGTTTTTGTCACTGGCTGGAGTCAGTGGCGATGTCGGTAAGATATTCGACCGAGGATCAGTATGAGCGGTGTTCAAATCCTGAGCTCTCCTTCCACTGACATCGCTTTCGAGTGAGGAAACTGACGTTACCATTAGCTTTACCACTTCTATGCACACTGTATATATTTAACAAAGAATATTTTTATCAATCATACACTGTATTTAAAAGATTGTCTTAAAGAAACACCATTATTTACCTATCTTTCTCTTTAGAATGTTTTGTAACGACTCATAATGTATTTAAAATAATCAATGCACACCAGCGACACCAGACAAGATATACAGACTCATAACTACTATATGCAACTTGGTCATTTCCACCACAAAATAAAGAATTTTATTTCTTGCATTCTTTAAAGGTTCTGATTGGCCTAATACATAGAATAAGACTCTTATTTCTAAATGCAGCATGTTGCTGCGTATCAATTGAATTGTCCTTGTACATCAAATAAAAGTTATTACTTCCAGATGCAGCATATTACAAAAGCTAAAGCTAAAGCTAATGTTAACGTCAGTTTCCTCACTCGAAAGAGATGTCTGTGACGGACGAGCCCAGGATTTGAACCCCTCAACATACTGATCCACTGCTGAATATCTTACAGACATCGCCACAGGTTCCAGCCAAGTGGCGTAAGGTATATGTCTGTAAGATATACTACTGAGTATCAGTTTAATTAATATTCAGTCTCGTCACATGTAAGAATTGACAGTTGTAACTCATCAACCTAACACTCAGATGTTACCTCGACATACGACGACGTCGAAGGCGGAACCTCTGAAGGCACATCAGCAACGGGTCGACGCTGAATCGTTGCAGAGTCCACCGAGTCGTACAGCAGAGCCACTCTGCTATCCGTACTGCCTCGATGGGCCCGTCTAGACCCGGTCGGGATCGTTTCTTGCGTGACGTCATCATGATCAGCAGTGACGGCTCTCTGATCGGCCACAATGGCTGCGGTGACGTCAGAGACAGCGCTGAGGCGAGACCTGCGCCTCTGCATGTCCGGCTGGGTGAGGGATAACGCCCCGGGGCTGTGAGAGCCCCTAGAGCTATCCGTGGGGGACAAAAGGGCTGGCGAAGATTGCCCCCTCGGAATATCTGAATCGTAATGACGTCGGAGTTCCACTGCGTGGGCGTGGTTTTTTCTACGACCGGAATTTACGTCAGAGGTGATCGTGACGTCAGGGACTGGGGTGAGAGAAAGACGCATGTTGCGAGGAACTGATGTGGCAAATGTCGCCTCCTCTATCGTTATCTGTCAACATATTTAAGTTAAATAAATTATATTATATAGTCGTATTATTATCAATTATATATTAAATTAATTCTTAAAGTCTTGTTCAAATCTATATTGTCTCGAAGAATCTTACTGTGTACTAAGAATGACGTCATTTAACGTAACTGTGACGTTAAAACCAAGTAATAAATTTAATATTGAGCAGGTAAAGAAAAATAAGAACAATTATTATTTAAATCGGGTTTTAGTAGAACTATGAATAGTTAATTAATTATCTGACGATATGCTTTATAAACTTTCATACTTGTACATTAAATGGACGTTCGTCTAATACTTTCACACCACATCGTACCTTTATCTTTGTTGTATATATATATATATATATATATATATATATATATATATATATATATATATATATATATATATATATATATATAGCATTTTAAAGACCAATGTAATATAAAAATTATAATTAATAATATCAGAAAATTAATTGATAAGCTAACCTGTTCATCAGATTTAGACGAAATGAGGGTGGGTCCCCCATTAACCTGAAATGACCCCCGGGCGCTGTTCGATGGCCCCCAAGGGTTGAAAGAATGCTTGCGAGAGGCCGGGGTCATTTCTGAACTGTAGTGTCGAGAGATTTGAGTTCTCAGGGATCGAGTTCGATTCCGCTCATAGTCGTGCTTAAATCTGAGAAAATATAGTTGAAAACAAAACGTTAAGATGTTAGCCTTACATGTAGGCGCTCTAAAGCGACATTTTAACGCTCTCTCTTAGTGCACTGCCTAATGGCTGGTCAATGGTATACAACGCCGGTGATTTTAACGCTATTCTAGTCAAATAAAGACAATTTACATGTTAATTAGAAAATGAATTATTACGACATATTTAAAGACGCATCAATGTGTCTGTTAGTTATAGGTCGAAATTTTTGTGTTTAGCGTTAAATCATCAGATTAGTTTATAGATGAATAGTTTGTTAATGTCAAATAATAACACGAACACATAACTTTTAATTGTAAACTGTGACACTGCAATCTATTTCAATTCATTTTGTATCATAACTCAATCATCGCAAGCAAACGTTAAAGGGTAAAGAACTATCGACGTAATCTTCTCATAGTGAAGAAATTTTGCAAAATTCAAATTATGTGTGCTCAAATCGAGTAGAAATAAAAATGTTGGATCTAGGACTGTAGGTCCTCAAGTACAATCACGAAAAATTAAGAACAACAACAGCATATTATATTTAACATTTGTAATATTCTGCAGGCATAAAAGAGAATGTCTTAACTGATTAAAATGCATAATAGTATAGTAATACTTCAGATTCTTATACTATATTAATAATTTTATCATCAGTAACAACAGTAACTATTAATATTAGTGTCCCAACACTAGTGAGGCTGAGATTCAAGGGAAAATGATGATGATAATATTATTATCACAAATATTAATATTGTATTTTATTTTAATGATTTAAGTTACAGGCATATATGTTTGTTATAAGACCTGGCGAGCACGTAGGCAATGAAGACGAGGACTATAAGTATGAGGGTACCGACTAGCAACCCTGCCACTGCAAACGGGTTCAGCATAGCCTTATCCACTGCAACACAGAAACACAAAACCATTACTTGTATGTGTAAATCTACCCTGACCCTTACTTGTATGTATAAATCTACCCTGACCATTTTTGATCACCGGACTGGCTTTCGTTAGGACCTTACTTCTCCTCAGCACATTTCTTTTGCAGATTGGTTTGGGTGAATTGATGTATATTGATGTGTGCGTGTTGTGGGGACGTCTCTGACATTATCCTTTGATGAGGAAACGGACGTTAAACCTTTATTGTTATTATTATTATTATTATTAAACAATGTGCCTCATAGCACTGATGCTACTCAAATTGCACTATTTCTTTACTGCATTAGAGCGAGCGGACAATGGACTAAGCATGTATTTATTGGGATTAAGCTTTTTTAAATAAAATCTAATACGTAGTGTTAGTGCCACGCAGCATTAGAATTATTTTATATAGCTTCTCTTAAATTTTTGTTGTTAGAACTGTGAAACATCAGAGCTCTAAGTCAAACTTCTAAGATAATATGAAGAACTACAATATGTTTTATGCAAATTGGCTATTATTACATGTGTTTGTATCTTTACAATTTAATTATAGTGAGAGATGGTCTGATCGTGGTTTGGACCATAGGCCTCTTATTTATCAGGTAAGTGTCTTGCCTATTCGGCCTTCATGCAGTTAAAAGAAACAAATGAGCAGTAGAAAATTTTAATGTCACGTCTCTTTCATGTCTTCGTGTTTTCGAACCACTACAGAAAAAAACAAAAACATCCAAAAGATGCTATAACTGACGACTAAGCAGACTCTAATAAAGAAACTGAAACATCACTTCAGAGTCAAAATTCACTAACTAGTTACAAGTTAACTGATTTATGGAGTGCTCCATTGTACGCGATAAAGAAAACTACTGGCAGGAATTTATGCATTGAACCTGCCGTTGCCAGAGTACTTATTTAGTAAAGGCTAACGGTGTAACTAATAAGAAGAAAATAGCAAAGGAATTCTTACTTTGCACAAGCTCCTGACGCACATCGCACCTGTTGCCCGTGAATTCTGTTGTACATCTGCGATCGTAAAATTAACGTTTAGATTTTTTGTTTCTATCATACATTTTAAATATATTAAAATATGAAAATAAGAGCTGGAAAAATATTCAAAAGAGGGGTTAAAATAATAAATGACGCAGTAGAAGGAAGAACGGAGGGGAAGAGAGTTTAGGGCAAGATGGTGATTTTATATGATATGATATTTTTGAATGTTAGATGATTTGATATCGCATTCGTATATTGATATGATATGATAGGCAGAGGAGAGAGATATGTTGAGATGGTAGATGCCATGGACTTGCCACTAGGCAGCAGGTTATGAGAGATTACAAATGTTAGTGATTATATAAAAGTATTCGATCGAATATTGGTTGCGTCAGAAGCATGCTAAAATAAAGACAAATTAAAGCTTGCAATGTTACAACGAAGAGATATAATAAATAAATAAATAAATAAAATAAATATAAATATAGTGAATAAATAGTAAATCTAACAACCAAAACGAACTTCACGTTTAGCGCACTGCTAATGACTAAACCTATACAGCTTTCGATTAGATTGAAGAAAATTAGCTTACAAAAACAGTATGCATTACTTAACAGGACATCTGTAATCCTATATTTGAACGACCATTCCTGTTGCGATATGAAATGAGCAAATTGAAGTTATTTTCGCTTACCTACAGTACGGCATATTAGCTGGGGCTTTTAGAAGATGACAGGTTCCTCCGTTCAGACAGAAGGTTGCGTCCATGTAAGGACTGCATGGTACTGTGTTCAATTCGTCCTCAATCATCCCGTCCATATCTGCGATATAGACGTGCAAAATGTAGCATTACGTATCATCACACGCAACCGCAGTTGAGTTTATTCTCAAGATTTCGGTTCATTAAGGAATACTGAAATGCACACTTTTTGCTGGCAAGTTGTACTTGTAATAAATTTAAATTTCTGTGGACACCAGAGTTTCTTAACTGCTTTTTTTGATTAATATTCAAGAATGCAGAAATGCTAAACCTCAATTAGCGAGTAGAAAAAAGTTAACCGCGAAATATTAAACAGCATTAATAACATCCCCGTATTATCCATATAATTGCACATCTGTTAGAGCGTATCGACAGCATTCGACTTGCAGGCAGCACACCATGTGAATCAATCTCGAATAATTGCAAGAATCATTAAATTGATTTTAGAATATCTGCACTAACTGATATTTTTACTGTAACTCACAAACCTTGTATATTTGTGTAATCTTGTTTCCTATTGGCTGACGGATTCGTGACGTTGATGATGACGTGGTCGCTATTGACTACGCGCAGAACATTTGCCGCCTCGCACCAGTAGGCACCGGTGTGCTCTGTGCCTAGCGCTCTGAACGTCAACTTCGATTTGCGCTTCTTTCTGCAATAATGAATGTGATAGTAGTTATCGCGAAGCAATATTTTAAAATCAATTTAATTCGCCACAAAACATCATCATCATCATCATCTTCCCTTAAATCCCAGTTCAACCAGGGTCAGGGTCAATACAATACAAATAAAATAAATTTCATTTAATCAATTAAGCTCGGAAATTATTGTTTAAAATTGAGAAAGGCGTTCGCGAATAAATGCGTTTATTTACAAGAAGATCCAATGACGAAGTGGTAAGGTAACTATAGTTTTTTCTTATAGTTTTTGTGACTCGCTGGAGTCAGTGGCGATGTCGGTAAGATACTCGACCTTTGATATGGCTTCCACTCTCATTCAACATTCTATAGATATACCTTATCTAGCAGAAGAATTCAAAATAAAATAAATAATTAATCATTAAAATAAATAAATAATAGTACATTGATGCGCTTACTGATTAATGACCACTGAGGTAGTTTGCCGGACGGGTCCTCCCTGATTATACCACGTGACCACGGGCAGAGGTTTTCCTTTAACTGTGCACGTGAGAGCAACCTTCCTGGAGACACCCTTGCGCAGCACACCTCGGGGTGTCACAGACACTTCTGCCGGACTTCCTGAACAATTAAAACAGTAGAATTAATGGTGTTGCTCAAGAGATAAAGATCGAAAAATAGCTTCAGAATTTAGTCAACCTGTTGATCCATCGAAACATATATTTTTAACTTATAAATCTGCTTCAAACAACGTACTAGAAGAGTGATGTAGCCAGAAATTTTTAGATGGGGTAGCAGTGGGTGGCAGCTTAAAGTAATGGGGTGATAGCTTACATTTTAGTGGATAAGGCATACGTAGATAACCAATACAAATTTATTTGGATTGGGGCAGCTAGGGTGGCAGCCCTTTCATTTGGGGGTAGCTGCCCACGTGCCCGCATTAGTTACTGCCCTGTACCAGAATAAGAAGCCTGCCTCAGTCAGCTGAAACCTTGATGAAACCTTGACCTTAAACACAATATAAACAACAGTATGTCCAAAACGAATCGTTTGGTGAGAGATTACTAGCAGGGAATTAGTGACAACTATTTAGCTAGAGTGCATTTAAATGCTAATGCCAAGTCATGCGCTTCTTAAATGTCAAAATATCATAATATTAAAACCGGCTAATACCGGTTCATGACTGAGCAACCCTTTGAAGACTTATCTTACGATATACGATATTGTGCACTCATTTAAATTAGTCTAGCGTTTGAATAACACCTTTTTCTAATACGTATGGAATTCTTCTGAGCTAGAAGCCTAAAGCCTTCAGGTATAAGTACATGTAGTGTATTTGTAGTTTATCGATTTGTAACGACATATGATGGGTGGACGTCCCTAACATCATTCTTGTATAAGGAAACTGACCTTAACATTTTATTAGTAGTAGTAGTATTATATGCACAGATGAAATAAACTGCAGCCAGATAACAAGTCAGGTGAAAGAGATCTCAGTTTCACAAAACAATCCAATAAATCCATTTTGTCAGAGATACAATTAAATTATCTTCAAAAACATACAGACACATTATGATGCAAATGATCATTAGTAACGATATTAAATATTCGTGAATTAAAATATTATAAATTTATATTGTAATATGATACAATTACATTATAATATTATAATGTTTATACGATATTCAGTAGTCGATGTTAAATATTTTGCCTTTATAATTAATATACACGGGGTGCGGGGAGGCGGGGCGGCGGGACGGCGGCGGGGGGGAGCAGTCTACACAAGACGTTCAAATAAACGCTCGTTCCGGGACACATCTCCGATCGGCTATCCCGGAGTCGAACATCTGTACACTAACCTCGAAGCTCAACACCATACCCATTATCGGTAACTTAAATTTACATAAGAACCATCAGCAGAGATGAAGAGGAAGGCGGAAGACAGAGAGGAGTGGAGGCATTATATACCGTGGACCTGCCAGAAGGCAGTGCACTAAGAGAGAGAGAGAGAGAGAAAGAGAGAGAAAAGAACCATTAGCTCACAGCTACCGAGCCTCCAACTCACGAATGTCAACTATACGATCAAAATTCTGAATATTATCACGTGATCTTTGGTTAACATTTTACAGATGGCATTGTAGATTTTCAGTAGTGAAATTGATAAAAACTGATTTTTAACTTGAGCTTTTAACTTGAGATGAACATATAAATTTCATGTTTAATATTATTCAACATTTCCTTGTCTGATTATACAGTCAGAGTCACTACTGCTATACTTGATTAGAAGTCCGATTTAAAGCGAATTTTAACTAGAATTTAATAACAATCAAATTTTGTGAAAATAAAATTTTACTCCTTTACAAATGGATCAACAGCTGGTCATAGTACACAAATTAATTATTAATAATTATATAATAGTATAATATTATATTATTATTATATTATTTATTATTATAATTATTAAGAATTTAGTGGTAAGCCTATGATCAACATAAAAGCTGATCGATTCTTTCTATAATTTATAATTTTTACATTATTCAGCAGTCGTGTCTATGGAGGCAAAGATAAGGAAGAATTAGCCTAAAGAGAAAACCACATGTTCAGTTAAAATATTAACAATAAGAGACATTAACATTCCATGGTTGCGATCTCAAAAGGAGCGCATTTGATTTATTTGTCCTCAGTTTAGAAATGTAGCCTCGTTTAAGTCGAAATTAATGATTACAATAGGGGATGTGGAGCGTTGGAATGTGGATGTTTAGACGCACAGGAGATACGAAATAAATTTCTTAGCTCTGTTTAGTCTTCCTTCAACAGTAAGTTAGGGATGTTAGCCGTTTGTTCATGGGAATAGTTCTAGAGATCAAGCGTAAATTAGCGTGTGTAATTTCAAGTGTAATTTCAACTTAACAAGGTATAGGTTAGATTGCATTATCACATTCTTCCGGGAAGATCTTTTAAAATATACGCATATATTGATAAGTTAATTACCTAGATTTAAACAGCAGTTAATATCAGGGTCGGTTCGTTTTCAGACTTCGGAAAAATAGTTGCATCATTCAAATCCCAGCCCGTCGTCATGTTAATATTTCGAGAGATGAGCTTGACGTTAAACTCATCTTTAGTCTTTCCCACGCTTTAATTACACTAATCCAAAGTGATTAAAATGACGATTGAAACCATGAGAGAATAGAGACAATTGGTTACTAGACTTTTATTATTTACTATTCTATTATTTTACAATTTTTATTTTTTGTTAGAAGACTTTTAGCCTAGAAGAAAAATTAAGGGTTTTTACGCAGACAGCATTGCATATCAACACGTTTCACCTGCATTCAGTTCTAGCAAATAACATTTCAATACTTGTGGTTAGTATTTTCATTTCTCGAAGCTCCAGTGAATCTTTATATTATAGCTCAACAGGTCAGAATGCATTGGTAGAACTCATTAGAATTCTGACAAAATAGGGCTTAAGAACTGCGCGAAACAGCTGACTTTCCCGTAAAGTTATGGATCAGTAAACTCACTGACAACGCTGAGGATGTTATATTGACGTCGGATATCATAGTGTTAACAAAGCTAGTGATTAATATATATATATATATATATATATATATATATATATATATATATATATATATACAATGTATATATAAATTGTATATATGTAATATATATATATACAATGTATATATATATATATATATATATATCCTATATATATATATATATATATATATATATATATATATATATAATGTATATATGTAATATATATATCCTATATATATATATATATATCCAACGGCTGGAGCCAGTGGCTAAGTCGGTAAGATACTCAACCGCGGATCAGTATGCGCGGGGTTCAAACTCTGGGCTCGCCCGTCACTGACATCGCTTTCGAGTGACAAAACTGAAGTTAATCTTAGCTTTTTTGCTTTATATATATATATATATATATATATATATATATATATATATATATATAGTATATACATATATAATATATATGGGCCCTATGTAAATATATAATATAATATGTATATAGATAATGTGTATATTGAGATTCAATATTTTTCGCAATTTTTGCTATTGTATGACATTTGCAATTTACATTTTACTTGCTGTTGTTTAATTGATAGCTTTGTAATTCTGTCATGTCGATTTGTCTACCATTGAATAGGTAACATTAAATTAAACAGTGGCACCGGTTCAGGTTTCACCTCTCTTCTTCTGGAACTTTTCATTGTTGCCTATGGAAAACCTTGCTGTAGGAGCATTTGCCTGTACAGCTGAACGACTGAACATTGCTAATTCAATGGAATGAAGTCAGTCATGCGGCAAATCTTCACAGACAAATCTAATAGCCAGCTTAATCTCATCCTGCTAAAACAATCAGCCTAAAGCACGAATGTCATATATTAATAATATAAACTAATTAATTAACGAGCAATATTTCGAGAGAAAATTTTAATAATAGAATAAAAGGTGCTGAAAATGTCTGTTCATGTAGCAGCTGAAGCGAAATATATTTGTAATAAAAAACTAAATTATACAAATTGCTATCTTGATCCCAATCGCAAATCCAGTAGGAAACCCATACTCCAATTTTCCATTCTGAATCTTCTGAACTGCATGCACGTCACTCAAAACCCAATCTGTGCATAATATACATCAGCTTCAAATATGGCGGGCAACAGTCACCCCAGTGAAGCATGCTATATAATATTTCACAAAATATGAGCTTAGGATATGGTATGCATTTTTAAGAACCACTATACCTGCTTAATGACTATTCAATGTGTACGAATAATATACTTTGGAAAGTGCTAATGTTCATTTACTGGATTGTCCAAATTAATGTAAAGGACAGAGCGTACCATCACATTTATTTGAAAAATTAAATATCTAATATTAATTGTTTATCAAATTACTGTATTCCGGCACCCAATATTCTTAATAATCCACCTGTGTATAGGGATAAATTTTTCTAAGCTTAACCCCAAAATGTACTGAGTCTGGTACACTATTAATTGTTACAAATTCACACTTATACAACATTGTTTTAAGTATTTGGGCTTAGGAATTTCTTACAATTTTTATTCTACGGGTATATACCTTACATAAAAGGTGTTTACTTTGAAAAATCGCACTTTATATTTTTTCCTTCGCTAGGAGGCGCCATCGTGCAATCATAAACTTAATTGTTTTGTGGCTGGCAACTGCAACGTAATTTATCGTAAATATGTAATATATCCTCTCTAGATATTCAATCTAGACATATATTAAATGTAAATTAAGACATATGTTTATCATCATTTGATAAGTAATGGTAATATAATTTTTCTGTAATTTTTAAAACACCATTCTGTTAACAAATGACGAAAAACATAATAAATATATGGGAATATATAGAATATTGCCAGCCGGAAATATAAGCACACTCCCCTTCCCACTCTCCCACTAGGCTTTGTTTATTATGTGAACAGAGTTACCGCTACATATTATAAAAGGTCTGTAAAGAACATAAAGAACTCCTCAATTAAAACAATCCCCAAGCTTAAGTAACTGCATTAAGTCAGACCAATCTGCTTAATTGATAGTACGTACGTTTAACTTGGCCACTTACATGTTAAAGACTGGTTGATGTCTTTGTGTATATTAGGCCTATCGTTTAAGTTATTGTTGCAATATCCTACTTGCTTAGTTTTTCAAGGAAGAAGCGTAGGTGACATTGCATTTGGGTAATTAATATTTTAATAAATATAAAAATTACAAAAAATGGTGTTAACTCAGGTTTCAAAATTTCCGATTTTATTTGAGGCAGAGGTTGCTCAGTTCCTCAGGAATTACAATCCACTCTTCAGAAGTTCAGAGTAACACAAACTACAACACAGCTCGTCTGAATCTGTTCCATGCATTTGCTTGCATTGGGTAGGTAAATGTAATACGAGATCTGAATAATAGTTCCAACTAGTCAGTCTAGGAAAACAAATTATGTAGAGAGAGAGGAGAGAGGAGAGAGAGAGAGAAAGAGAGAAAAAGACAGAGAGAGAGAAAGACAAAGAGAGAGAGAGAGAGAAAAAGAGAGAGAGAGACAGAGACAGAGACGGTGAGAGAGACAGAAAGAGAGAGAGAGAGAGAGAGAGAGAGAGAATGCGAGAGAGAAAAGGATAATGTGGCGTGTGTGTGTGTGTGTATGTATACATGTGCGTAACAAAAAGAGAAATGTTTATATATGTCTAGATCTTCTGAGCAGAACAATTTAAAGCAACTACTGGCCATTGCTTTCTTACTACTGTTCATTGAACAAATGAGCCAATTTAAAAAACTTAGTTGATTTTTAAAATATCAATTGAGTGACAGACTGATAATGTATGCATTGATTGAATGTCAGGGAACACATAGAAGAAAACCTGCCACCGAAAATTGTACATAGAACAACGTTTTGACCTTGACATAATTACCATCATCATCATCATCGTCATCATCATCATCATCATCATCGTCATCATCATCATCGTCGTCGTCGTCGTCGTCGTCGGCATCGTCGTCATCAGGTGAAAAGTATTTAAATTTATTCAATATTCTCATCTTTCGTTGCGCTAATACAGTCCTCTAAGAACAATACTTGATATAGGTCTGACATTGTATTTATCTTCATTAATTTGTCAATTTGACTACTGATCACGACTCATACTAAACGACGACCACAATGCATGACGTCATTTCTCCACAAACAAACCGCGCCAGTGGGTTGTCGTAGAACAGTGCTTTTGAATGTATAGTGAATTCTGATTCATCTCTACAACTAACCTATAGTATAGTTGGGCGTTTCCTGTTAAATTTTAAAGTTAAAACTAAATCGACGATTTGTTAAGAATGACGTGGATCACTTGTTAGTAAATTGCGAGAATTATAATTAAGCGCACTCATTGTTATAGTAGTGAGAATTATAATTATGCGCACTCATTATTATAGTAGTGAGAATTATAATTATGCGCACTCATTATTATAGTAGTGAGAATTATAATAATGCGCACTCATTATTATAGTAGTGAGAATTATAATTATGCGCACTCATTATTATAGTAGTGAGAATTATAATTATGCGCACTCATTATTACAGTAGTGAGAATTATAATTATGCGCACTCATTATTATAGTAGTGAGAATTATAATTATACGCACTCATTATTATAGTAGTGAGAATTATAATTATGCGCACTCATTATTATAGTAGTGAGAATTATAATTATGCGCACTCATTATTATAGTAGTGAGAATTATAATTATGCGCACTCATTATTATAGTAGTGAGAATTATAATTATGCGCACTCATTATTATAGTAGTGAGAATTATAATTACGGGTGTTTAGCACTGCATTCGAGCAAATGAACAACATAAATATGCAAATACTTGCAGACTATAAATAATTTAGAGAATATGAATTTGTAAAACGAACATTGTGCTTAAAATTAATAAATTCACAGTAAATTAGATGAGTGACTTTGGTAGAATATGATAAGTGCCAAAAGTGCAAATAAGGAATGTGCAAATAATAAAAAATGTGTCAATGAATGATATGTCTTGAAGAGCTGATGGAATATACGAAAATGCGATGCTGCAATTAATATGTAAGTGATCGAAATGAGCAATTAATAATAGAAATAGAAATGATCCAACACGTCCAATTGACTACAAAACTAGGGTCTTTAAGGTTGACTCTTTATAAGGACCTTATAATTAATTTTGATATAGAACTTGCCAACATATTTTTTTAAAGAATATACTCCTAAATCTTTTACCAATACTGAAAGTCAGTCATGATTCATGAACAAGAAATTAACGATTGCAATCATATTGTTTTTAAGCTCAAATCATATATCACCTTCATTCATATGAAAAAGTATCTTGCTAGTTAATACTCAAAGGTATAATCAATGAGACAATTTTCATAATCTCAACAAATCTGACCTATCTAGCTGACTCCGACCACCTAGTTGACTCTGCCCATCTATCTGACTCCGCCCACCTAGTTGACTCTGCCCACCTAGCTGACTTCTCCATTTAATAATGAGAAATAATTCGATCAAAAAAAGGTTAGACAGCAACAACAACAACAATTAGAGTGCTACAGTCGTCAATAACAATATCGAGCACTATTGAGACAAAATCAAGCCGGCGAGCAAAAAGAAAGGTCCAAAAACGGTGCAAATTCCAAAATCCAGATAATCAGTCCAAAGTAAAGGGAGTTAAAGAAAAGGTGGTTTAGGCGCAGGTCGCTGCTCATGGACACTGGATGGAAAAGAGAGTTGGAAAGATAGGTCTTCAACTGCCTATGGAACTGCTCATAGGAAAGCAAAGGTCGATGTGCTTCAAATGAAGATTTCCGAAGATTGGATGGAAGAGAATTCCAGATCTTTAATTGTTGTTCTTTTTAGCATTATAGTATAATGACAGCGATTGACGCAAATACGACTGCTGAAGGGTTGTAAAAGAGAATCAAAACAAAATCAGAAAAGAGTGAAAGGTTGTTGAACGCAATAAAGTGAAATGTTTTGAAAGGGTTAAACATCTGACTGGCGCAGTTTGGCAGCCTATTGTAGCTCAATCATAAAGCAGTCTATAACGAACATAACGACGCTCTAACGTACGTCTTGTAAAGTTTTTTTGACACAATCAGCGATAAGTTGGACATCAGCGCTACCATTATCTGTGATTGGCTTAATTTAGACGACAGCGTTACCACTACCTGTGAACGCCTTACTTTAGACAACAGCGTTACCATTATCTATGAGCGTCTTAATTTAGACAACAGCGTTACCATTCTCTGTAATAGTCTTAATGTAGACAACAGCGTTACCATTCTCTGTAATAGTCCTAATGTAGACAACAGCGTTACCATTCTCTGTAATAGTCTTATTGTAGACAACAGCGTTACCATTACCTGTAGCAATCGGCAGACCTTCAGAAAAACTGAACTGGTATCTGTACATAGTTCACAGTGCAGAAAGGTGATAGCATAGCATAAGTTGTAACGCCAGTTCTTCTAATTTCTGGGTTTAGACATGAATTAACTGAGGTTACAATATCAAATTTGTATTTGGCTGTACCACGAAGCCTTGAATAAGACTTGTGTAGATCCGCCAACTTTTCATCTCCAGTTTCTATAATTCGAAAGAATTTTTTTTAAAAGCTAGTCGATCTTTTTACTTTAAATAATAGAAGCGTGTTGAGATTAAGGCTTTTAAACTTTTCTAAAACAATAAAACATAGCCTAACATTTCTTGATTAAGGCCCATTGTGTGGAGTAGATGGAATTTTAAAATAAAATTACTACATCGTTGAACATAAAATAAATTGTTTCATCTCGTTTTACATAAAAAAATAAAACTACATTACTTATCAACCAGCAAAAACACTCCGTTGAAGAATCGATGTCTTATCAAAATTACTGCAAAACGAATTGTAAAGATTTAAATCTTCAAATGTTACGATACGCAATCACACTACATGGGTATCTATACTAAATTAATAACAGTTTAAGAGAGGATATTCATCTTTATAACTTCTTCAAGAGCAGCTGTTCGAGGCTCTAAAAGTCTTGCAAGCTCTAGCTTAAATATATAACAAATTTTATAGTATTTGTTGAGACAACACCCTTTCTTAACAAACGATGAAACTAATTCTGTTAAATCATTTACAGGTCTACTATTAATAGTAAAGATGGTTTTGGGCTTCAAATACTTGTTACTATTGACGTACATTACAAGCCTATTGTCAACGCGCAAGTCTTTTAGGCTAGGCCATTTGTATAATTCATTCTTAACCTCGTTATTCAACTTGGCGTCTTTACGAGATTATAGCGCATATGTACTGTAATAAACCATCTGAATTTCTAGCTAAACATAACGTTTAACAACTATTCTTAAAAGTGATACATAGTAACATACTTCTACCTGTGTAGTATTCAAAACGTATGCGCAGCATAATTCGGTTAATACATTGATAAACCTGGTCTATGTACATGCACAGTTTCACTGGCTCAAATTGCAATGAGCTATACTTTATATGAAACATATGACAGAATTTTCAGAATATTCGAGATTCTGTTCCCAGTGAGTCGCACAAAAAATTACCTACCGCAAAACTAACCGATTAGCCAAATATCTTAACGTGTACCTCAGTGGGTTTGTGAATTGCAAGCTACTAGTGATAGGTGAGTGAAAACTACAGAAGATTATAAAGTCACATCTATATGAAACATCTTGGCGTACGTTAATTTCGTACCCGTTTAATGGACCTGTTTCATCGCCAAATAAATACAAATTGTTCTTGATCGTTGAGCTGGGTGCAGTTACGGATCTGTTTTAATAATAACAATAATAACAACAATTAGAGTGCTACAGTCATCAATGACAACATCGAGCACTATTGAGACATAATCAAGCCGGCGAGCAAAAAGAAGGTCCAAAAACGGTGCAAATTCCAAAATCAAGAAAATTTCCTTTTATGAACAAAACAAAACTTTAAACAAAACGGCCATGCGGAACAATCTCAGTATCGCTACACGTAACATCATCGTCGTCGAACAGTCTGCACCAGCGCATTGATTATTTAATAATAATAATAATAATAATAATAATAAAGGTTTAACGTCCGTTTCCTCATACAAGGATGATGTCAGGGACGATCCCCCATCACATGTCACTACAAATCGATTCACCCCAAACGATCTGATTTCAACGATCTCAAACGAAACGATTTCAACAGTGAGCTTTCAAAAATCACTCAAAATACTAAAGAATGTCTCAGTTGCACAGTGTGTAAGCGCGTTAGGTAACGGCATCAACTTGCCGTTACCTTACGTTACCTAAATTTTAAATGGCTATTAAAGAGGTCCTTGGGTCAATTTCTGGTAGAGATGATTAGAGAGTAAGATCTCAGATATTTACCGTTCAGGCTTCACTGGTAAACCTGACGTCTTGAAGAGAAGTCTCTTGGGCTTCTGACCTTGATAATTTACCCACATTCTTAAAAAGCATATTAAATTAATTAACGTTTGACTTTACAGTGAAAAGAAACTTTTATTCATGACAGATGACTAATCGCTACAATGCCGTAAATAATATATACAGTATCCTAATATAATATATAATTTAGCGTCGACACATTCACACACGAAGTGCAAATAGTTGAGTCTTTGTGAAGTTAAGGACACAAATATGAGAGGTACGAAAGACTGTCTGAGTTCTGTAGATTGGTACACTTAGAATATATGCAGAAAAAGTTTGAGACATATATAATTTAGAAAAGTTATGCGTGTATGAAGGACTTAATAGCGTAGAGGTAACTTAATGAAGTTTTGAATGACAGACCCTGAGGTGAATTGAACCCTCGTGGGCTAAAATCCCAGTCGCGCTGATCTGAGAGTAAAATCTCGGACATTCACTGGACTGATTACACAGAAAATGGAATAAATTACCTAACGGTTTAAACATGTGGTATTAAAAGTGAAAGATAATAATAATAACATACATTACAGTGAAATGATCAACTATGTTGATATCTATCACTTTTAATACCACATGTTATATCCGCTAGGCAATTTAGTCCATTTTCCATGTAGCCAGTCCAGTGAATGTCCGAGATTTTCCTCTCAGATCAGCGCGGCTGGGAATAGAACCCACGAGAGTTCAATTCACCTCAGGGTCTGTCATTTAAAACTTCATGACGTTATCTACATCCTTAACCATTGCGCTATTGAGACATTCAACATAGTTATCAACATAGTTGATCATTTCACTATAAATGCGTGTTTACTTTTTACAGTACTTACCATTATTTCGAAGTTATAGCAACAGAAATCCTATTGTTTCACTAATAAGCCTGCTGCAGTTAAAATCCTACTAACCTTGATGGAAAATCGAGTTTGTGTTGTAATTCCAAGTTCAAAGAACAAAATTTTAGCAAACTAGATCTTAATCAGCATACGTAAACCGCTATAAAATATGTAACTTCTAAATAGTAACTCCTGTTGTGGTAAGTGTATATCGCGAATTTATCTGAAAAAATCGATCGATGGAGAGACTATTAGTGGTAGTCAAATACCGATTGAGAAGGAATATAGATTCAGAGATAGATAGATAGAGAGAGAGAGAGAGAGAGAGAGAGAGAGAGAAAGCAAGAAATAATAAAAAAGAAAGAAAACAGATAGATCAAACTAGTAAAAGCTAAACATAAGTTTAACGTCAGTTTCTTATCTGTAAGACATGTCTGGGGCTAGCGAGCATAGAATTTGAACCCTGAACCTACTATTCCGTGACCGGACAACCTATCGATGTGCTCCTGCTTTTGCCAATTAAGGTGATATCAAAGTATTCTTGCTATAGGCCTATAAAATTAATTATAATAATATAAATGAATGCTATAATTCGCATATCAATTAAACTTTATTCGCTCACTATCCTAGTACTATCACAAACAGAAAAAATACTATACTTAAAGCATGCTACACAAATTATCCAGCAAACGTTTCTAAGAACGCATTTATGCTTCTAATGAAAATCAAATGCAAGAACACTCTCAAAAGTCTATAACAGCTGTTTTAAGTTCTAGTTGATTCCTGAACAATCAGGCACCTAAGTGCTTCTAGGTTTACCTCTGCTCATCTGCACTGCAGTACAAATTTAAATATATTAACCGTATAAAAAGCTGCGTGTTTACTGAGATCATTTGGAATTACATTGGCCTTCAATGTCTTGCTATTTATTGTTCATATCGTCTATTAAAATCTTTCCAACATCGGTAAGAAACCGTAAGTAACCTTAGAACTCGTAAGAATTCACGCACGTCAATTTAACAAAGTTACTTTGTAAGGTCCAACAATATAGGTGTAGGCCCTAAATTACCAACTTCTAATCTTTACAGCTTTCAACTGTTAATTAAGCAATAGATTTTCTAGATTTTAATCAGTTGTGATATTACACGTTGAGTTTGTATTTATTTCTGCTTCTAATTAACCTAATTGGCTGGAGCCAGTGGCGATGTCGGTAAGATATTCGACCGCGGATCAGTATGTGCGGGGTACAAATCCATTAGCTTTTAGCTTTTTAATATCCTCTCAGACTCTAAGTATTCTAATATTCTTGCAGACTCTATAAGGAACCAAATATCCTCTCAGACTCTAAGTATCCTAGTATCCTCTCAGACTCTAAGTATCCTAGTATCCTCACAGACTCTAAGTATCCTAGTATCCTCTCAGACTCTAAATATCCTAGTATCCTCTCAGACTCTAAGTATCCTAGTATCCTCTCAGACTCTAAGTATCCTAGTATCCTCTCAGACTCTAAGTATCCTAGTATCCTCTCAGACTCTAAGTATCCCAATATCCTGCAGACAGGATCAATCAACTGATGCTCACACACAGCAAGGCTGCTGAAAGGTGGCTGGTGTGTATTCAGAAATGGATACTGATAAAAGCTACGCTAGGTTCGCTTTGCGAGAAAATCATAAACAATTGTATAAATACTAGCGGAACTAGATAGCGATGATGGGGCCTTCGCCTTCAGATTTAACTCTATTACCTATATATTTTGCCTCAACGTAAAATGAGCTAAAAGTTTAGTGTCAGCTTATGAAAAAGAAGACATGTATGGCTCGAATTCGAACACTGGAATGCTTCTCCTAACTTGGGTTTCAACTTTTTCTCAAATCTTTTAGCAAAAATGATCTTGTATCAGTAATAAATATTTCTACGTGTACTCTAAAAAGTCTAAAGTACATGCACAATGATGAAAGAAAAACTAAATAGTAATAATTGGGATATACCAGGTGGATTAAGACAAAGAGAGAGAGAGAGAGAGAGAGAGAGAGGGACAAAGAGACAGACAGACAGACAGCCAGAATGTGAGAGATCGAAGCAAGAGAGAGAGGGAGAGAGAGAGAAAGAGAGAGAGAGAGTAGGCCACAGAGAAACTGGAGAAAGCAAACAAACAGAAGGTAATGCACGAATATTTCTAAGACGTTAACAGTCAGAACAGCTGTTGGTGTGTGATAGAAGAACCCTGGTGGTTTAGAAGTTGAACTACGATATCACACTTGGGTTTACGTAGTAGACAGCTACTATAATATTCATAAATGTATGTATGCTAGCTTAATTTATTTATTTAATTCAAACGTAATGTCGACATGGTGCAATTTAGAATATTATTTTAAGAAGCAATTATTTAGCTTTAATACAAAAATTTATTTATGAATAAATATATTAATATGAATAAATTAGTTATAAATTAACTTTAAACACGAAGACTATCTCATATCTAAGAATTCTATGAAATTCTTTATTTAGAAACCAATATTTTTAACTCTAGAAGTAATGCATTACACTTACACTGTGTAGTAAGTTGCTATTCTTATTAACTAACGTTATAGATTTTATATTATAATGGCCTCCACTATTTTAATCCTAGTGTTAAGTAAAATTTGCACGGATATAAGTCCGCTAAGCAAGATAACTACGAAGTAACAGCCGCTCCGTTGTAACACGAAGCTATAATTCTAACTGTGCTAAGCCAAGCGTTTCATAATTCACTTTGTCTACTTTACAATTCAAGCTGTATAGCACCAAACATGGTTCATAAAGTTCGCACTTTACAGGTGACATTAAAATTCAATAATCATGAAGCTTCTAGAACAAATAAAGCAGAAGACAAAGTAAAGTCCACTATGCCCTAGTTTAAATATTCAAAGTATGTTAAAGTAAATATTCAGTGCAATGTTAATTCGACAAATGACATCTGACAAATACCTAAGCCTGACACGAAGTCAATGACAAGTGCAGTCAGTAACTTTCCACAGATAGTTCCACTACTGTAGTGTCGCCTAAACTCTCTTTGTATTTCTAAAAGAATGTTTCACGAATTAGGAAGGGGAAAGCATACCGACTTGCCCAAGGCTTCAACTTGTGGGGCAAATTATACATTTTAAAGGGCTGCGAATAGAAATTTGACGCCAGAAGAATGTGGAATTTAGAAATTTGCTCTATTTAAATTTCGCTTTTAGCTATACATGTATACACACATAGAATAGAACCACATCATCAGGATAGTGTTTACAGTTGCATAAGAGGCGAAGGCGTTCTCAGACAGAAGTCAAATCGTGAGAGAATGAGAAGCGGGTCGATATAATTAATTTAAAAAAGAAGAAAAGCAGTGAAGCGTGCCGTTCGCAAGCCGCCACCCAGTCTTGAAATACAATACAAACATACATAAAGTAAAGTGGGCGTCTGTCGAATAACGCTCTCCATTACAGACTAAAATAAATATAATTATACGTAATACGTATGTAAAATTATTTTACTATTTTTTTCGTTCTTTCACTCTCGTATTCGTCTAAATGGCAGATCCATTGAACATATTCTTACTCCATTGTTGCTTTGACTCTCTTTGAAAGTACTCTGTCAAGCAAAATGTGTATCCAAAAATTACAGTTTAGAGTCACAACTGGTTTCTACGATGGTTTTCAACTGTCTTCCTCAGTTATTGACTGTTCGCCTCTTATGACAAGTGAAGTAAACCGTTGGTCCATTCTGCAATAACCAGGGCACATAATGGACATATGAATATAAATATGTTTATAGTTAGACTAAGCTTTTATAAGGTCTATTAAAAGAAGTTCTATTAAATTGAAAAGAAGTTCTATTAAATTGAAAAGAAGGTCTATTAAAAGAGGTCATAGAAGGTAGAATGGAAGGAAAGAGAGGCTGGGGCAGGCCGAGATTAGGTATGCTAGATGATTTAAAGACCCACTCATATGTGGAAATGAAGAGGAAGGCGGAAGACAGAGAAGAGTGGAGGCGTTATGTACCATGGACCTGCCAGTAGGCAGTGCACTAAGAGGGAGAGAGAGAGAGATTATACTTTAGGTTTAATTAGATTAAAATTCATTTATTACAGACTGATTTAATCTAATCCTAATATAATAAATATTTCTATCTAAATTACTTACCGATACACTTCTTGCAGCTATGTTGTTTTACTTCTTTTTCAACTTTCTTGCTGTATCGCTCAGGTCTTGCAGACATCCACCTTACTTCATTGAGCTCCCAAATATCCGTTGGATCTCTATTCGCAACGCTTCCATTCAGAAATATAAAATACTGTAGAGGCTTTTTTCTGTTTACTTTACCGAGAGTCTTTATTTCCAATAATCCTGTACAATTAGCCGAGTCGGGTCCGGTAAGAAATGCTCCAATTTTTACCGGAACGTAGTTTGAGGAATTTACTTTCGGCAACTTTCCCTTGAATAATTCATCTACTATAAACGCTGCTGTAATCAACTTTCGATCCTCATACCTAGAATCCACAGACTGAGCGCTTTCGGCTTCTGCCGTGTTTTGATCGACAGTGTTAGGCACGTAGGTACCGAGAAATACAATTTCTGCAATCGTAGTTCTCGATGGAATATCGTCAAAATCCGAAATTAGTTTTGGCTCAGTCAAGCAATTTTGATTTTCATTGACTGTCTGCGCCTTCACTAGACTACTAGAGTTATAAAGCAAACAGCTGATCAGCACAGCCAGTAGAACTCGTGAAATCTTATTTCTCAAACTCATTGTTTGTTTTTTGCAGCTCGAAATTAAACTCTAGTGGTTGGATTAAGCTCTGTATAATATCTTACGACTCGTACTACGGTAGGAATGAAAACTCTCGTTTTTGCTATAAATCTTTTTAGTGGCGCGGTTTAATTGTGGTTTACTTCGAAATTCTGTGTGCTTTGTTTCTAGTTAGGTTGCTTGGTTGCCTGTAACATGAAAAGTATCAGTAAGTTTAGTTGATTTAACTTTCACTATCATTAAAACCCTGCTTGAATTACATGTCTGATAATTGTTTAGACAGCGCGACTACGCAAAATGCCAGATCGCGTTTAGCCGTAGACTTTACCGACAAAGGAAGGCTGAAGCTTGCTTGTACGTACCAGAGTTGACTGCTAAGCGGCAGGTCGAGCATTCGACTGGAAGGGCGTTATTTGGAGTCGGTTGGGAGTGAATTTGCTCCCCATGCACTTAGTTTTTAAAATAAATTTGTTATCATTAATCAGAAAGTCAGAATCTAAGACACTACATCATGTCAAAAAATGTGTAGTTTGCATTTCGTACTCTTTCCCAGTTTGATTTTATTTGCCTTTTCAGTACAACCCCGAGCTTCCCTTGTGATGTGGACACAGACGTTAAATACAGTGTATGGTTTTACTAATGGAATTAGATACAAAAAATTGTGACAGTGTCATTGATAACACATTAAAAGAAAATTCAAATAGTATGCTAGTTTTCTATCAAGTGAGGGAATCTACAGAATTATACAATTACTAAATTAAAGCTTATTATACATTTTAAAATATAGTCTACATGTATAATTTTATTGAATGATTGCATACGCTCGAATAAAATGAAGAGAAAGTTAAAACACCTATGGAAAAACTAAAATATAAATGAAAATTCACAGTTTTAAAACTTAAAGGAGTGTAAATAAATTTCAAATAATATCCACATTTTATTTCAAAAATTTCGCAAATACTCTCTCTCTCTCTCTTAGTGCGCTGCCTACTGGCAGGTCCATGGTATATAACGCCTCCACTCATCTCTATCTTCCGTTTTCCTCTTCGCGTCCACATACGAGTGTATCTTTAAATCATCTATAACATTTTTTTGATATACCATTATTCCTGAGGAATTCTGCTTATGACGAGGTGGGCCCTCTGTGCCTTCCTCAGCTGATACTGACATTTATTGAGCAGGGGAGCCCTTCTCTGAGAGAACATTCCTGTTTACCCTGACAGGATTGTTTCCTGTTTATAGCAACGATTATCATTCCGTAAATTGAAAGTCACGGTGGAAAAAACGTAACACTATCGGTTGATGTAGTGAGACATGTATTTTCGAACCGTTGATTTCTACGGTATAACTAGGATAAGAGGTGTAGGGACTGATGTGGAGGCACTGATAAGGTGTAGGGACTGATAAGGTGCTGGCACTGATAAGGTGGAGGCACTCTAGTACTATACGTGATAACTTGTGACTGTTGATTGTGCTGTAATCAGTCGATAAACTGTCGAATACAAAATCCAGATGCTGTCTGAGCGTAACTGTATGGCAAAGTTTTATAGTCGAACAAGAACAAGAAAGTTTACTTCAAAACGTTTAGCTACGAATATGTAGTTACTTAGCCTCATCTCAACTCATTTTACTACATATAAAGCTGTAGAACTAAGCAGTAGGAAATTATATATCTCTAGATTAGAGTTATTTTAACGAAATTAGTCATAATCATCATCATCCTCGGATGATCATCCCTTGAATCCCAGTTTAGAGAGAGTCGGAATACAAATAAACTGTCTCAAATCCTCTCTGTTCTACACCACACCACCAGCCAATCCCCTATTTGAGACTTTTCCAATCGTTTAAATTTTTGTTGTCATTTCTGGAGACTAGGCGCTCATAAACCAAATTCCATTTCCGACTTTGGTATGGATGTTAGTGCTTTAGTTTCCTTCAACGATACGTGCAGTCACCGGTTGGTCAATTCTTCAAACAACCCGGACACAACACGACGATAATAATCTAAGTAGTAGTTTTAATTAATTAATTAAATGAATTAATTACTAATTAATAGATTACTAATTAATTTAACTAGTAGTTTATAAATTAGGCTGATAATCCACTAGATGGATCCATTGCCAATGGCTGGAGGCAGTGGCGATGTCGGTAAGTTATTCGATCGTGGATCAGCATGTGTGGAGTTCAAATCCTGGTCTCGCATGTCACTGATATTGCTTTCGAGTGAGGAATCTGACATTAACATTAGCTTTACCAGCTTTATGTACTGCTTTAATTTTATGATGTCCTTACTGCTTGTTGACTTTGTGATCCCTATAATTTGTGATTTTGCTTACATAGCCAGACGTTGTTCTTATCGTAGTAACTATCTACTCAGTTTGGTATTTTCTGCTTTTTACTGCTCAATATTTCAAAAATCATAATTGATGATAAAAATATTCATTTACAATTTAAAAAGATATAAAAACAGTACAGCGGATTATAACAGTGTCACTATTACAAAAACTAAAGCAATACTTTTCAAGTATAAGAATCTTTACAGTGTAATTAGAATTTAAATAAAAATATCGATTCTAGCTGTAGCATCATTACTTATATGGTTAACTACTGCTATATACATCTACCACAATAACAACAGCGCTTATACTGTGTATCTACCTATTGAAATTACATATAGCAAATTATTACTTGTGTAATTAGTACTGTTAACATTGACTAAACTGTGCTAGATTCCAAGCGATGCGTTTATTTTATTCAACTACGAGTGACGGGTATACGAGAGCTGAATGGGCTTAGATATCGTGATTACAAAGCAAAGCTAACGAGAAGACCTAATAATGACAGTGCTGTGTATTGAATACAAGCTCTGTACAAGCCGGCAATGTGAGAACATGTGTGGAAATGCTTTTTGTAAGGGTGGCGCAAATTCTAGAACTTAAATTGTGGACAAAAAAGCTCAAAATAATTCGACTAATATTGAAGAAATATAAAATTTATGAAAGATAATATAGAACGAAATGAATTCCATAGACGATTCCTAATCCTAATACATTGATAACGTAAAGGACGTTAAAGATATGAGCTTTTTAAGGCTGCAAATGATAAGATCAACTGTAAACTGAACTTTTCGTACTAGGCAATTAAGCAGTGACGGTGGAAGGCAATGGGAAACCTCCTCAGACGTCATAATTTTAAACACACTGAGGTACACTGAAATATGTTAACTACATTGAAATACACTGAAACAAAATACGGATACACTTGTACTGGTATACTAACATCACTGATGGAGAGATCGGCTAAAGATTAGTTTAACGTCAGTTTCCTGTCTCGAAGTCAAGTGTTTCTTGCTAAGACCATCAGATGTGCAAAAGAAATAATTTTAAGAAACTGCAGTGATAGACCTACAATTGATTGATCGGAGGTGTGCTCACTTTTACGATCAATAGAGCTTTTTAGCGCATAAATAAAGCCTTTTATATTATACATATAATAAAGCCCCAAATATTAGTTAGAATTAATTATATTACTATTTTATGCAAATAAATTGTAGTCGCTAAAACTGTGTCAGAGTTGAGAGGAAATTTAGGAGCAAACAACCCTTTAACTCTCGTGAGGATTAAATAAGTGTCCATTCTAATAGATAAGTGGTTAAAACTTTCTGCTGCTCAACCGTTGCCGCCACAGTATATCCCTGCAGACTAAACTATGCCTTATATCTATGCCTATAGCATCGTCCAGTAACCGGTGTCTATGTAAAAGTTTAATCATTATCATCATCAGCTTCCCTTGAATCCCAGTTTAACTAGGGTCGGGATACGAATATGACTGTGTAAATGTTTAATATGATCGTCGTTTAATACTATTCCGCAGATAACTGGAGTTTGTTAAGTAGTTAATACTTGCGTTTATCCATTTCATTTAAACCTTCCAAGTTTTATTAAGAACTCCCGTAAACTTTGCGAGAGAGAGAGAGAGAGAGAACTATGTTTATTTCAGTACACTCAAAATATACAGTGACATACACAAACAAGGCCGTCAAAGAGGTCACAAGTAACCTATGTGAAGGGATTAACTTGTTAATCTATACAGTGCTCTTTTTGATCATAAAGCGAGCGAGAGAGAGAGAGAGAGAGAGAGAGAAAGAGACAGACAGAGACAGGTAGTAACAGAGGCGGAGAAAGATGAATCAATGAGTATGATCAATCAATGAATTAGGCAATAGAAAGGCATGCGTAGGAAATAATGCAACTATCCCAAATGTGCGCTCCTAGATACGCGAGCATGTCGGTATTTTTCCAACAATCAATGTCGGAAATGTCTGCAGAACGAAGCACTGCATCATGCATGCTCGTAATGGCTATTCAGTTGAAATAATTACCAGTTTTACGTAATAAATGGAAGCATTGTCAACCAGTCAATCACTCAGAGTGACGAATGGCGTCAAAGGTTAATTAAATTGTTTATCAGTCATAATAATAAATGCCAAATAACTAGGATTAATTGACTGTTGGCTGCATAACCGCATGCCAATATAAAATATTATCTCGTTCAGACATTTATGTAAATAGTGAGCAAAAGATCAGAAAGGCTTGGAGGGGGTCTCTAAAGTTTTTCTCTTTTTTCTTGATTTTATAATTTAGAAACAAATTTAAAAATTCATTCTCTTAAAATATCTCCGTGGACATCTTAAATACAGCCGTTCAATGCTGCTTTCATAGTTTCAAGATACTTAATATGGAACATTTAATTTTTACTTGTCAGCTTGATCCGGTTCAATAGAATCTGATATTGTCATGGAGGACAGTAGAACTCGCATTGTGTTGTTGCTGCTGGATGATCTAGTTATATCAGACTTTTGATGGCTTATTTATATAGTGGCTACGTCTTCTAATTTGCGTTTGAAAATATAGCGTAGGCCTCAATAATAATACAAATTCTTAAAGGTTTAACGTCCATTTTCTCATACAAGGATGATGTCAGGGACGTCACATACATGTACATATACAAATCGGACACTACGCTCATCTACAACTGGAACAATAGAAAAATTAATCTTACTTTTCGTTCACTGTAAATCACGGCGATTTAAAGTCCAATTCCTCCCCCACAAGGAGATTTCAATGACATAAACAACTGATGCACAACTTTTGACTGCTGATTTATCTGTTTTCACAATTATTTGTCAATGTTTGATGAATTTCTAAAATAAACATATGTACTACTACTACTACTACTACTACTACTACTACTACTACTACTACTACTACTACTACTACTACTACTACTACTACTACTACTACTACTACTACTACTACTACTACTACTACTACTACTACTACTACTACTACTACTACTACTACTACTACTACTACTACTACTACTACTACTACTACTACTACTACTACTACTACTACTACTACTACTACTACTACTACTACTACTACTACTACTACTACTACTACTACTACTACTACTACTACTACTACAACTACAACTTTCAGGGAGTGACAAGAAAGGAATCCAACCAGCGGCCTCTCATTTAACAGGCACGTATGTTACCTGCTAGAACATTCTAACCGATTATTTTTAAATCAATAGGCGAAACCAGAGCCTGATATCGCTGTTCGATCATCGTTAAACTGAGCGTCATTCATAGCATTTCTGCCGCAGAGTCATCGGCGAGGTCTTAACGGGCACACCTCACTCTCTCGCCCACTTTTTCGGCACTGCTAGTGGGCAGAAGGCGTTCCTATTCTTTATAATAAAATCTATTGTAAGTCTGGACTAAAAATAGCGGCCGGAAGGCAGTATTGACATTCTTGTAGGCATACAGTTGTTGATTCCAGGTAAAACAATTGAGAATTTTTATATTACTTCTCATTAGTTAATTGAAATGAGTAGTCGGGAAAAAATTCGTTGACGAGTATTCTGACTAAATGAACCTATAGAAGTAGCTTCAAGTTATAAATGATTTCTTTTATTTGGAAAATGTATTAGTGTTATTTTTGTATGGAAAGACTGGAAGAGATCCTCCTGCAACTGTACGTACCTTAGGCTGAGCAGGCTAGTGATTGAATTGATGCACTGAATCGAACCCTTAAACTTCAAGTTGATTCGCATAAGCTTCAATTCTCACAATGGTAAATCCATCCACATGCATATTTGACACGTTCAGGTTAGATTAAGAGTTAGATTATTGTGGAATTCTGAGGTAAGATTAGTGCGGAATTCATAGGAACGAAATAGTTTTAAACTTTCTTGCTCAAATGCAAACAAATACAGAACGACGAGAGTTTACCTGACCTATTCGCAATTGTACAAAAAAAGGAAAGATTAGCGTCAATTTCCTCACTCGAAAGCGATGTCAGTGACGGGCGAGCCTAGGATTTGAACCCCGCACAAACTGATCCACGGTCGAGTATCTTACCGACTTCGCCACTGGCTCTAGCTATTAATTTGTACCAATAAGCATCTTACTATTATGTTGAAAACATTGGTGTGGTCGACGCTTCTGTATGGATATGAAACGTGGACATTAAGGAAAGAAGATATCAGGAAACAAGAGGCATTGCAAATGTTATGATGGAGAAGGATGGAAAAGATTAGAAAAGTTTAAATTATGGTAAACCATACTATCTATCCGATCTTTTATCAATCGATCTACCCTCTCGTAGTCTTCTTTCCTCTAGTAAAAACCTTCTCACCGTACAAAATGTTTTGATGTTTTGTTTCCTTCATGTTTTCTGCTCCGACAATATGGAACTCTCTGACAAAATATCTTCGATCTTGTAATTGTATTGTTACTTACCTTGGCAAGCTAAAAACCCATCTCTTTCCGCCATAGGTCAAAATTTTGACCCGCTTGCCTTGGATCTTGGACTTGCACTGTTTTGATCTAGCTTTCTCTTGCGGTCTCTGTGTACTCAGTCGTCATCGCGTGGTGCTTTGGCGGCTGTTTGTGTAGAGTCTGCAAGATACGTCCCTGACATTGCCTTATAGCGAGGAACCGGACGTTAAATTCTTATTGATTGATTGATTGGTTAGACTGACAAAATTACAAATTAAGAAGTTCTTGAAAGAGTCGGTACAGAAAGACAATTAATAGCTTAAATGTGATAAGAAAGAGAAAGAAAATGTGGATAGTGTATATTGTAAGGGGGAAGTAAGGGTGATTTGCTAAAGGACGTAACAGAAGGAAGATTGCAAGAGAAAAGAGTTAGAGGAAGACCGAGACATGATTGGATGATTTGATACAAATTCATATGTAGAGATGAAAAGGAAGGCTGAAAATAGAATTGGTTGAAAGAGTTATATGCCATGGACCTGCCGTTAGGCAATGCACTAGATATAGAATTGTGTTTTAATTTTAATATTAATAAGTCAACAATCAGGACTACCATTATAACAAGACATCTAACTTTGTCGCGCAATCATTTTTAAAATTACATTTTGTAACGTAAATGACAAAGAAAATCAGAAAGGAAAGGAAAGATTTTTGTTTGCAGGCTATATATCTTCGGAATTAAGTTCAATTAGTAGATAATAAATGTTATGATATATAAAGCATAACGCATAAATGAAACATAATGTACAAATTGTGATAAAAGATCTTTTTGTAAAATGAAACAATAGAACTACAATTAAATTTCGCCTAACAATCACCATTCCGATTGGATATCTAAAGTGTGGGCTATGGTCTACTGAAGAATAAATAAAAGAATTAAGGTAACGTAAATATTACTAAATGGGTTAGCGATATTTCGACGTCTACTACAATGAAGTCATTGACTTTACACGTTGGCATTCTGTACAGTATAGTTTGCACGTAGCACACTGATTTATATCAGATATAGTACTAAAGAATGAATAGCAATGTTGTTACAGTTATTATTGAATGACTAGAGATATTCCTGCATAAATAAATCACTGCTGTACTCAACAAAGGTGATGATTGAGTAAATTTCACCGATATCTTTTCAAAGTTCCTACGCCTTAAAAATAAAATTAATATACATTGCACAACTCGAGATCAATAAGAAGTAAACGTTGAGGGGTCTCCTCCTCCACCCGGGGCGGAGGTCCCCACCCTCCACCCGGGGCGGAGGGGCGGAGAGGTCCCACCCTCCACCCGGGCTGGAGGTCCTCACCCCGGGGGGTTCCCACCCCGGGGGTCCCCTCCCAGGGGTCCCCACCCCGGGGGTCCCGACCCCGGGGGTCCCGACCCCGGGGGTCCCCCTCCCAGAGGTCCCCCCCGAGGTCCCCACCCCGGAGTGGTCCCCTCCTCGGGGGTCCATATACCCGGGGGTCAGGAGTGAGCCCTCCTGAGGGGGATCTTCCTCCACGAGGGTCCCCTTCTCCCTCGAGGGGAATTTGGGGGCGCCACCCTCTACTCCTGGGTACAATACCCCGGGGAGCAGGAAGCACCCTCCACCCGCAGAGACACTCCGTTACGACCGCCACACATATTTCTCTAATTAGCGAGCCGAAGCTTGCACCGCCGACCAGGGACGAGACGCCTCGAGGTTAGCAGTCAAGCAGAGTATAGGGTCCGACCGAGGTCAGTCCCTCCTCCACCGTAAGAGGGCCTTGCGGCCACTTGTTACCGTCTCAGTTAACTGACGACGAATGCGGAATGCCGAATGAGTAAGTTAACGTCAAGGTCAGAAGATCTTGGATCTTCTCTTCAAGACGCCTTTACAGTGGGTATGAATAAATCAAAACCGGAGCGGCTCAGACGGAAGCTATAGGCTTGAGGTATTTCCAAAATGTACTGGCATAGTTTCTATTTTTTCTTCCTTGTTTAAACTCCTATTATGTCTTTGAGGATGGCTAAGTTTTCTAGGCCTTTAGAGGTTTGTTCAAATCTCGTGAGAGCTTTGTTCTTGAGATCTTTTAGTCGGTCAGCAATTGGTTGTATGCCAGTCCTCTCATACAGAGTTGCATTAGACGTGAGCTTGTTGACTCCTAGAGCTGCCCGTAGGGATCGTCTTTCAGACAACTCTAACTGTTTAATTGCGAAGTAGTCTTCCTCAGAAAATGCAACAGCACCGTATTCCAGAACTGGTCGAATTAGTTGTTTGTAGATTCGGACAAGAGTAGTAGAGAGACTTGAGCCCCATCTTTGACCTCTTACCATTTTAAGAAGGTTGAGTCTTTGAGTGGCTGTTGCCTCTTTTTCTTTGCTATGGTTTGTTAAGGTGCTATACTTGCCGAGAGATATACCTAGTACCTTCATTGAGGAAGCCTCAGAGATTTCTTTGCCGAAGAAAGTAAGCTTGATAGAGTTGCTTTTTCCGGCCTTGAAAATTACCATTTGAGTCTTCTCAGCATTCATTTTGATGTGCCACTTACAACACCAGCTCTGGATGGCGTCCAGGGTTTTTTGAAGCTGAAGCTGTGTAAGCTTGGAACCTACAGTTGTGGTCCACACGCTTATATCGTCAGCGAATTGACCAACTCTGCATCCATTGCTGACACCAAGAGGAGCATCGTTCACATATATGAGATATAGAAGTGGAGACAACACGCTTCCTTGTGGAGTGCCTGCTCGTAGTGTAAAGGGTTTTGACAGTGTATTTTTGACTTTAACCTCAGCAGTTCTGTCGCTAAGGAAGGATGAAAGGATACGGTATATTTCTACAGGAAGCCCTATTTGCATCAATTTAAAGAAGAGACCATGGTGCCAAACAGAGTCGAAAGCTTTTTCAACGTCGATTGAAATGGCAGTTGTTTTGAGGCCCTACCATACCGAATTTCTTCTGTGAGACGGTAAATAATTTCCGAAGCTTCTCTCTTGGACTGATATGCTTTCTGCCAGTCATTGAAGAATTTTACTTCTGCCAGGTAACAGTGGAGTCTGGTGTTTAGTATTCTCTCAAATACTTTGCCGGTGGTACACAGTAGACTAATCGGCCTATAGCTTTTTGCTAGACAAGGATCCTTCCCTGGTTTTGCAAGCATGGTAACATGTGCATGCTTCCATCTTCTCGGGAAATAGCCATGTTTGAGGCACATGTTATACAGGGTTGTTAGGGTAAAGATGACTTCATCCGATAGTCTTTTTAGAATTGCAAATGAGATCCCATCCGGCCCCGGAGAGGTGTTGCTCTTGCTCTTGTCAATGGCTGATTTTGTTTCACATGGGTCTATAGGTTCAGTGAGGAAGTCTTTTAAGCTACTGTCATCTGTTGTATTGGCAGTGGAGACTTGTGTTTGAGAATTAGAAGTTCAGATCTTGCAGACATCGCCTTCAGCTGAGGCTAGAGGAGATGCATTCAGTACATTTTCTCCATTGCAGAGAGGATTACTATTGATATTCCTGGTCGTATCATGGTGAAATACTGGTTTAAAGTATTTCATTTTTTCACAAATGATCTGATCTACTTTTTGCTTGAAGGATTTATCGAAGCAAACGTCATCTGGCGTTTGGTGGATAGTGAATAGGGACTGAGCAAAGATATCTGCCACTTCCTCAGGAGAGTTTGTTTTCTCATTATTGCCAGAAATGAGTTTAGGGACTCTCTTAGTGCTAGGTTTGCCAGAACCTGTGAGTCTTCGGAAGGTGCTCCAGAATTCTTTGCCATTTTGCTCATTCAGTGAGGTTGTAGAAGCTTTCAAAAGCATTTCTCAGCTCTTGTTCAAATTCTATTGCTTTGTTATCAAGGATGTTTTCATTTAAAGTAATTGGGTACTGAAGTAGTTTGTTGTGACTTTTAGAAAGTGTTTCATTGAAGAGAGATCAGTTGCATTTATTTAGTGGCCTGTGGGTTCTTGTTGTGTTAGAAGTGAGCGGCGCAGCAATATTCATATGTAGATGTAAGGAGAGATGATCACTTCCGAGATCATCGCCTGTGTAGCAAGTGGCTATTTTACCTGTCAGGTTTTTAGAAACTATGGCGTAGTCTATTAGCTCAGCACTTTCAACCTCTTCGAGGATCAATCCATGTTCCTTGATCAGGATTATTTGCTACTGTGGCGTCTGTTTCCTCAATTAGATGGAATAATATGTCCCCTCTCTTTTTGGTCTTTGTAGAGCCGAAGAAGGCATGCTTGGCATTAAGATCGCCAAGTATTATACAATTCCTGTGATTGTCTAGCAAGTGTTTAAGGGCGATATAGTCTTGTTCTATATAGCTCTTTGGAGGGCAGTATATAGAGACCAGCGTGATTACCATTTTTCCTACATAAATTTTAACTGCCACCATATCGTCTTTGTTTGTTGATAGCTCTTTGAAAGGAATTTGCTTGTGAATGTAGATTGCTACTCCTCCACCAATGCTCAAGTTGGGTTGGCGGCTTCTTACTATAGGCTCAGCAAAGTCGGCTATTTTTGGTGCCTGTATACTTCCAAGTTTTGTTTCGTTGAAGCATAATACGTGGGGGGAAGTTTCTCTAACGTAGCATTTTATTTCTTGTAGTTTGCTATTAAGTCCGTTTGTGTTTGAGTGCAGGATGTGCAGACTGGAGTGTTTAATATTAGAGCTGGAAGAGGACACTGACAGTAAATTTCTGGCTCTTTTAGCATCTAGCTCTGTCATCCTGGACTTGGGAACAGTTCCGTTGACATCAGCTGGATGGTGTTTATCCATGTTGAGGTTTGGGTATGATACTGTTTTCGTTGGCGGCTTTCCTTCCTGCATATGCAAGAGAAAAGACTTGCTCGCCAAAGATATTACACTTGTAAAAGTGAGCGACGTTATGCGCAACGTCATTGCAAATGTCAGATTCGCTCACCTTTAGTTCCAGTCTCTTTATGAGTATGGTGGCTATAGTGGTGGCCATTGCACAGGCCATTCTTGTGCAATCTACCAAGTCTCCACTTTTCTTGACAGAATGCGGAATGCGCTCAGGAACGCTCCTTTTATACTGTCGCCGAGGCGCCACTGTCACATGACTGTAGAACCGGTTGTTTAACTGGTTACGCTAACCGGTCATTTAATTGAACCGCCTGTCCTAGTTAACCTGATTTGTTTGTCAGAAATAACCTGATGACGTGTATGTATCAAAATTATGAGATGTGTGTGCTTTGTACAAACGCATTAACCATGTGTGTGTAACAAGATTAACCTGATTTATGTTATTTATTTAATTGAATAATTAATGAATTAATTAATAAATTACACGTATGCGATTATAACAATTTTTGAAACTTACATAAATGCTGTATTCCTCAGAAGAATTTGTAATTCTGCATTCAGCTAGAAGTTCATATTTTATATAATTGTAATTTAACAAACCTAGGGTCCAAGAAGTTAAAGATGAACTTCTTAGTCACAGTTTCATCTAAGTTTAGAAAATCAGCGTCAGAAAATGATTACAATATGACCTCGCTTGCAAAGCAGCCAGCTTTTAATCCTATTTAACTGACTTTACATGCGTGTGGCGTAGGCCTATAGACTTGCGAATATTTGTAAACATATTTTTCCAAGATTTGTGGCTATTTTATTTAATATTCGATTTCTTGCATATCTTTGGTAATCTAAATATTTACCATTTTTACCTTTGTAATCTAAAATCTACCTTTTTTACCATTTTAATCTAAAATCTACCTTTTTTACCTTTTTAATCTAAAATCTACATTTTTACTCTAAAATCTACCGCTTTAATCTAAAATCTACCTTTTTAATCTAAAATCTACTAGAATCAATTACACTTCTTCCTGCAGTACCGGATATCTCAAAGACAGAATTCGGCCACTACATCGTATAAACGTTTTCTACGTGTATGTCAACAGTAATTAGGCTCTAAAAATGATTCTTGATGAAGCCTGAAGTTGAACTTCTTGTACTAGAGATTCTAAGTTACTTTAAAGGGCTGTTAAACAACTGAAGCCTAACGCACCTAATGGGTGAAAGGTTAAACCACCTAAAGGGTTATAGCCTAAACTACCTAAAGGGTCAAATGCTAAATTATATAAATGATTAAAGCCTAATCGACCTAAAAAGTTAAAGCCTAATCCACCTAAAGAGCTAAAGCCTAGACTACCTAATGGGTTACAGCCTAAATCACCTAAAGGGTTAAAGCCTAAACCACCTAAAGAGTTCAATCCTAGACCACTTAAAGGTTTAAAGCCTAAAACTACCTGAGGAGTTAAAAACTAGGCCTAAATATGTATTATAATACTGAAATGATCAGTCACAATAAAGCATAATCACTTTTAATATCACAATTTTATATCTTCAGGCAGTTTGGTTAATAATTCAATTGCAAAAAATATGACAAACTTTACCATATAATTATGTATATTATAACTTAGCCTTAATTATATAATTAAGGCTAATTGAGTCAAACCTTAATATTACATTATATTTTAACTTATCCTTAATAACATAAGTGGCAGTTAATAATAGCCTCAATTACATGATAGGTATAATTATTATACAATGATTGCATAATAAATTAACACACACTTTCAGCCAATGTCATACCAAATTCCTAGAAATTTCTAACAATTGTAAAAATAAGGCAATAAATAGTAATATAGAATATAGAATATTATATTTATATAGAATATGAATAGAATAATAGTATAATGTGAAGTACACGTCAGTGTCCTATATATAAGCATATACTGTATATATATATATATATATATATATATATATATATATATATATACACATATATATATATATATACATATATATGTGTATATATATATATATATATATATATATATATACAGGGTATATATATACATGTATATACTGTATATATACCAAAAGCTGTATGTATTACTAAACAATAATAAGCAAAATCTCTCAAGAATTGACATAATTGTAGATTTAAAAATACACACTCTAGTTTCGAAGCTAACAAAATAACTAGATCTATATGCATACTAGTTAGGCTACCAATTTTCACATCTCACAACCAATAAACGTATGATAATTTTTAATTTATTAGATCTTGCATGAGTTATCTGAACATCTACTCGTACTGTGCGCATGATTTATAGTTTTAGTTCTACAACAACTGAAATATTAACAGTTTAAATTCTAATATTAGGCCAGCCATCATTCGGTATACAATTCTGAACCAACATCTACTTCCAGAAAAGTTTAGGGCAAGTATTCGTTCCTAGAATAGAAAAAATTACGTTAAGCGAATATAACTAGCATAAACAAAAATCAAAGCTTTTTCTTTTTTTCTTTTTCAAGCGCTTATAATATAAACATAAATATAACGGCACACTGGGTCAGGAAGCACAGATGCTTGTTAAGACCCATTTCTTCCTTCCTTTCCATGGTTATTCGTAATCGTTGCCTTTCGATGGCGCATCAATTGCAGCCAGCGCCGATTCAAGAATAACCTTCCGTCACTCTGAGCATTTTTTCCTTCCTAAGATGTCAACACTCGGTTTTCCAAGATGGTCACCCACAAAGTAATAACCGATTATGGCGCCAGGCTTTCACATCTCAATACAATTGATGTCTGCAGTGCTGCAGCCAGGTAGTGCCGGACACAGAAATATTTTTTAAGGGAGTTCGACATTTTTTGGGACAGAATCCACATTTTTTATTTACGTCTTCTCCGGGATAAAATTTAAAAAAATGTAAATGGAGGGGTCGTTCTAGAGCCGCTTTTGTTCTCAGGAAGAGGGTCGAATTTTATAGATTTTTACTAACACCCACACATTCTCTTGTCAGTGACTATAAAGAGAAGTTTTCGTCGTCAGGTCTAAGGGGAGAGGGGGCGGCGCATTCTGGATCCGTGCCTGCAGCTGCAGCCTGGTAATAACCAATAAAATTAAGAACAAATATTAAATTACTAATCAAAGCCTGACTGGCCATTTGAGCAATACCTATGAAGGAATATACGTTAACCTATTCAAAGACATTAATTTATATATAAGCAAATGTTTAGAAATTAGAAAAAATGTTCAAGGTAATAAAATCTCACATTCGATGTTGGAATTACTTTCCGAAAGTCGAAACTTTATGCCTAATACAGTATATACGAAACTCGACTAAATATATTTGTGATGTCATTATATTTCTTAATTATTAGACATACAGAATGAAAAAAACATCGGCCCTAAAAGTCTTTATCAATATTCAAATAAGGATAACTGCAATTACGCGTGTCAAGTTTAGAATTGAAAAGTCTTACCGAAATCCCGAAAGATAGGAAAAGATAAATAATAATATAAGAAACACAATTCATTGGAGATTTTCGATTGAGAGCGAGAGAGAGAGAGAGAGAGAGAAAGAGAGAGCGAGGGAGAGAGATGGTAGATAGAAAGAGAGAAAAAGAGAGACACATAGATAGAGAAAAAAAGAAAGAGAGAGAGAGAGAGCGAGAGAGACAGAGAGAGAGAGAGAGAGAGACAGGCAGGAAAGAAAGTATTGTTTGATGTCATATACTATAACTATACTCATTGAAGGCGTCAGATGTTATTGTAAAGTTTAACTCCCGCTCAACGTTACACGATGGTTTAACGACATTTTTAGGGATAGATGTTCTAAGAGAATATAGCTCCGTGTTACCACAGCAGAGCATCTGCCGCGGATATATTTAGCGCCCTTTTCGTCGTCTGTGAAAGAGGCAATCACGTTATTGCATTATTGTCAGCAAGCAGGTATGCTATGATGACTAACAGCCCAGACGCTATGAAAGATGCGCTAAAAAGGTATCTATCTCTACCTTGTTTGAGGGGAAGCGTTACCAGCTGAGGTTACGAAATCTTATTAATGTTCTTCAAAAAAGTTTATGACGTCACCTTCACTAATTAAGGATAAAAAGTCAAAGCCAAGTTTAACGTTAGTTTCTACTCGACAGCATGTCAGTGACAGGAAGAGCACCTGGTTTGAACCCTGCACCTACTGATCCGCTGTCGAACAGCATGCCAACAATCCATCAGCTCAAACAATACTGCATTTTTCAGGTTCAGTGAATTTAGCTGACACTGTGTCCCACTTAAGGTAAATATCGTTAGAGGCAATTTTAGACCTTTCCATAGTGTAGAGAGTTCAGGCATTACAACAGAGACAGGTTCACGAAGTTATATGTCGAGGTTAAACCATGGCTCCAGATTTTCGATTAAACATCCGTAGGAGAATGTATTAAACAAACCATGACTTCAGGTGTTGTAGCCACAGGTGTTGTAGCTACAGGTGTTGCAGCTACAGGTGTTGTAGCTACAGGTGCTGTAATTACAGGTGTTTTAGCTATAGGTGTTGTAGCTACAGGTGTTGTAGCTACAAACGTTGTAGCTATAGATGTTGTAGCTACAAGTGTTATAGATACAGGTGTTGTAGCTACAACATCTGCAGCTACAACCGCTGTAGCTACAGCAGCTGCAGCTACAAGACTACTACATCTTTACTCCCGTTTCATCGCTCAAATCTGATATCACAGGCGCTGTGGTGGGTCAGGCAAAATCTTTAGACTTCTGCTTTGACAAGTGTGGACGATGAGAAGAGCTGCTGCTAGCGCTGCTCCAGCTGCTGACGCCACTGCTGCGGCTGCTTACCCCACTGCTGTCGCTGCTGCTGAAGACACTGAAGCTGTTATTAGCAGAGTTAGGATCAGGAGACTTCGGTCCAAAGCTCCTCTGCTTGCGTAGACTTCTATAATATACGCAACAACAACTACTCAATATGTAGGATAAGTGTATTCGGCGAAATACGAATGGTGGTTTCGGTTCAGTAAAGCGAATATTAGTTGATAATATTGCGACTGATCAGCAGTGTTAGCTCTTTAACAGCAGGAAAGACAACAAGGCCAAAATATCGAATATTATCAGTCTTTCTAATATTACAAGCAATAGAAAATCAACATGACAGTTCTAGAGGCAAGCGATAGTCGGGTTAAGTACAACTGTGCATACTTTCACACATACAGATACACATACAAGCACAGAGACATGCAGCTACATCACTCCTATATAACAAGAATGAGACATTAGCAACTACTTTTAATTAATTAATTGACGACAGTTTTACAGCTGAACACAAGATTTAAGCATATTTCTGAAAGCTTCGATTCAACTTTTAATCCTAGCAGGCTGCAGTGAGTCCATATCATCTGATCTTTTTATATTATGATGGCTTAACATCCGTTCCGTAATATGACACAAATATCAGAGCGGTCTTCAAGCTTACTTTTACCAAGCATTCGTATCACTCAAAATCAGAGAACTTTCTGAAAGTAATTAATAGCTAAATATTGAACACAACATCTAGATATATTTACACAGAGAAAAGGGCACGCAACGGCATTGCATTTCAATTAGTGAATCAATACGTTCGTTTAACCAATACGCTTATTTATCGATTAAAAATGTAGCAGGTAATTAAAAAATCTTAAAATGGAGGCACAAGTATCACCCACGCTGCTTTGTGCTTTCCACCCCTAATCCAAGCGCCTATCAACTAATATAATGCGCTAAGACAAGAGGGTTTAACCGAGCACTTAAATGTGAAAGTGGTAGATATTGATATCAAGTCACGAAGCAAAATGATTTTATTAAGCACAATATTTGTAATAATTACAAAATTAAATTAAATTAATAAAGAAAACTAGGCTAACTGCACTTTATTACGATTGGTTACATATGTAAGTGGTCGAATTGCAGAGAAGCTTCTGAAGCTTGATGTTACGCACACTATATTACAGATTTACTAATAGAAGAAAAAGTCACATTTTTAAATATCACAATTAATAAAATGTGACGGTAAACGATTCAAATTTCCTTAGAGGACAGACACATACAACAAGTTTAAGGCACTATCGATCAAGAAATATCTACTTGTAGAATATCAAACAAGTTCTAAAATATTTATTCTAAATGATAAAACCTTAGATGTTTATTTTTGACATAAACTCAACCGGACAGTGAAAACCTTATGATCCCAAAGAACAGATTTATAAAGAACTAAAGTTTAAATAGCCTAATTCAGCAGTGTACAGTGTTCTAGTGTACAGTGTACTAGTGAACAGTGTACAGGTGTACTAGTATACAGGGTGAGTAAAAAAAAGATAACACCTGCAAAAAGTTTGAATATCTCAGGCTATTGTTAATATTTTTCAATAAAACTTTTACCAATTACTAAAGGACTAATTTCTGATGGGGTGGCCAATTTTCATCCATTTTGGTACATAGATAGGCCAGTTATGCAAGTTTCAGCAGAGCAACCCCCCATTTTTACCTAAAAATGGCGTAAAGCACCTCCTGCAGTTATGTCTTGTTTTTAGGCTTCGGCTGGTGTTTCTGATAGAGATGCAGCATGGTTCCCCAGATATGGTAATCCGGAGGATTACGATCGGGTGAGTTTAGAGGCCATGCATTCTTCTTGATGAAATCCGAGTTTCTCTCGCTGATCCTTTCCTGTGCATGACGAGATGCATCAGCCGGAGCACCATTCTGCTGAAAGATGAAACCATTTGGTAGAATAGCATGGCAATCATCAAACAGCTCCGGAAGCAAAGTACTGACGTAATACTGAGTTTTACCTTCTCGTCAATGAAGTTCAATCTGCCCTTACCGTTGTAGGAAACGCCATTTTAAGGTAAAAATGGGGAGTTGCTCAGCTGAAACTTGCATAACTGGACAATCTATGCACCAAAATGGATGAAAATTGGCCACCCCATCAGAAATTAATCCCTTATTAATTGATAAAAGTTTAATTTGTAATTATTAACAATAGCCTGATATATTCAAACTTTTTGCAGGTGATATCATTTTTTTATTCACACTGTACAGTGTACTAACGTAAAGTGAACTAGTATACAGTGTACTGGCATATAGTGTACCAATGTACAATGTACTAGCGTACAGTGTACTAATGTAAAGTGTACTAGTATACAGTGTACTAGTGTACATGGTATTAACTCGCTACACGTTACAATCGTTAGATGTATAGCCAGTGGGAGATATTTCCCACTGGCTGGAGCCAGTGGCGATGTCGGTAAGATATTCAATCGCGGATCAGTATGTGCGGGGTTTAAATCCTGGCCTCGCCCGGCACTGACATCGCTTTGGAGTGAGGAAACTGACGTTAACATTAGCTTTAACCTGCTTTACTTAGAAGATCACATGACAATAGGTAGCTCACATGATTTCATCAGAACGACATTACTGCAGGAAGGTCACGTGAGGAGAGATACTGATCATACATGAGCGAGGAAACAAACGCTAAATTCTAACAGAGTTCAGTAAAGTTCATTACGACCGAGTCTGTAGCAAAACGGTCACAGTTTCCTGCTGGGATCAGTAGGTGCTAGGTACGATAACGAGAGATCATTCTTCACCGATTTGCTTTCTGTAGATCTTACTAAATAGTGTCTCCTACAAATTGGTAGGTCAGCTAATATTAGTTGAGAAAGCGATAATAGGGTGCAAGGAAGTCTAACGAGACTTCGCCAGGAAAGCGTTTAGCCCATCAATAACCAATAATTTGGTAACAAAAGAAAAAAGAGGCTACATCTACAATTAATAGCAGTCGTAAGTTTATATTAACGCTCGACAGCTGTCCAACACCTGCTCTTATTAATAAACAAATTCGTTCAGAAATTAAGAATTTCGATGCTAACTCTGCAAAATCTAAAATGCTATACGAGCCGGCAAATACAAAGCTGTAGACAATCACATATTCGATCTGCTAAAATCTAGCGCTGCAATATATTTTTATTTGCTTTCTTGAATCTCATTTCAATCACATGAAACAAATTACAGTCCGATAACGCTTTACCGCATGGTTCTATAGCGCCTTCCACTGAAAACGTCCCCAACAATTACTTCGAGACAGAAACCGACCGTTAAATCAGTATTCCTCAAGGCATTAGACCCAGTAACTTCATTTAAACGTTAGAAGAAATGTAACGTTTAAATTAAAATTAACTTCAAGCTCCACTTCCTCCGCTTGAAAATATATAAGTACAAAAATATTATTATACAGTAATTTGAGCTAAGGAGAAAGATATAAGACTAATAACATCAGCAAATTAAAGCGTCAGAATTGTCTACTAGTATTAACTTTAACTTCATTATCAATAATATTACAGGCCAATGTAATTAGTTTGATGCACAGCATGATCAAAACATGGCGCTATACAGTATCGTCTACGACAAGTCATCCCTTGTCGTGTTATAAATATCTAAATAAATAGAAATAAATAAATCAAAGGTTTATTGTTAAACCGATTAGTGCAGTCAACCGATGCATAACTGGCCTTGGTTGAATAATTCTTGGACAACGCTTAAAATGTAACAGAAACAAAAATGAACAGATTTAAAAAATTCTAGACTGAATAATTCTGTAATGAAACATTACGTCGAAATATATTAGCTAGATAATATAATAATAATAAAGTAATATTAATTATCTAATTTAAAGATAAGTAAATTTTTGAACACAATTTGAAAGTTTCAGGCCTTACAAATAACTATCCGTTTCATAATAAACTTTACAGTAACAGGTAAATATGACATCACGACCTCAACAATTTTAAAGCCTAGAGTTCCAATGTGCTTAAACAAAATTATTTATAAGTCTTTCAGTGAAAGTTACGTAAACAAAACCTAAACCGGTAAACAAGAAGCAAAAAGTGAACTTTTAATTCCTGCAATATATTTACCCATGATGAGACACAGAGCTAGGTAAGGAGTCTAAGAACCGTTTAATGCCCACAATGCACCAAGGCACCATCGGCATTGAGTACACGTTAGTACAGTTCCATACCAAGAAACTAAACTGAGAAGCTACTATATCTCAATTAATAAAAATATAATAAGTACGAGAGTACATTGTGTAACAACAGTAACAGCTTCATATCAAAATTACAAGCAAAGAAGAGCTTTCACTGAAGGTCAGCATTATATAATTCTGATCAAATTAATATAACTATTTATATTCACTATTATTAAGGATCGTTATTATGTAATATGATAACGGGATAACAGGACAATACTACTTCTTACGATGTTCCTTCCTCAGAATCACTTTTCATAGAAATACACAAAAGTAATAACTTCAAAAGCGAAAAAATAACTTTTCAAAAGATCTAACTGGTTGATCAATTGCGAATAACTTTTTATAAGTATTAAATTAAATTTAAAACAGATTAATTTAATAGATTAATTATAACTAAATACTATAATCTAACCTTCAACACAAGCACTGTTTTCGAAACTAATGGCTACTACATATACAGAACTAGACAGCCCTTACATAGTAGGCCCTAACTACACATTTACAAAAAGCGTTCCACTCATAATTGGTGCCACTCAAATCTGGTCATATTATTCACTTATTTCACTATATGATTAGAGTACATAGTTCAATACGTAAACACAAATCGACATAGCACAAAATAAAAAGCTCATAACACTGGTACACGAGAAGCCAAATGGATGGGCCTAAAACACTGAGGCCACCTCGAGTCTTTCTGTACGTCAACTAAAGAACTGTGTAAAAAGATTACCGAAACTTCTAGAGCTAAAAAGGCTATAGAAGCTACCTCATTATGCACCTGATCATAATCCAACCATAGCTTGCACACTGTGTTACAGTTCAGTACAAAACAATAACTCATAACGTCCATGATTCAGTCGACTGCAGAGAGGTGAAGGTTATTTTGATTGAGAGCTGAAGCTTGAATACTGTCTGACCCCCCTCATGGTCGCTCCACCACCACCCGTGGGTCTGCAGGCCGGCAAAACAAGCAGAAACAAAGCATAAGCATAAGCAAAAGCAGAGAATAGAAAGTAGGGAGTTGTGCAGGCAGACTAATTAATGTGAGAAGTGTAAAATGGTCGAACTTAAACAACTAACTTAAGCCTTTTTACATGTAATTTTAGTACGTTTAATACTTAACTGTAAAAGCAAACAGAAAATAAGGACTGAAAGACACTATCCAAAATAAAATAGGACATATTCAGTGTATCTAAATGTCATGAATTCGTGCAGAATAGAAGCTCTATTTTATAATATTAAATTAAATATGCTTGCAGGCACAGTATGTCAACAGTAAATGTCCACATATATAAAATATCAATTATAAAATGAAACATTTGGGCAATATTAAAATAAAGCAAATAAAAAGAGGGGGAGAATAGCATAAAATAGTTTTTAAGAATCACAATCAAAAGAGTTTCAAATAAAATAGATTAACTCAAAACAAAAGACTTTAGAAAGGCACTATTTAATTACAGGCCCTATTCAGAGCATAAACCTACGCTCATGAATGCGCCCCTTTACTAAGAATCACGCCAAACATACAACTAAACATACAACTAAACATACACAAGTTTATCCACAAAGACACAGAATCTCTTAGCTTAGTCAGTAGCATAGCATTACGGTCACAAGCTAATGTCACCATATTAAGCATATTAGTTTTTGTAGCTATCGCAATGAGAAAAGCAAGAAAATCACGAGGAAGAATGAACTTAGGAAAGTGAAATTAAGATATTAATAAAGGCCCGAATGAGTATAAACAGGCAGACACATCCACCAATTTTCTCAAAAATATCGAAATTTCTGCAATATGTAAATTTCTACCCCACACCACAATGTCAGAATTACACTATTACACGAGAGTACACAAGCACTAATTACAATATAAGATAAGCACTCCTACATTAAATTTGAACAATTTTCACTATCCTACGCAAGACGAATGAGCCGTAGCCCCAAAGTGTTATAATATTTGCTTTAATAGTTTATTGTTTAATAAAGTATTACAGGGAAGCATTTAGGTATATTGAATGTTCAAAAACCTCTTGAATTAGATGCACAGCGAAATAGAAGAAATATTTAAATAGTCTCTTAAATCTTATAATAATAAACGCTATCATCAGAGGATATAAACAACCTTTATTTAAAAATCTATATGATGAATGGCTTAATGCATTTACAAATTGGCAGAATTTCATATTAAATGAGACACATAAAATTTCACGCACAGAAATTATGCAGAATGTGCTCAGACGTGATTTACCTGTAAAAGCCTTAAAATTAAAAAATGATGTGCGATACAATATAAGCTAAATTATTCTATGCAATATGGTAACTAGCATAAAAAATTATACTCTCCAGGAAAAATTAGAGCAAAGTCGCACTACAGAATTAATATTAGAAAAAACTAAAGACCAAGCACACCCAATATATTCTAGGGCCGAAAAATGAGTATAATACGTTAATATATCTTAGAAAGCAAAAGATAGAGAAGCGTGGAGGCGTTATATCCCATGGACCTGCCAGTAGGCAGTGCACTAAGAGAGAGATACCCTAGAATTCATGTCTTTTCATACACTCCACAAACACAAGTCATAAGAAAACGTCAAATATACCTTAGCAAGTTATAACGTAAGCTTCGTTTATCTGTAATAAACTAGTCAAAAGTATAAAAAATGTAAGTCAACAGTTAAAGCTAAAAAAGCTAATGTTAACGTCAGTTTCTTCACTCGAAAGCGATGTCAGTGACGGGCGAGCCCCGGATTTGAACCTCGCACGTACTGATCCGCGGTCGAATATCTTACCGATATCGCCAGAGGCTCCAGCCAGTTAGTTTACCCATTAGACTTGTTTAGAGAGTTCACTTCCACTCCATCGAATGTAGAGAACAAAATAAGAATGATAATCAGGGGACCTACCCGGCTCTGTCCCCTGCGGGACCCTGTCTGCCCGCTGACTGCACGTAGCCATTCCTCTCTATCTTCTGTCTCAACCGCTTTATCCACGTCTCCTGTTCATCAACTGAGTTAGCCAATAGCAGCAGGTCCTTAGCCGGCTGACTGTTCTCATTAACTACACACACACACATACATATTTACATATACGTATACATATACATGCACACAAACACATACACACAGTCTAACAGCAGGTCCTTAGCCGGCTGACTGTTAACTGTACACACACACATGCACACACACACACACACATACATAAACATACACATATACATACAAACACAACAGTTATATGATAGTCTAACTATCGACAGATTGGCTGAGCTTCACTCTGTCACACAAACAAAAATGATTAAAATTGTTATTATTACAAAAATAATATTATGATTATAATTATTATTACGAATATCAATAAAATAGTTTCCACGGTAATTGGTGATAACTTCGCATCTTTGTCCCGCGGTAATTTCTACTTAGATCCGAGTATAGAACTTTGCCAGCCGTGGAGCAATCCAGTGGAACAATTTACAGCTTATATCTCGTTATATGTTGAATTTTCTTTTATATAAAACTAGCGCTCATTTAATATATTAATTTAAGTATGTGATATTTGTTAATCATGTCACGTTTTTTAACTAGAATAATACTTTGAATCAGAAAAATTACAAACAATAAATATATCGCTATCTATAAGTCAACAACAATGACTACTTTTAGCAAAAACGCTATGCATGAAAATGAAAATAAGATTTAAACAACAACTTTTATTTAAAGCAAGCGGTTCTTGATTGCATCAAGGCTTAAGGTAAATACATGTTTCCGTTCCAGGAGAAAAACTTGGCAAACCTTTACAATATTGTGCAAATTCTTCGTTCTTGTCAAAATGTTCTCTGTGAAACTTTAGTCGGCAACCTGATAACAAGCAAACAAAAATCTTTACATAAAGTTCATCTCTTCAATGTTTATAGTATTGGAACGAGAGATACAAGCAAAACTAAAAATTTCTATAGACTATAGAGTTGAGGAATGGTAGACCGCTGGATGATCTCTTAAACTTAGAATACTGACCTACGTTGCCTCGCATGCACTTGTACAATAGAGATTAAGTTGAGAGATTAAGTCGAGACATTTAAGTCTAGAGATTAAGTCGAAAGATCAAGTCTCAATCCCGCAACGATTTCTAAAAATTGTATCATCAAACAACATATCCAATAGTCGATATCAATATAAATTATAAAAGAGCGCATTAAGATATAAAACATGTAAAACATCAGTGATCTATATTGAGACTCTATATATGTCTTGACTCGTCCCTCACGTAAACTTCATTCCACCGATGCCAATTTTCTCTCTGTTCCAAATATTCTCACATCATTGGGCAGACGTTCCTTTTCTTATGCAGCACCCACAATCTGGAACTCTTTACCTGCTAATCTTCGCTCTTGTTTTTCTCTTTCAACATTTTCTAGCAAGCTTAAGACTACCTTTCTCCCACCATAGACATAATCAATCTACCCTGACCATTTTTAGATCATCTGACTGGCTTTCGTTTAGGACCTTACTTCTCCTCAGCACATTTCTTTTGCAGATTGGTCTCGGTGATTTGATCTGTAGTGATGTGTGCTGTCGGGGACGTCCCTGGCATCATCCCTGGATGAGGAAAAGGACGTTAAACCTTAATTATTATTATTATTATTATTACATAAAAAAGGAACATACGTTTGCACTCCAGTGCGGTGGGAGGGTGGATAACATTCCACACTGGTCGGCTGCAAGAGTCGCAGTTTGTTGGAATACGAAATGTTATCGGCACAAAATCGTGACCTTTGTACACTATGATACCCATCCTATCCTGCTGATTCTGCAGTGTTTCTACTTCCTCCGTAGGATTCTTTATAGCACCTTCCGTGTCGTACAGTATCTACACACATGAAAACAAATACATACACATATATACACATACACACACATATACATACATATATGCACATACATACACATATATACATACATGTATATATACACATACCCACACAGACATCCACATACATCTATAAACATACATGTATATATTATACACATACATACACATATACACATATATACTGTACACATATATACACATACATATATATGTATAATTGTATATCTATATACATTCACGTATTTACACATATACATACATGTACATACACATATATACAGTACATAAATACACATACAACTTTTCCGCGTGGCATACACGCCGTATTTACTACACAGAAACACACGCAAACAAAGAAACAAGTACATACAAGTACATACAAATACAAGTACATACATAAACAAGTACATACAAGTATACATATAAAACCACACATTCAAACAAGCATGAGCCCATTGCAAATTCTCGCCTTAGAGAAGTCTATATAAGTTAACACCTCTCGTTTAAAGACACTAAAAGTACAGCTACTCAAGTAACTTCTGCCTTAATTTTACACTTACGTTATTTCTCACGTTCGCTCTCTGTCTCATCTGACGATATTTTAATAATAACCGCGTTCCAACAGATAGAGTGCCAATATCGTCCATGACAACTTAAAGCACTATGGATTCAAAACAGATTTGCGAGCTAGATCTACGGTACATAAAAAATTCAGGTTACCTACCAGAGCGTGAGACTACAGCGAATGCATACAAATTTAAGAGAGTTAGTCAGCACAAGGAGTTACCTAGAAACAAGAACATTAACTAGAATTGAGAGCCGACCTGGAAAATACGGGGTATTTCCTTAGCATCTGCCCTTATGACATCTCCCTGCGAGACAGGACGTACGTGATAGAGCTTGCTGCAGTTATACATCAACAGAAACACCATAAATCTCAATCTATTCTACGTGGTAGAGCGTGCTGCATTCATACATCAACAGAAACATCATAAATCTATATTTATCATTTATATTAACTACAGCTCAGTTGAACATATCTATAATTAAATGACAAAATAACGAACTCTGCAATTATAATTGGATCATCTTACAACTGCCACAAAATTGTCAATGAGATTTAGATAATTGTGTTGACCCAAACCGTGCATTATAATAATAATGCACAATACAGATAATACAGTTGACTTACTCAATGTCGAGCATAAAGAGTGGCTCTGCTTTCTGAAGTGACGAGACGGAGGCATAGAATAATATCTTAGAGCTGCTCACGACCACGTATTGTTGCTTCCACCCGTACTTCTTGTTCTGCTTCTGTGGAACAGACAGCCAGCCCTCCATTCTACTCTCTGCTCCTGTATCACACATAACAACAACAACATAAGCCACATCTCCATTCTACTCTCTGCTGTATCACACATAACAACAACAACATGAGCCACACCTCCATCCTACTCTCTGCTCTTGTAACACACAAGTATATAACATATAACATTGTAACAACAAACAACAAGCGTCTTAATACGTTGTCATATTAAAAGCTGGTAAAGCTAAGGTTAACATAAGTTTCTTCAATCGAAAGCTATGTAAGTGACGGGCGAGCCCAGGATTTGAACCCCGCACATACTGATCCGCTGTCGATTATCTTACCGACTCGCCACTGGCTGCAGGCAGTGACGAAGTAAGTAATCCGACTTCGACTCGATTCGATCCGACTTATCGATATAGCAGTGGCGATATCGATAATCCTGCCGCGGATCAGTAGGCGTGGGTTCAAATCCTGGGCTCTCCCGTCGCTGATATCTTTTTCTAGAGACGAAACTGACGTTAACATCGTCTTTACATTATTTTAAAAATCGAACATGGTTTGGACTCTACAGGACAATTAGGATGTTACATTTTCATAACCTATTAGAAGTACAGGACAGCAATATGCTATAATAAATCATTCGTAGCTCTAAACAAATACCAGCATCTCGAGCACGCTTTAACAACCGATCAATAGAACAACTGCGGCTAATCTCAAAACATGAAACATATCTCTGAGGAGTGCCCTCTAACCTGCCTACCGGGTGGACTGTCTACGCTAAGTAGCCCTACAAGTGAAGCAACTATCTGGATTAACACATACGCTAAATAAATAGAACAGAACAACGAACCAGTGGCCGATGGTTCGCTCGCCTCTTCCTCTCCGCTGCGACTGTTGACGGACGTGGAGTCAGAGACGCTGGATGCTAGACGCTGATTTAAGTGTTCTATCTCGCTGTCCTTAGACGCTAGCTCCATCTGTAGTCTCGTCACCTTCTGTCCCTCCTCATACAGCAGAGCTTGTGACTCGCTCAGGTCATGGCGGGCCTGAGCCAAGTGCTTCTCTAGGGTCTCCTTCTCCTGAACAACAAACAATCGATCAATAAAATGAACACTCAAAATAGTAGAAATGACAAATCAACTGGGAAGAGCGATTCACTGCTATCTAGACATATTTTACAAAAAATCTTTTTTACATTGGATTGAATGCATGATTTTTATATCTAAAATCTTTTCAATAACATTTTTATTTACATAGGTTTATAAATACAATGAGAGAATGAGTTTAAGGCAGTTTAATTCACTATTAACTACAGTCATCAGTTATTCTTTTACAACAGAGCCTGTGACTGTTTGCTTTCTCGGATGTTTGCTTTCGTTTGATTTTTGCATGCCTTCGTTTGCTAGTAAGTATTTAATTATATTTACATGTATGTTGTTTGTCAGTGATCTGGTGTTGATGCTGAAATAAAACACACCTCTATTTCTCTCTCTCAATAAACTGAACACTCAAAATAGTAGACATGACAAATTAATCAACTGCGAAAGTCACCACCAACGTCAGAACGGGCATTCGGTTAGTTAGCGCCTAGGCTCAAGAAAGTGCTACAAAATTTAAACGAATGGAAAAGTCTCAAATAAGGGATTAACTGATGGATAACATGATGTAGGACAGAGAGGATTTGAGACTGTCTATCCGTCCGTATCCCGACCCTAGTAAAACTGAGATTTAAGGTAAGATGATGATGATGATGATGATGAATCAACCGCGAAGAGCAATTCATTGTCATCTACACGTACATTATAATAACTCTTTTTTACATTGGAATTAATGCACCATTTTTACATCTAAAATCTTTTCAATAACATTTTTATTTACATAATGTATTCATATTGAAAAGCTTGAGAGAATGAGTCATCAGATAATCTTGTATTAAATGACATTAGCCAATAGTTTCTGCTTAAAAACCCCGGTAAATTGATTTTCTGACAACTGAAAGTTCTCATTAGGCAACAAATCAGATACAAAGAAAGAAATCTTGAATCTACGAGATACTTTTACGAATTGATCGAATGCTGTATGATTGCGCGTTGTCCACGACTATCTCGACTATTAACAAACATCAATACAAACAAAATAACAAATATCAATACAAACCATTCTGAGTTCTTGTTCCACTTTTCTGAATTCTTTTTCTTTCTTCTTGACTTCGTTGGCGCTGACCTTCTTCTGACTACTCTTATCCTTACCCTGCGGATCTTTCCTGTTCATTATCTCCGTTAACTTATTCACTGCCTGCACAGAAATTCAATCAATCAGTCAATCAATCGATCAATTATATCAATCAATCAATCAATTCATAAATCAATCAGTTACTCCACTAGATGCAGCTCTAGAGTAATTTGCAGAAACTTTGACAATGAGCTAGTGAAAAAGCGTAAGTCCTGTCTAACAGATTAAACGATATCATCTAGCAGGGAGAGAATTTGCAATAAGACAAAACAGAAGAAAACAAAAACTAAGTAACCGATACTACGTAAACGAGACTATATAGATAAGATTACATAAATGAGATTACATAAATAAGACATGTAATTAGATCACGTAAAGAGACCACAAAACAGAGACAACATAAATGAGATTAGATAAATGAGACTTGCAACTGTGCTGATGCACTAAATATTTGTCTATACTTGTCAAAAAATACATCTTATGAAATTAATTAAAATACCGCATTAATAATCCTGCGCAGAATATGCAGCAGATTCTTATCTCTCTCACTCATTAGCACAATCATCACAGGGTTCAATGCACGAATTAAATACGCTACAGAAAGGTCTATGACAGGTCTACAACTTTTACCTGTTCTTTCTTAACTCTTTCTTCATTCAGCAGCTTCATCATCTTCTGCAGCTCAGCGTCGTCCTTTGTCGTCGTAGACTGAACGTTGTCTAACGCTGCGTAGAAACAAAGAACAAATAAAAGCCTGTGTTCTGCTGGACTAATCAGAAGACGTCCCTGACATCATCGGACGTTAAACCTTTTATTATTATTACTATTATTATTATTATTATTAAATTCACAGACATAATGTAACAATTATTATAGAGTGCTACTGTCGTCAATGACAACATCGAGCACTGTTGAGACAAATCCAAGTCGGTGAGCAAAAAGAATGTTCAAAACTGTGCAAATTCAAAATTTAAAAAAATCAGTTCAAAAATAAGAGATCGAACCAAACAATTCATTGCTGATAAGATTGATGAAGCAGTGCTATGCTACATGCAAATAGAAAATGAATATGGTAATTTGCAAACTAAGGAATGTGACAACACTGCCGGAGCAAAACTTTACATTTTACCTTCCACAATCAGCAACTAGGCTTTAAAAGCAATGTTTCTCTCGTTGGTTTCTTACATTTGAAAACTTGAGTTTAACCAAAAACAACTTGCGTGGTTACCAAGGGCGAAGTCGGTAAGATACTCGACCGCGGATCAGTAGATGCAGGGTTCAAATTCTGGGCTCGCCCGTCACTGACATCGCTTTCGAGTGAGGAAACTGACGCTAACCTTAGCTTTCTTTTACCAATGCTAGGAATGAGGTACCAATAGCCAAATACTTCAAATGTCGTTAGCTTCCCGAGCTCATGAAGAACTTAAATCAAATTTTACTCTGCCTAAAAGAAACAAATTAATCCTTCTGAGAGACCAACGAACCACATGTAAGATATCGTCAGTGGTTACAATTATAAGCTAGAAACTAACGAGTCAGATCTGTCTATAATTTCCCATATTTATCTATACAGTGGTTATCACACTCCCACCGGATTAAGAAGATATTAGTTTTGAATGATCCACAATGAGAAATAGCAATTATCCAATTACACAGCCAGTTCTTTATGTGCTAATAATTGATTATATTAAGAAACTTACAGAGTTTTAAAGATAAACTGGACAGGCAAACTAACCCCGCTGCAATTCTTCAATTCTAATATTCATTCTTTCTTTATCATTCTTTACATCTTCCAAATCTCTTAACTGCTGCTTATTCTGATCATCAAGCTATCAATCAATCAATCAATCAGTCAGTAAATAAATCAATCAATAAGTCAATAAATCAATTTATCAATCAGTCAATCAATTAATAAAATCATTTCAAACAAAAATTAATCAATCAATCAGCATATTATAGAAAGAATATAATAACATTACTAAGGCACAGAGCATAAAGCAGTAATCTCACCAAGTTAACTAATTGTTATTACTGCTAGTCAATTATCTCAAGAGGCAATCAAAAATCAAATCAGTAGAATTCATTACAATTCGAATCATTACATGTAATAAGATTTAATAGAATCAATAAGGACTTTCAATTCTTCAACTAGATGGCAGGTTCCCAAACCAATAATTCATATAAAACAGTCATTGCGAGTATTACACATAGAAACAGTTCAGAAATATGTTACAATATGTGCATAATATTTGAATACTTTCCTGGCTTAAGCATTAACTTACACCCATTAAAAACGGTTCTTTAGTCAGTGATCTATTGTTCAAAAGACTCCTAAAAGAACGAAGGATACCACATACCTTAAAGTACAGATTGACTCTTAAATAAGTTATCATTATGAACATTTGAACTTCAAGACATTTCTATGAATAACGTATTACTCCACATACACTGCATACATATAATAACAGTGTCGATAATATAGACTAAGTACATCTGAAATAAGGTTATTAATTAATGAGTAAAATGATGCAAAAGCAAGGAATCTCAGAAAAATCCAACACAAGAAAGATATGTCTTACGTTTGAAATAGTGTTTTCTTTCTTGTTAAGCTCGGCCTTGTGTCTATTTACTAAATCTTTAACTTCTATTTCCAGCATGGTCTTCTCTTTCTCCAGCTTATTCACTCGCTCCTCCACGCTGCTCCTAGACAACTGCTCCGCTCTCAACTGCTCCTGAGTCGTTACCAGCTGACTCGATAGATTATCCCTACAATCAATCATTCAATCGATCAAGTAATCAATCAATAAATCAATCAACACTGACTCGATAGATTATCGCTACAATCAATCAATCAATCGATCAAGTAATCAATACTGACTCGACAGATTATCCCTACAATCAATCAATCAATCAAGTAATCAACTCGATAGATTATCCCTACAATTAATCAATCAATTAATCAACACTGACTCGATAGATTATCCCTACAATTAATCAATCAATTAATCAACACTAATTCGATAGCTTATCCCCACAATCTATCAATCAAATAATCAACACTGACTCGATAGATTATCCTTACAATTAATCAATCAATCAATCAACACTGACTCGATAGATTATCCTTACAATCAATCAATCAACACCGACTCGATAGATTATCCTTACAATCAATCAATCAAGACTGACTCGATAGATTATCCTTACAATCAATCAATCAACACCGACTCGATAGATTATCCTTACAATCAATCAATCAATCAATTAATCTATGCTGACTCGATAGACTATCCCTATAAATCATCGCTGAATCAGTCAATCACTCGATACTAATTCAGTATTTGTGAATTTTAACCATACATTGTTTGTTTCCACATGAAGGAAAGTTTGCAACATAATGTCTATTTGTTAGCTTCATACAGATGATACCAGGGACAGATTTGGCTGGAAATCGAACCTATGGCCTCCTGTTTAACAAAAAGACTGTGCTACTGACTTGTCCATTCAACAACCAATAAAAAGAATTAAAAGGTTTAACGTCCCTTTCTACATCTAAAGATGATGTCGGGATGTAAACTTTTTCTAACTCTACCACGCGTCGCCAGGCAGACGATGCACGGTAGATGAGTGGTGTAGATGCAGAAAAACTAAAGCTAATATTAACGTCAGTTTCATCACCCGAAAAATATGTCAGTTACGGACGAGCCCAGGATTTGAACCCCGCACATACTGATACGCGATCGAGTATTTTACCAACATCGCCACTGGTTGGAGCCAGTGGCGATGTTGGTAAGATACTCGACCGCGATATTAGATGCAGATAGATGTAGACGGTTAGAGACAGACCTATCTCCGGCTAGACGTCTGTACTCAGCCTCTAGCTCGTTGAGCTGTTTAGTGGCGTCGTCCACCTCGTCCTTCAACTCCTTCACCTGACTCTTGTACAGCGCCTGTCATTACACAACAGTGACAACATTCATAAGTCTTACAGTGACAACATTCATAAGTCTTACAACAGAGACAACATTCATAGGTCTTACAACAGTGACAACATTCATAAGTCTTACAACAGAGACAACATTCATAGGTCTTACAGCAGTGACAACATTCATAGGTCTTACAACAGTGACAACATTCAGAAGTCTTGCAACTGTGACAACATTCAGAAGTCTTACAACAGTGACAACAGTGAACATTCATAAGTCTTACAACAGTGACAATAGTGAGCATTCGTAAGTCTTACAACAGTGACAACAGTGAGCATTCATAAGTCCTACAACAGTGACAACACAGAGACAACAGTGAGCATTCATAAGTCTTACAACAGTGACAACAGTGAGCATTCATAAGTCTTACAACAATGACAACAGTGAGCATTCATAAGTCTACCAACAGTGACAACACAGGGACAACAGTGAGCATTCATAAGTCTTACAACAGTGACAACAGTGAGCATTCATAAGTCTTACAACAGTGACAACACAGGGACAACAGTGGACATACATAAGTCTTACAATCTTACAATTGTGACAACACAGGGACAGGAAGAAAAATCTAAAAAGACAGGGGAGTATGCTACAGCACTATAACTTTGATATACAGGTGACTACATTTATATATTCATTTATCAGCAAGCGTGATACATATCAGCATTATAAATTTATTCACTCTGTCTCTCTTCGTCTCTCTGTCTTTCTCCTTCTCTAATAAATGGATGTGAAATAGAATAAGCAATTAAATCTGTGAATGCCATAAAAAATTTCCTAATAAAATACTGTTTAAAAATACTGCTGAATAGTACATTTAACTAAGTAATAATAACAACAATACTAGTAGTATTATAGGTTTAACATTTATTTTCTCATATGATACTGATGTCAAGGACGTCCCTGACATGGATACTCACAGAGAAGTAGCTCTCAGCCTCCAGCTGATCCTGAAGCTCTTTCATCTGCTGCTCGTTTACTATCAGTTCACTGGATAACAACAACAACAGCAACTAGATCACTGGACAAAAACAACAACAGTAACTAGCTCACTGGACAACAACAACAACAACAACTAGCTTACTGGACAACAACAACAACAGTAACTATTGTATCAATCATCATCATCATCATCCTCCCTTGAATCCCAGCTTAACCAGGGTCGGGATACAAACAGACTGTCTCAAATCCTCCTTGTCCTACATCATATCATAAGTCAATCCCCTATTTGCGACTTTTTCATTCGTTTAAATTTTTGTAGCAATTTCTGGAGCCTAGGCGCTCACCAACCGAATGCCCTTTCTGACGTTGGTGTGGATCTTAGTGCTTAGTCGCCTTCTACGACATTTGCAGTCATCGGTTGGTCAATTCTTCAAACAACCCGGACACAACACGGAGAAACTATTAAATAAATAATTACAGAAAAAGCATCAGTTGACGGGCAGAGAGAAGTACATGCTTGATAATAAGGAAGCCCTTTGAAACATAGTAGAACCGTCCCGAGTGGTAAGAAACAAACGTTCAACAGCGCTATTTATTTGCAAAATGTTATTTTCATCATCCTGATTGACTTTACTGGCCATGCTCTACATATCAGCACAAAGAGCAAGAAATAAGCATAAATGCCTTGGACTACTAATAAGTGCATTAGTATTAATTTGTACTTAGCAATTTCACAAAGTACAAGAAATAGATTTTTCTTTTTACATGCAGATATGACTTCAATAGTACACTGATAGCTATAGCAAATCTTCATCCTATTGATGAAATGCATTACACGTGATTAGTGAAATAATAAAATATTACAATTACAGAGTGATTGTCATAAATGATAATCACTCTGAGAGAGAGATGGTATCAAATAAGTCTTACTTTGTTTAAGAAATTGAACTTAATCAATCACAATATATCATTTAGTGTTATAAATGAAAAGATTATGGAAGCTTACTCTTTAACTTTTCGTAACTCGTCCTGAAGGGTTTTCTTAGAATTAGCAAGATCCGATGATTCCTACACATAACAGAACATAACTGTTACACTAAAACTACATACCTACATTACTTTCAAAAATATAAATAAAAGCTGGATAGGACTTATTATAAGAGAACTGAATAGGACTTATTATAAGAGAACTGAATAGGACTTATTATAAGAGAACTGAATAGGACTTATTATAAGAGAACTGAATAGGCCTTATAAGAGAACTGAATAGGACTTATTATAAGGGAACTGAATAGGACTTATTATAAGAGAACTGAATAGGACATTATAAGGGACTGGATAGGACATATTATAAGGGGGAATGGTTTGCTAAAGGATGTAGTAGAAGGACGAATGCAAGTGAAAAGAGTTACAGGAAGACCGAGATATGGGATGATGGATGACCTGATAACAAATTCATATATAGAGATGAAAAAGAAGGTTGAGGATAGAATTGATTGGAAGAGTTATATGCCATGGACCTGCCGTTAGACAGTGCACTAGATGAAAAATACATTAATTTCATAGTTAGCTGCATTCTCAAGGACTGAAGTTTTTAAACTGTTACCTTGTACTGATGTTTTTCAACTGTTACCTTGGACTGATGTCTTTCAACTGTTACCTTGGACTGATGTTTTTCAACTGTTATCTTGGACTGATGTCTTTCAACAGTTACCCTGGACTGATTTTTTCAACTGTTACCTTGGACTGATGTCTTTCAACTGTTACCTTGGACTGATGTTTTTCAGTTGTTACCTTGGACTGATGTTTTTCGCTGATCTTGAGCTGATTGATCATCTGATTGAGTTGCTTTATCTCCGTCTGCTGCTTGAGCTTCATCTCAGCGTCCTGCTCCTGCTGGCTCGTCAACTCCTTTATCTACAAAATAAGTAGAGCCAAGTTAACAACAAAATACGTGCAGCCAAGTTAATACTGCTCCTGCTGGCTCGTTAACTCTTTTATCTACAAAATACGTACAGCCAAGTTAATAACAAAATATGTACTGTCAAGTTAATACTGCTCCGAATATATAAATCAAATAGTATTAATTAATTAAGCTCTGAATACAGAAAATTATTGAAATGTTACTTTAACAAACTAAGTTAATGAATATCAGAAAGCGAGGAACTAATCACAAAATCAACCAAACCTTATCAGACTCCTGCCTCAGCTCGGCGCGTAGACCATTCTCTTTCTTGTGTAGCTCTTGGATGTCTAGCGCCATTCCGCTGTTCTTCTTCTCCATCTCCAGCAGCTTCGACTCTGCCACCTGGCGAGCGGCACGCTCAGCACTGAGAGTGGACTGGAGATCTGAGCAAACAGCAGCACAAATCATGTTTAAGCACGTAAATCTCCTTGTAGCACAAATCACGTTTAAGCACGTAAATCTCCTTTTAGCACGAAAACTTCCGTATAGCACGCAAACCTCCATTTAACACGTTAATCTCCTTTTGGCACAAAACACGTTTCAGCATGCAAACCTCCTTTTAAAAAGCTAAAAAGCTAATGTTAACGTCAGTTTCCTCACTCAAAAGCGATGTTAGTGACGGAGAGGTCTATGATTTGAACGCCTCATATACTGATCCGCAGCCGAGTTCCTTACAGACATCGACACTGGCTCCGGCCACTAAAACTTCTTTTAGCCGTAAAACTCCTTTTAGCATGCAAACCTCCTTTCCTTTAATTCCCTTTACCTTTGGACTGGTTCAATATACTTTAGTATTTGCATTGTTTAGGATTTTCTTTGCGCTCAATGGCTTGGATTGATCTCAATAGTGCTCAATGTTGTCCTGGACGACAGTAACACTCTAATGCTTTTTCATGATAATGCTGCAGTGATCTAATACAAAATACGCACCTTTAACAGCCTGTGTGTTAGCCTGATCAGCTGACATGAGCTGGTTGTTCTTATCAGCGTTCAGTCGAGCTATGGCGTCGTTGTGAGCCGCCTTCTCTTGTTCGTACTTTATAGTCCACGTCTTCAGCTCGAGTTCAATGCTAGCCTTTGTCTAAAACAACATTGACAGTACATTGCTGTCATCTCTCGTGATAATATTGAGCACCGTTATTCCGCAGACAATTTAATGAAATCGTAGCAATCAATAATAGGTTAATTTATAACTTGCAAAAGCGCAATTTTTCAAGTCGATAAATAGCGCAGCTTGCTATGCTGCAAATAGGCGTAAGTCTATAACACTTGAGTCTAATTATATTTATAAGTACAATCGATAAAGGGGACACTCCACACATTAGCATATACTACATATGAAAGGGAGCAAACTGCAAAAAGTCCATTGCACAAATTTTAAGCTAAATATATATCTATAGATATAATAAATAAACTGAGAGTCCATACACGGGCATGCACTACAGATGCGTGGAGAACTCACACGGAAAACTATTTTAAAGTAAAAGAAATACAGAACACAAACCTTTTCAAGAGCAACAATATTGTGCTGCAGTTTCTGATTCTCTTCAATAGTTGCCGCTTCTTTTTCCTTCAACTTCTGCAATTCTGCGCTCAGCATCTGACCCTTACCTGTACATACACAACACACCTAACAATCGTCACATGGCGTTGCATTGTGAAAGTCAACCATACAACCAGTTTGAAGATATTTAGTACTTGCATTAGAAACATTTATTAACATTTGCAGATTTTTCATTAGATTGGCATTTATAAAATGACCTGAAAACGAGTTCAATTAAAGTTTAGCACTTTAAATAAAATAGACATCTACACAAGGCGAATACACACATGCGCGCGTGGACACAGACACACACATCTTGTTCCAATAAAAATTATTAAGGAATAATACAATGAAGCTATATATTGATTGAGGATTTCATATAACACGTACCCTCGAGATGATTGACTAACAGATTGATCGAGTGGTTGATGGATTGATAAAACACATGCCCTCAAGTTTTTGATTGATTAATAAAACACATAACCTCGAGTTTTTGATTGATTAATAAAACACATAACCTCGAGTTGTTTGATTGATTGATTGACAGAAACCATTGATTGATTGATTGATTGAGACAGACCTTCGAGCTGTTTGATGGCATCAGAGCCGTGTCCAGCCAGACTCCTCTGCTCCTCGAGCTCTCCCTGAGTGCTCATCAGCTGCTCCTCACTGCTCTGTCTCCTGCTCGCCTCCTCCTCACATCTCCTCTCCAGCTCTATCACATTCTGCTCCAGTGTAGCCACTCTCTGCAATAGCATTGCATCATCATCATCATCATCATCTCTGTAATAGCATTCCGTCATCATCATCATCATCATCATCATCATCATCATAATCTCTGCAATAGCATTCCATCATCATCATCATCATCATCATCATCATCATCATCTCTGTAATAGAATTTCATCATCATCTCTGCAACAGCATTTCATCATCGCCACTTAATCATCTCTGTAATAGCATTTCATTCATCTCTGTAATAGCATTTCACCATCTCCATTTAATCATCTCCTTAATAGCATTTCATCATCTCCATTTAATCATCTCTGTAATAGTATTTCATCATCTCTGTAATAGCATTGCATCATCTCCGTAATAGCATTTCATCATCACTGTAATAGCATTTCAAGATTCATCATCTCTGCAATAGCATTGCATCATCTCTATAATAGCATTTCATCATCTCTGTAGCAGCATTTCATCATCTCTGTAATAGCATTTCATCATCTCTGCAATAGCATTTCATTATCTCTGCAATAGCATTGCATCATCTCTGTAATAGCATTTCATCATCTCTGTAATAGCATTGCATCATCTCTGTAATAGCATTTCATCATCTATGTAATAGCATTTCATCAACTCTGTAATAGCATTTCATCATCTCCATTTAATCATATCTGCAACAGCATTCATCATCTCCATATAATCATCTCTGTAATAGCATTCATCATCTCCATTTAATCATCTCTGCAATAGCATTCATCATCTCCATTTAATCATCTCTGCAATAGCATTCATCATCTCCATTTAATTATCTCTGCAATAGCATTTCATCATCTCCATTTATCACAGCTTTTCTACAAGCAAACGACGTTAGAAAGGCAATAAATTTGTCTTTTACATATGATAATGCTGCCAAAACAAAATTTAAAGTTTACTAAAAAAGGAATACATTTGACATGGTTTCCTTACTTAATACTACCAAAGCATACTTACAGTGAGCTATTATAGGAATAAATGAGGTATGGTTTTATAGTTTAATACCAAAACCCACAATGCAAGGAATGACACGAAAGTGAGATTCAAACTTGTACCTGCTCATAGTTTGGCATGAGAGTCAGAAATGTCAATGTTAAGAATGGTGACCGCCTTGGAAGACACAGTGTCAACAACTTTGAATGAAAAAAATCTCTAGGGTGTTGGAAGGTTATACTTACATCCACGCTGCAATCAGTTAGCTAAAAATTATTCATGATAAATTACATTTTATCAATAAAATTACAACAATTACCAATAGCCACGTAGAAGAAAGAGAGAATAACGAAAGCAACTAATGAAACTTTTTAAACACATGTGGTTGCCATATGTGTAACCATACGACCAGAAATAAGAAATAAAATTTAATAAAAAGACGCTGATAAACGTTACGAGCTACAAACCGTGTGAGAATCTTGTAGAGATTTCTTGAACTTGACATTGGAATCAGATTCTGTCTTTAGTCGCTCGGTCAGTTCTGATATCTGCAGCAGAATTAAATAAAAAATAAACAAAATAGTAAGAAATAATATAAAAAAATAAAATTTAAATGACAAACGTAGCACGTCATGAGCCAAAAGCAGAAGTTCTTGTTTGCTAGCTATCATTCTTACACCAATATAGATCGTAAAGGAATGGTATTAAACAGAATTAGATCAAATCATGATTCTACAGTAATCCATCTTGTTTTCTTTAAACTGTTAATTGAATCTAATAAAAATATCACTATTACAATTACAGGAATGAATGCATTATGCACATAATCACCATAATAATGTATAAAACTGTTAAATCAAATATATTATAGTGCTATTCATACAATTACTATAATAATGTATGATATTATTAAAGGGATGAATGTATTGTTCATATATTTACTATTTTAATGTATAATGATGTTAAAGGAATGAGTGTATTGTATAGTATTTGCTATATTAATGTATAATAATGTTAAAGGAAAGAATGCCATCAAAAGGCTAAGATTACTAATAACCATAGAGGGGAAGGAGGAAAAGAGCCTTAAACAAGGATCTGTGCTTCCTGACCCAGTGTGCCGTTATGTAACGTATTACGCATATTTTAAACCTGTTTTTCTAGTTGAGCGGTTCTCTCGCTGATCTGCTGGGAGCTCGTGGAAGCGGCCTGACCTTTCTTCTTCTCTTTCTCCAGACTCAGCTCTACCTCTCTCAGCCTCGCCTCCACAGCAGCTCTCTGCTGAGCCTCCTGCTCCAGCTGTCGCCTCACGTCGTTGTGCTCGTGCTGAGCAAGAGCTGCTCCACGCTCAACCCTTATCAGCTCCTCCCTCAGCCTCGACTCCTCCGAGCTCACCTGCTCCAGCTCCTTCTGCACCGCGCTACAACACACAACAAATAGCGGTAACAGTAAAGCTGATATAAACAATAGTAAAGCTGATATTAACAATAGTAAAGCTGATATTAACAATAGTAAAGCTGATATTAACAATAGGTAAAGCTGATATTAACAATAGTAAAGCTGATATTAACAATAGTAAAGCTGATTGGTAGAAGCATGTATGACTTTGATTACGTAAACATGTTTATTTTAATAACATTTGCTTATGTTAATAGAAAGACTCAGTCCGGCACTTACTGATATTTTTGTTCAAAGTTCTCTCTAGCAGCTCGCTCTTGTTTAAGCAGCAGCACCTGATCATCAAATGTCGACTACAGTCAATCAATCAATCAACCAATCCATTAATCAATCAATCAATCAAATCTATAAATCAATAAACCAATGAAATAAACTATTTGACTTTTCACAAAAAGGTAAAGGAGGAATTAAATGTCAGTTAAGATCGATGAAGGAAATACAACTGTATACTGATTTAACTGAGACACTTAAATTCAAAAACATGCTCAGTATATATTTAACATGCTAAATTTATATTACATAAATAGTAAAATAGAATTACCAGAAATCTAACCAAAAGGAAAACAAATATTAAGCATCAGAGGACTAGCACAATAATGATTAAGCATCTCTTTAATTGCACAAGCTTTATGTTACTTTGTATAAAATTATTCAATTAAGTTGCTTGCTTGAAAGCCAATAATTTGAATACATTTCATTTGCTTTATTTTTCTGCTTCTGTTTAAGCATCAATCATCTTCGAAATTTGAAATCATCGATAGGAAATTATAATAATTAAAAAGAACACAGAATTTAGAGTGGCGCTATATTCTACATGCTTTCTATTGCTTTTAATGTTAATATTATGTATGCGAAGAGTCCTTGTAAGTACCAAGAGCCTTAGGTCGACCCTTGCCTTAGCATTGCATGTCTTACTTTTAGGATATCATTGTGTAAGTTGAAAATTAAAAAAATAAATATATAAACAACTAACTGAAACACTTACATTGCGAGGCGAGACAGAGCTTGATCGTGTCTGCAACATTCATAAAATCAATATATACATGAGTTGACAATAAACCTCCATTCACATCAAAGTGTTCCTAAGAGGCTACCAGTAAAGATACAACAGAAGGATACAGCATCCTCGATGTTCTTACACAATACTATGTATATTTGTGATGCTTTAAGCCGTAAAACAACAGCTAGTAACAGAAGCTTCTACAATACAGATATCTGTCCGGTGCCGAAGAAAAAGCTCGTGAAGGAAAAGATCATGGAATCATACAACTAGAAAAATATATGATATCCAGAGTACTATAGAGTAGGGGTTTTGCTATAAAAGTAAAAATTAAATCTACTATATGATTCGACTATATTAAGTTCATATTTAATAAGATTTTATGTGAAGGGTCCTCGTGAGTTCCTTGTACCTGAGGTATATCCTGATTTTACACATTTTATTTTGCTGTATACTTGTATATGATATGATGCTCTGCTGCTTAAATCAAAAGTAATAAATAAATAAATTCAATACACTGAACTGTATAGACTACAGTGGCTATGAGTTTAAACAATTGTATTTAATACAAACCTTATCATCAATAACGGCAGCTTTACTACTCTGCTCACCCGAGAGCAACCTAAGCAATTAAACGCGCAATACTACTATACACGTTATACAATCAACAAGCAGAATACACAGTATTTTTTTATTACATACACAATACAAAAAAACAGTATTTTTATTACATACACAATACAAAAACAGTACACAATAATTCTGCCCAGTAACATAATGCAAGCAGCGCTTACTACAATATACAACATACCGAAAGTAATACAATATATACATTTTGGTCTTTTTAATTAATATTAGAAGTATTAATAAGTAATGTGATTAATTACTGAATATCTAATTGTAATAAGTATGTTTAATTAAGTAATGTGATTTGTTGGAAGCCTTGACATCATTCTTCAATGAGAAAACGGATGCTAAACTTTTATTTTATTATTAATATTTTTTTTAAATTGTCCTGGGCTGTATAAGGCCCTGGGCTAAAATATAAGAAAAAAGGGACTATTATTATTATTATTATTATAATAAAAATAATAATAATAATTTAAAATTTATTATATATTACTATTATTATTAAACGTTGCTGGTCGCAGCAGCGGGTGACATTGCCCTGAATCCACAACTTTTGGCTCCAGCAGCGCCCGTCTCCACTTCATCTGTTATTGATCCACCATGACGGTGACTTCCCTGAACAGGCGTTGATGAGGCAGTTGTGAGAACTCTGCTGGGAGAACCGCTTTTAGAAGTCATCGACTCTGAAATCTGAATAGCTGTTCCTAGAGAGTTTTGGGAGCAAGTATCCGCTTGATTAGAGCTCTGATTTGTGTAAAACCCGATGAGCTCTGCCTCTCTGCCTCTCTGCCTCAGCCTGCCCCATACATCTGGTTCAGCCTTTGACACTGGTGCTGTGGCCCTGGTGAGAGGGACCCCTGGGAGATAGAGGTCATTCTAGCCTCGAGTTTCTTATTTTTCTCGCTGATTGTCAGCGCAGAAAACTCTTGTGGACTATCTCAGGCTCTATGGACGCACTCGAGGAGGAGGAGGGGGGTATTGAGAGGCAGGGACGTAGGACGCATCTCTTCTCTTTTAGACGGGCTGTGTTCAACCCGTTGACGATCACCCTAGTGCTCACGTGCTGCCCCAGTGCCCTCTTGTCACCAGTCGGCACCTGAGGCTGAGGCTGCGTGGACTGAACCCCCGATTTGATTTGAGTTTTTGGGGGTATAGGTCGGGCACCTGTTTGGATTTGGCTTTTATGTTGGGTTAGAACAGATGAAGCCACAGATGGGTTGGGACTTAGATTTTGCATAGGTGTTGAAATGGCAGGTCTAAGATTAATTCTGGATAGACTGATGGAGGTGTTTTCCATGTTTCTGGTTACGTCAGGACTAACAGCGTCCACATAGTGTTCCTGAACCACATCGCGACCGTCACCTAACACGTCAGTGATCTCATTATCGAGATTCAACTGTTCACCAGTAATTTGTTCATTCAACTCTTCCAATTCAGTGTCCTGCAACTCACCGGGCTCGCTTTCCGCAACGCTATAAATCCTTTCCACGATTCCATTAGCGGATTCTGCATGTTCAGACATAGGCCCCAGCACCCTTCTCCCTGCCTTCCCTGTCGTATTCCGTGATAAACTCGGCAGAGAATGTCGAGGGGAAGCGTGACTGGCATTGGACGGGGCATGCCGCTGATTGCAGGGAGATCTGGACAGATGGCTGGGTGAGGAGGGGTAGCCAGCCTGAGTACCAGAGGAGCCACCGCATTCGTCAGGCCTCTGTTCCATTGTCCTCTCGTGAGTCCCGTAGTTCTTAGCCTTCACTGTTTTAACGCGCCTCTGGTCGTTGTGCTATGTAGCGACCCATGTTCGGTTCGTGAAAATTTCATTCCTTCTCTTTACCACACTCTCTGACTCTTCAAGCCCTTCGACAGGCTGACTGCCTAAATTTCTCAGAGGATCGATCAATGTCAGCCTCGATACCTGCCTCTTCCTACTCGAAGGGAATTTATTCCTACCATCCCAGGAGGCACCCATGAGGGTCTCGGCCTTCGAGCATCTAGGGGATACGGCGCTGGTGCGCCGTGGAGGACAGGGCTGAGAGGCGGCGGAGAAACGCTCCCTGAGGCTGTAGCCCAGGACTCCCTGTTCGAGGCGGCGCAGTGAGATGGGCTTATAACCTCGGCGCACTGACTGAATAGCCTCTGAGTCACTCTCCAACAAACCTAAGGAGCTCTCTTTGATAGCAGTCACAGTTGGAGTGGAAGTGAAGTCAGAGGTCTTGTAAGGGTTGTGAGCGTCATATTTGAATAGCGCAGATTGAGGAGGAGAAGCGTCTGTAGATGGACTAGTAGACAAAACTCTCTTAATCACATCACTTTCTTCCGTTGCATCAGCCTTGGCAAAGATCTATGGCAGGTGCCGTAAGTTCGGGTTAAAGTTCATGAAGATCTTCTGAAACCAGTTGATGTGCATGAAGAACTTCATTATCAGTCTGACCATGATGATGATATTCCGAACGGAGATGTGCATGTGGGTAGACTGTTGAAGAATGGCGGGGTGAAATTAAATTCTGAGTGTGAGCCAAGCTGTTGCAGAGAGAAGTAGAACGAATTAGAAAATCAGATGCAAGAGTGTTTTCAGTTGTAACATAGCTATCTGTCCGATTTGCACTAAAGGTCCCCCTTACACAGATGAAATTATACCTCTGTAGGCAGATTGAGAGTCTCTGTCTCAAGAAGCTGGTTTCGCGCTTATCTCCTGTAGCCGCGGATAAATGATGACCCAATGAAGAAATAAATTCGCTTCCTTCCGTATTCATAGGACCTAAAGTCTCGAGAACAAGCGGTATGAAACAATAGCTACGAGACAATTCATGATATTTGCTTATTTTTCTGTCGGCGGCTAGTTCAGCAGCTCCACCAGCTGACACCAAAGACACATTTAAATAAGACTTAGCTACGGTATCTGTTACTGTAACATCCCAAAGCAGAGATTTGCCACCTTTCCACGGGATCAGAGTAAGACCATCTGGTCTTTTGCCATCTGATCTAGAAATTCCAGTCGGTTCTAATTTGGAGGGTATATTGGCCTTAATCAGGGCATGCCAAATTATGTGATTTATGTTGTGGTGCCTGCTCGATCTGCCAGCGCTCTTGCGGCAGGAAAGTCCATGATGACCTTTAGGATCTACCAGACTACCGCACATACATTGGTGAATTTCACAAAGCTTGGTGCCGAGACGAAGGCCAACTGCTATTCTGATAGATTCGTCGTCAAGGCGTAATCCGCAGGAGGCAATCGGAAGCGCGTGCAGCCAGTCACTACTGTGTGGAGACGAAACTGCAATCAGTCGAGCTTTCTCTTTCAAGTCAGAAAGTGAGTTTAGAATCTGATTGAAATTATTATTACTATTATTATAGTCAACATTATGAACAATATAAAAGTTCCAGAGAGTTATTTAGTCCTAAATATGCATTCCAAGTGATACTGAGTGTTGCTAAATTTATTTATTGACTAAAATTACATATCAATAAGTCATCAATAATAGTCATCATCATCATAATCTTCCCTTGAATTCCAATTTAACAAGGGTAGAAAAAAGACTAGACAATAGCTATCTACAGTATAATAGTAAAAAATATTCAGTCAATCATAGAAGAAACAATCAATCAATAACTTCTGATCACATAAAATCACTCGGTTAATCACCTATCATATTCACTCAATCAATAAATCAGTCAGTTAGCAATCAATCAATCAATCAATAAGAATTTAACGTGCGGTTCCTCGCCATAAGGCAATGTCAGGGACGTCAATCAATTATGCAATAACTATGTTATGATCATAATCAATCGATCAATCACTCGCCTGTGATCTCTGTTGTAAGCAAAGCCTATGAACGGGAGATGATTGCCAGCAAAAGCTTTGGGGACGGGGAAGGTTTCTCGATGAGCGTCGTCCTTCTCAATGTCGTCAAAGTTACACGTGTCTATATCACTAGACAGCTCTGGCACGACAGGGGGCACCGCTGTCAAATAATAATAAGAATTATTATTATTATTAATAATACTACAATAATAATAATAATATAATAAAACCAGCAATAAGCAAGAGATATTTGTCAAATATTTCTTAACTGTCAAATAGTAATAATAGTAATTATTTTTATTTTTATTACAACAACAATATTCATAATCAAACCCGCAATAAGCGAGAGACATCTTTTCTTTGGCAAGGGCTTTTTGAAGACTTTGCAAAAGACTGTATTATTTAGACTGCATTATTTAATGCAGTCTGCTTCGGAAATTCTCTTTAGTAGTTAGATGACCTTGAGCAGCCGGGTGGCGATTCAGCACGTAGTGCTCGAATAGTGTTTTTTTATAGTGTTTTTTATCTTTTTTTAAATTGGGTTCTTTATACCCAGCGTATAAAAAAATTAAATTAACATTATAATAACCATATTATATGGAGGATGTAGAAAAGAGTGTTCGGAAAGAAGAGCTGGGTGTTAAGCTAGATAGAGTGGTAGGCCACAACTGACGTGGGATGCGGTGATAACGAAGGACGTGAAAAATAGGGGATTGATTGATGATACGGTGTAGGACAGAGACGATTGGAGAAGGTCTATTTGTATCCCGAACCTAGTTAAACTGAGATTCAATGGAAGATGATGATGATGACAATAACAATAATATGCACAATAATAGCAGTAATAATAACAACAATATCACCCAAGTTACAGATCAGGAGTAATAAGCTAAGAAAGTAGACTGTACTTATATAAATAGAAATTTATTCAGAGAAATTTTCTGATCCAACAGAAAACAGCACGTTATTATCGAAAGTGGAGAAGGAGGTAGCTGTATCAGTCTACAAGTCACTGTAATTTCTATTACATCCTTGAGCAAACCATCCTATAGGATGTAGAAGGAAGAATGCAAGGGAAAAGAGTTAGAGGAATGGGTATAGTAAGACTGTGTCTTATCACATTATAATTAAATATCACAGAAAACAATCTGCAGTAAAAGGCAAGGTTCTAAACCAAACTTACCTAACACCTGTGTAATACAATTACCTGTATTTATGTTTTATTTACCAATTAATTTCTGCAATATTAATTTTACTTATTTATTACAATTTATCTTTATATTTTATTACCTATAACAAACCAAAAGGAGAAATTATATGCACTGCAAGGTCAATATTACAAATAAATATTTAATTTAAAGATTATATCCTAACTTTCTGAAAAATTAAATAAATAGTTCCTAAACAATATATCCTAATTTTTACAAAGTACATTTAATATTTTTATACATTTTTGCAATAATTATTTGCCTATAGAGTTAACAGCAAAGAGCTGAAACAGAAAAATAAGAAGAGAAACACAAACTGTTTCTGATAGTATCCCAGTTCCACTGATCATTCTTGAAGAATACGTGATTTTTTATCTCTCTTACATCCTTTCTACCAATACGATTCTCTCTGTACAGAAATAAATAATCATCTAATATATATCAATCAATCAATCAGGACTTAATGACCCGACCCTCGCATTACGATAAGATTCTGAATTATATTTTTCTTCACTACTATACAGAATTCATCAGATTAAAGTCTACAAATCATCCCAGCTACGTCTACAATTTGGTAATAGATCAATTCTAAAGAGCTTGAAATGGGATGGAGAAGCCTAAAACTTGAAACTCCATCGTCATTCTGGACAAGATGATACAGGAACAATTATTTGATTAAATAATACAAGATCAATGATTAGATCAATGTAAAAGGATCAATGATCTGATTAAAAAATACAAGATCAATGATTAGATCTATGTAAAAGGATCAATGATCTGATTAAAAAATACCAGATCAATGATTAGATCAATGTAAGAGGATTAATTATCTGATTAAATAATACAAGAAAAATGATTTGATTAATGTAAGAGGATCAATGATTTGATCAAAAAATACATAGTCAATGATTTGATTAAATAATACAGAATCAATGATTTGATCAATGATAGTGGATCAATGATTTGATTAACTAATACAGAATCAATGATTTGATCAATATAAGAGGATCAATGATTTGATCAAATAATACAAAATCAACGACTTATTCAACGATAGAGGATCAATGATTTGATCAATGACAGAGGATCGATGATTTGATCTTAATATGATTAAAGCTTTCCCTACAGTATCTTAGAAAAAAAACTTACACTCCACGAAACTATTGTTTTGGAACAATGAAACTATTCAATTTCAGATTAAGTAATAGATATCATCATGGATGCTATTACCTGTCAGTTAGGAAGGCACAGATGAGACTTTTAGCTTCCGGTGTGATCTCAATATCTTCAGGAAATGTGAGGGATTTCTTGTGGTCCATAATCTTGCCATATGTGCCCACCAGAGAATCGGCATAAAATGGTGTGTCCCCTGCAACAGGTAATAGTGAAGATATTTAATAAACTAAATGAAAACATTTGTCGGTACTAATCACACTACTTTAAAAAGAACCAGTGGCATAGAGGATTAGTTTAAAATTGTAGATCATTAGGTTCAAGAGTTCAAATCCAGCCCCGGCACTTCAGTAACTCGCTTTAGAGATAGAAGACTGAAGTTAAAATCTGGTAAAGCTAGGGTTAACATCAGTTTCCTCACTCGAAAGCGATATCAGTTATGGGTGAGCCCAAGATTTGAACCCCACACATACTGATCCGCAGTCGAGTATCATACCGACTTCGCCACTGGCTCCAGCCAAGTTATACTTGACTGGAGCTCTAGTGGCATTCCAGTATTCGATATTCTGAAGATATTTGAATAGGCAGACAAATAAAACTGACTGAAAACTGTAAGATATCAAAGTCAGATGATTTTGATAAAGTTCTAAAGTAGTCAAGTCATTTACTTAATATTTAGTTTCCTAAAATTCTTGAGAAACAGATCAATAGATCCGTCTGTAAGCCAGTTTTCTTACATGTGTTTAAATTACAGATATTTACTAATTAGGGTTTGCTTTAGATACATCTTGTCAAGAATATTCCACAAATTCTAATTACAATAACTCTCGCACGTCTGTTTTACTTTCAAACATATAGCGAAAGAAAGGCTGAAATGCAAATTTTAAAAAACCTTAGAAAATACATTTTGAGTTAATTAAAAACAAAACCTACGTAAAAATCCTAAATAATATAATAAAAGCAAACGTACATAACTTAATACACAAAATCGGTAAGATACTCGACCGCATATCAGTGTGGTTCAACTCCTGGGCTATCCCGTCACTGATATCGCTTTCGAGTGAGGAAACTGACGTTAACCTTAGCCTTACCAGCATTAATAAATAAAAAAGCTGGTAAAGCTAATGTTAACGTCAGTTTCCTCACTCGAAAGCGATGTCAGTGACGGGTGAGCCCAGGATTTGAACCAGCACCTACTGATCCGCGATCGAGTATCCTTCCGACTTCGCCACTGGCTCCAGCCAAGTTATACTTGACTGGAGCTCTAAATAATACAGTCTATTCGTATCCTGACCCTAGTTAAACAGGGATTCAAGGGAAGATGATGATGATGATGAATTGATAATCAACTACCTAAAACGATAAATTTTTCTTTTACTTTCATATTATATTCACTAAATAATTAGAATAATTTAACCAAAACAACACCATAATTATAATTTATTACATTTGTTTGTTCATAACGAGTCATACAAACCGAACAACATTTCATAGAGGAACACGCCCACGGACCACCAGTCACACTCTCTGCCGTACACACCCGCTCCCCCCTGTGACTGAAGCACCTCAGGTGATATGTAGTCCGGGGTCCCCACAGCCGTGTCTGATTTCACCAAACCTTGCTGTCGTAACGATAGACATTCTATGCTCACGTATGCATTATACAAACTACACTACGTAACAACAATCAGAACAATCACGTATACATTGTACAAACTACACTACGAAACAACAATCATTTTTAATACCACATGTTTCTGCTATGCTGTGATTTGTTAGGCTGTGTCTGTTGGAATTTCTGTACTGTAACTTTCTGCGCTTGTCAGATTGAACGAAAATAAACGAATATATTATGTTTTGATCACATATGCATTATACAAACTACATTACGAAACAACAATCAATTTTAATACCACATGTTTTGATCACATTGTAATCGTACTATTATCTAGTTAGATTGTTCTTGTGTCTTTCTCCCTTTAAATAAGAAGCTTTATCTTTAGTTCGAAAAACGACCTTTGTCCTTTAATAGTTGACTTGGTAAATCGGAAAGATTTAACTTTCTTATTCATCTCCGGTCGGTGCTTGAGAAAGGTTCTCTATGGTCTCCTGGTTCTCTGAGCTAGCTGTTGTCTTCCCACACTTCGGACTCCTCTTCTCCCCTTCTAAGCTAAGTACTATCTAGATAGCGAAGTACACTTTATGCTATGGTATTGTGATTATGTTTGCATGTGTGACTTTGTGAGCACCGGGCGATTAAGCAACATAAAAGTATAGCGTTGTTTTTCCTGTCTACCTTGTGTTGTAGTTCTTCTTAAGTAGTTTTCCCCTAGACCGAGTCTAGGTAGATAGGCAAATAACATGCATACCTTTATAACATATACATTATACAAACTACACTAAGAAACAACAATCACTTTTAATACCACATGTTTTGATCACATATGCGTTATAAAAACTACACTACGTAACAACAATTATATTTAATACCACATGTTTTGATCACGTATACATTATACAAACTACATTATGAAACAACAATCACTTTTAATATCACATGCATAAAGCGTTAGGCAATTTAGTCCATTTTCCGTGTAACCAGTCCAGTGAATGTCCGAGATTTTACTCTAAGATCAGAGCGGCTGGGATTTGAATCCACGAGAGTTTAATTCACCTCAGGATCTGTCATTTAAAACTTCACGAAGTTACCATTACGCTATTGAGAAGTCCAGATCATCTTACTACAATTTACATTTTAAACAATGATGTTACCCCTATGTAATCCAGACATTCTAAAGTAGAACGTAATAAGTAGAACAATACTTACACTGTCCATTCTCATACAGGTGCCAAAGTCAGCGAGCTTGAGATGTCCCTGAGCGTCCAGCAGCATGTTGTCTGGCTTCACGTCTCTACAAAACACACGAATCATCTGGGATTAATTATCAAACATTACGAGTGTTTGAACACGGCTACACTAAACTAACTATACACACCTTGCTATTGCTTGTATAATCTGTGCTGTAATGAACAAATAACCGATATTAAATAGTCCTACCGACTTGTCCTTCGCCACTGGCTTTAGCCAGTGGCGAAGTCGGTAGGACATTCGACCATGGATCAGTATGTGCAGGGTTCAAATCCTGAGCTCGCCCGTCACAGACATCACTTTCGAGTGAGGAAACTGATGTTAACATTAGCTTTAGCTTCTTTTTTACCTGTGTACGAAGTTCATGGAATGTATGACGTAGGGTGGAGAGGGATACCTGTGTATGAAGTTCATGGAATGTATGACGTAGGGTGGAGAGGGATACCTGTGTATGAAGTTCAAGGAATGTATGACGTAGGATGGAGATACCTGTGTATGAAGTTCATGGAATGTATGACGTAGACTAGAGAGGGATACCTGTGTATGAAGTTCATGGAATGTATGACGTAGGTGGAGATACCTGTGTATGAAGTACATGGAATGTATGACGTAGGGTGGAGAGGGGATACCTGTGTATGAAGTCATGGAATGTATGACGTAGGGTGGAGAGGGATACCTGTGAATGAAGTTCATGGAATGTATGACGTAGGGTGGAGAGGGATACTTGTGTATGAAGTTCATGGAATGTATGACGTAGGGTGGAGATACCTGTGTATGAAGTTCATGGAATGTATAGCGTCCAGCGCCAGCACAACCTCTGCTGTGTAGAACTTGGCCCACTTCTCGGGTATGTCGTAGTTGCTCATCAGGTTCACGAGGTCTCCGCCTGGCATGAAGTCCATGACCATGTACAGGAAGCGAGCGTTCTGGAACGCGTAGTGCAGCTGTGCAAACAAATAACAGCACCGACAAATAACAGCGTGTTAACGACAAATAACAGTGTTAACGGCGAATAACAGAGTGTTAACGGCGAATAACAGTGTTAATGGTGAATAACACTGTGTTAACGGTGAATAACAGCATGTTAATGGTGAATAACAGTGTGTTAACGGCTTTTAACAGTGTGTTAACGGCAAATAACATCATGTTAACGGTAAATAACAGCATGATAATGGCAAATAACAGCATGTCAACGGCAAATAACAGCATGTTAATGGCAAATAAGAGCATGTTAACGGCAAATAACAGCATGTTAATGGTGAATAACAGTAAGTTAACGGCAAATAACAGTGTGTCACTGATATATAAAACCATGTGAAGAGGATACGATATAAAGGTTAGAGTAATCGCCTCGGATGCAAGTGGCGTGAATTCAAAGCCCAGGTCAGGTAATGCACAACCAATCCACTTGAGCACCGGTTCAATGCTTCAAGCTTACTTATGATGATATGTAGGACAACAGCAACAGATAAATCCATTAAAATCAAAACATCCATGGACATATCAAAGCCTATTTTAAACAATTCAACATTATATATGTAACAATTTTTTAAGTATGATGATAAATAGGATAACAACAACAGATAAAGCCATTAAAATCAAAACATCAATGTGCATATCAAAGTCTATTTTTTAAAATTCCACATTATATATGTATCTAAAATTTCTAATTGAAACTTTCAGCTTTATTGAATTAATCTTTAAGCAATGATATCAAATTTAAAATTACAGATCAGTAGCATCTCATTACATACTAGAAAGATCACAAAAAAGCTGTTTAAAACATTTGTTAGTTGTACGAGTTAAATCAACGACAAACCTTTACGATCCATTCGCTGTTAGCATTAGCCATGATCTCACGCTCTTCCCAGTAGAAAGCTGAGTCAGATCTCTTTATCTGCACGACAAACAATATATCGCAATATCAACAATAGCATCACAATTACTCATATTTGAAAGTTTAACGTTAGTGTGGCAAATTGTGTGCAATTTAATACTGTGTAGAAATTTCCACAGAAATTATCTTCAGAGTTTAAAATGATAAAAAAGCTGCTAAAGCTAATGTTAACGTCTGTTTCCTCACTCGAAAGCAATGCCCATGGGAATGTCTTCCTCCTAGAATGAAATGGATTCGAGACCTATAAGAGAATAAAAGTCACAAATTAGACTATCAATAAAAAACCTTATCTAGCTGAACAAATAGGATATTACTAGATATAAAAGTAATATATAAAAATGTATACAATAATATGAACACACCATTTCAAACTTGCTAAGAATCTTCATAGCGTAGACCTTCTTTGTGACCTTCTGTCTTACCTGAATGAAAAAATATGTAAATATAAACAAGCTTGACTTTTTAAATAAATAATAATTAACAATCAATGATTAATAAGTCTTTTCCATGTCTGAAAAACTGGAAAAAATCACCTGAGTGCTAAAACTTAATGCTACAACTACTGTCAGAGGCCCAATAAACATAAATCAAATGTATTATTGTCAAATACAAATTTATTGTCAAATACATAGTTGATTTCAACTGCATATGCAGTTGAAATCAACTATGTATTTGACAATAAATTCACTAAATTTTCTATAAAAAAGTCAAAGTCAAAGAAAAACTATTTTAGAAGTTCTCCAATTAGTTGCACTAAAATGACCAGTCTTGAGCAGGATAAATTTATTTCTAAATAAATAAATGGTTAACTATTGAGTGTGACAGCACAAATGCCTCGAACCGAACATCTGTCAGACAACAGGGATAAGAGAGTAATTCTTACCAACTGTACTTCACCAAAAGCACCTCGACCAATACATTTGATCATTTCAAAGTCATCAGATCGCATTCTAGTCTGATTAACCATAGTGACTGGTTTCTCATCTGTCAACCAACCAATCAATCACTCAATACAACACACAATTAATCAGTCAACCAATCAATCAAACAATCATGTAATCTATGTAATCTATCAATATATTGCCACCATTAAATCAATCAATCCATCAAACAGTCATGTAATCTATCAATAGTGCCACTAATGAATGAATTAACCAATAAGTCAATCAACCAGTCAATCAATCATATGGTCTCTTAATAGTGCTACCAATGAATCAATTAGTCAATCGGCTAACTTACCTGCCTAGTGATATTCAATTAATCTTACAAATAAATAAATCTTATAAATAAGAGAACATGGAATCACTCTAAGGCCAAACTGTTATTAATAATTGTGTCTTGTCAGCAATTATATTTATAATTTATAGGGCACTGTGTCATCATCATCATCATCATCACCGTCATTACAATACATAACATAACGGCACATTGGGTCAGGAAGCACAGATGCTTGTTTAAGACCCATTTCCTCCTTCCTCTCCATGGTTATTAGTAATCGTTGCCTTTCGATGGCGCATCAATTGATTTAAGAATAACCTTCCATCACCCTGGGATCTTTTCCTTCCTAAGCTTTTACCAACACTCGGTCTTCCAAGGTGTTTACCCACAAAGTACTAACCGAGGTAGATGCAGCTTAACTTCGATAATTGACGCGCAACTAAACCAATACGCTAATCCCGCCGTCTAATACATTTGAGTAATTATAATCTTCATTGTATCATGAACAAAATTGCCAAAAAAACCTCCATAGGAAAAATTCCAAATTAAATCATTTTACTTTTAAATCCTAATTATAACTAGGAGAGATAACATAAAATTTACAAAAAACTTATATTAATAGAATCGTTGGCAAAATGGAATGACTAATTATTGCGTATAGAAAAGTACAGAGGAGGGTTTTGATTGGTTATTATATTGAACAGAGGGGAGTTAGAATGGCTATCATATTGCACAAAGGAGTTTTGATTGGCTGTTTTAAATCCAGACAACACAAATGCATATTTGACAACTAAATTAAAGTGAACAAACTGAGCAATAAGTAAACAAATAGTAAACAAACTGATAATTTGTCCGAGATTTACACATAGATACTTTTATCATAAATTAAATTATATACGTTTAATATAACTCTTCAACAGTTCAACGGTAATGATCAGTATTATAACATAATGTTTAGTTCAAGATATTACAACATTCTAGAAAAATTAAATGAATGATACAATTAAAGTACAGTAAGCCTCTGCTATCTCTAAAACCAGTGCAAGCGGTTAAACATACAGCGCTTGAGAAAGGCCTCAATATTCTTAATGCGTTTGATTGTAGGATGGTTGCAGTCGTCCAATAGAGCCTGCAGACTGTCCTGTAGCAACACATGACCACATCGATTAAAACAGTCATTTAATCATATCACAAATAAACAATTTTAATCAATAAGAATTATTATAAAATTTTTAGATTTAAAATCATCCAAACATATCTAAACATCTAAAAGCATAAATATTTTATAGGATAAAAGAAACAATTTTAAAATATAGTTGATATAACAATTTTGTGAATGTCAAACTTTTCTTCTGGCTCAGTCAGAGTAACTTCCATGTAATGTGAACTTTGTGAACTCACAGCATACTAACTAACTTTTAATTTAAACAATTATGCTGTCACAAAGAGCATTTACGATGAGCGTTTATAATTTACTTTTAGATTAAACAATCATGCAGTAACATTTAGAAAGGGTTTATATACTAGCAACTCTTAATTTAAAGAATTATGCCATTTCAATGCACTACAACTTACAGCGACTATGTAAGTCAGTTTCTCATCCAAAATTCACTTCGCCTTTTATTTTTATTTATTCTTATTCAATTACATAAATGACAGAATATATATGTTAACAAATTTTCTTGCTAAGGTCTTTACTTAAAAACATCACAGATTAATCTTAGCATCACTAATCAAAATCATTGCCCTGGATAGTACAGAACACTTCAATCTGCTCTGATTTGAAAACTCTTCATCACAGCGGGGTATATTCGCCGCAAATTTACCTGGGATTTTAAGAAATGTTAATTTCAATAAAATCTTAATATACTTATATCCACATACGAGTGGATCCTTAAATTATTGATAACATTCCTTTTTTGTTATACCATTATTCTTGGGGATTCTGCTTAAAATGAGGTTGGCCCCCTATGTCTTCCTCAGCTTCGACTGGGCAAGGGCATCATTCCCTGAGAAAACAATCCCGTTTACCCATTTTATTATTATTAGGATTTTAATTTAATAATTCAATTATTAATAATCAATAATAATTTAATTATTAAGAGTTTAACTTAAAATGAATGAACGAATAAATGAAAAATAAATCAATGGATAAAAGAAAGTCTATTCGTATCCTGACCCTGGTTAAACTGGAATTTAAGGGAAGATGATGATGATGATGATTAGGATTTTAATTTTTAATAATTCAGTATTTTATACCAGCAATCCATCAACATAGAGCTCTGATGAAGGGTCCTGAAGCTTAACCTCTAGAGCCTTGAGGCGCTCCAAGGGATCCTGCGGTACAGACATAGTCGTCGCTAACTCTCTACCAGCATCAAAATAACTGAATCAAAAAACAACGTGCGACATCTATTATCTGAAAATATAAACATTTTAATTGCAGTCAAATGGTGCATGATCAGTAAAACATTCCCTAGATACATTACAACTACTCAGATAATAGTCAACGTCAAGAGCTCTGGAATTTGAAATATCTACCTTCTAAATTAATATCATCAGCATCATCATCATCATCATAATATTCATTTAAATCCCAGTTTAACTAGGGTCCAGATAAGAATAGACCTTCATTTTTTATCCATTCGTTTAAATTTCTGCAGCAATTTCAGGCACCTAAATTAATAACCTAAATTATTAACTAATTAAACTTCCAAATTAATATTATCTTCCATAAATATAACTACTGCGCAAATTGCATCAATCAACTTAGTTCAAGATCATATCAAAGCAAAACGCTTTTCCTTAAGACCAAATATGGCCTAAAGCCTAAAGATTAAATAAGGCCTAAAAGTTAAATAAAGTGTACTTTATATTGCATTTCTCAATATCTTTAGTACTGTAATAAATTGTTTACAGTCAGTATTTCTGGTTTTTAAGAAAGTACACAAAATCACCATTGACAATAAATATATATAAAATTAAATTGATATAGATCACAAATATGCTTTCCTAAATTTCAGATTATAATTTTTTGAAGGAAATAGTATGAATTATAACAGTACTTTTATAAACTACTCTTTGATAACGTTTACGAGTACAACTGGTGAACATAAATATTAATGAATATCAATAATTAATAATAATACTGTCAATAGCAGCATTACTAATAATAACAATAATAATAATGACAACAATAAAAGTAATTATAATAATCGTCATCATCTTTCCTTGAATCTTCATCATCATCATCCCCTTGAATACAGGGGTCAAAATGAGAAAATCTCAATTTCAGGAGTCTGGGGCTCACCAACCGGACGCCTGTTCTGACTTTGGTTTGGATCTTAGTGCTTTGACGCCTTTTATGACACGTGCGGTCCACGGTTGGTCTATTCTTCAACAACCCGGGCACAATACGGGCAAACAAACATTAATAACAGCAACAATAATTTCAAAAAGCAGTATTATAATTTGAAAATAAATAACAACTAAATGTTTACAGCGGCGTACCAAAACAGTTTACTTAAATTTGACAACAATACTATTCAGTGAATTTCACACAGCTAAAAGCCACCCATTTTTTTATAAGAAATAAACAGTCACTCTGAAAAAAGTTAACGCATATTCTAGTGAACAATAATCCGTGTTACTTAACACCCTTAGCACCACATGTTAAAGCTGTTACGACGTTACATAACCAATACTGGTTCGGTAAACTGTAGGTTTTATATCTCTGATTGGTTTAGTTCGATAAGGAATGAAACCATAGGTGACGGTCATCATCTCATATTAACGGGCTAAAAATTTAAATTTTTGTCATTAATTAAGTATCGTATAGTTCATTAATTAATAAACGAAAATTAACAGCAATTCAGCGAAGCGAAAGAAAGAAACACGGAAATAGATTTGTTAGGCAGAGACTGAAATGGAGGATATCCGCAAAAATATAAACAAATGAAACTAATCAAATGGCTTGTTTATGAGTTCTTGTTTTTCTAATTATACTGGTTCTGTATCAAAGTTACAAAAACAACCACAACAATAACACTTAATTTAACTTACATTTTACTGGTTCAGGAGGCCGCCAAGACCTGTGACACCAGTCTAGTCGCAATATTATACATCATCAGATATAAATTTGTAAAATACTACCAAATTTAGAGTACTACCATGAATACTACAGCAGTGGTTAAAGTGAGAATTGAGAGCTAGGGGAACGGTAAGAATTTTTCAGGCCTCTTTGTAATGTATTTACAGGTCTCCAAGTATCTAGTATGAACACCTAGCAATTAGGGAACGAACCTCAGACAAAATGAAAGCTATAGGGGAACGCAATTGACCTGCACCCACCCCACCCCCATAACCACAGTATTAGAGTAACTGTTGTCCACGACAACATTGAGCTATACAATTATTTCGTAACTTTAGAGCTTCAAAATAATTCTGAAAAAACGAACTCCCAAGTAGACCATGCAGTTCAAGAGTGAATTTAGATCGGAAGGAAACAAATCTCAAGGTGCATGAATCAGAGAGATACTAGAGAGATAATATAAGTGCGATATCATTTCTGACATAGTAACGAAAAAAACAAATAAATAGCACACATTACGTTGAAATATGATCAAGATATCTGTCACTTTTAATACCAATTGACTGTTTAAATCGTTAGGCAATTTAGTCCACTTTCCGGGTAACCCGTACGTAAATGACTGAGATTTTATTCTCAAACCAACTATACATGAATTAATTTATACACGAATATGCAGTAATAAATACATTTATACACAATATGGCTTATTCTACACATTAATTGCTTCAAAAGTTTATAATTTTAACGATAAGCTTAAATGCTTTGAAGATGGAGAGGGAGGTTAAAATAATTTTTATAATTTTGAAGCTGCTAAAGTGTAGTACCCTCTATATTGTGCGATATTATATTCATTATGTTATAATTCTGTACAGTTATGTAAAATTATAGTGTATTTTATGTGTAAGTATAGTATAATTATGTGTAATTCGTTTTTAATAAATGTATTAAAATATTCTTTGGATACAAACGTTATAGCAGCCTATCCATCGCGCTGCTAGAAACCGGATTGCCTAGTTTTGATACTATCCTTTCAAATTACAGATTAAAGTTTAGAATGTGCTTGATGGATAATGCTAATATGCTAGTTAAGTGTTTTGATGTTCTGAGCCTATTATAGCCTTGTATGCCTAATTCTATAAGTAATTGTTTTAGGCCTATAGCTTAATTTATGCGCAGACTATTTGCTTTTCTGGTTTTTGTTGAATTGTTCTATGTGCAAGATTCATGTATGGGTTTTTACGCCTGAAATAAAGCAATAAAAAAAATTTAAAAAGTAACAAATTTTCTTACATCTCTCTTCCTTTATTATCATGTACGCCACTAGGCCAATATTGAACTGTTGGTGTTGATGTTTTAAATCCATGATATGATTTCTTATCAGCTGATTGATTAACGACAATACAAGAAGCAAAAATTTTGTAAACATTTATTAACTTTTTTCTTAAATTACATTTTAAGTTAAAATGTTTAGACATCATAGGACTGGTTTGCGAATGTTAGGCGGTTTCCTAATATTACAGTTTCTTATACTATCATCTTGCCATCAATCTTCCGATGACGATCGGCCAGGTGGAAGCTACGTGTACGAGAATACGAAGCCTAGTCAAAGAGGAAATATTCCTCAGTGGGATCCAAATGGATACGTCTTCTTCTGCTTATGCATGGGTAGAGTTAATTAATTGCTTAACAATATGCAGATTTCGCTAACTTGTCAGCAAATAAATCGTACATCTTGAACATGCTTATATATGCTAGTCCACTAGTACCGGTACACATTCCACTAGTAACCCTTCCTCGGACTGAATTCCCGGATTTTGGCTTGCACCATTTTTGGACCCCACACTCTGCTCATCGGATTGGATTTGGTATCATAGTGCTCAATGTTGCAAAGGACGACAGTAGCGCTCTAATTCTGTTGTTGTTGCGAGTAAAACTTAGTGATCCAGTATAGAGCTTTATTGCTTAGTCGCCTCTTGTGACTCGATCTATGCACATTTGGTTCATTCTGCAGTGATAGGGCAAGGCGCTAGTCTGTATTTATTATAGTTTTGCTGATTATATCAAACGAATTTACCAAATATTAATGCAGCACTTGTGTAAATCTGCTGCATTTAATTTGATATTTTACAAAGTGTCTTGTTGTGATTCATAACCAGCCATTATTAAGACGTGCATGATCTGAACACCTTATTGGCAAATTGTCATTGTTAATATATTAAATTATCAATAGATGTTCTTTGCAGTAGTATTAACGGTAATCAGTTCATATCTCATGCATAGAATGGCAGACAGTACTAATGTGTAAATGTAGTTTGCTATAAGACTAAAAATTTTTTTGTTAAATGTTGCTTTCAGGAAGAACTGGAAATCAGCTAGAGCATTTTCTTGGAGGAATGGCATTTGCTAAAATGCTCAATCGAACACTTGTTCTTCCTCCATTTAGAACATATGTATGTATCAAATATTTCACCTATAGATAGTTTCACTATTTTAGTTTTAATTTTTCTAAATTTAGAATATTTTTCCTTGTTGTGTGTGGTACACTGAAGAATAGACCAACCGTAAATCGCATGTATCGTAAGAGGCGATTGAGCAAGAACTGGTGACGACAGTGGAAACTACGTCAGAAGTAAGAGCAGCATGTGAGATGGAATATGTACCTTGGACCTGCCACTTGACAGAATATTAGAGATTTTTAAAATATCAAATATGACAATGGAGCAATCTATGTATCGTTTTTTAATAAAAATTAATAGGTAATATTAAGTAAAAACTGTCTAAAAGAATAATGGCATAAAGTTTAGTAAAATCATGTACTCAGCAAAGAGTGAGAAGTAGCTTGATCTTTGTGCGAATTTTTGCCTTTGTACTTACCATGTAGAGTTCTTAATAAAAGATAAAGATATGTATAGGCCTATTATCTTAAAAGTATTTTGAACCATGGATATGATGTCAACACTCTGCACCTGAAAAACAATTCTCTTAATTTATAATTCTCTTATTCTCAATTCTGCGGATCAGTCTGTGCGGGGTTCAAATCCTGGGCTCGCCCGTCACTGACATTGCTTTCGAGTGAGGAAACTGACATTAACCTTAGCTTTACCAGCTTTTAAATAAACTTTTAAATGATTGAATTGAGTATTCATCAAGTTTCAAGTTTTGTTTTTTACATTTTATTTTTCTGTGCAGCGTAATGTCAGATTTACGGAGTGGTTTGAGTTTGACCCGCTGGAGGCATATCACAGAGTGGTCCTTGCTGAGGACTTCATGGAATATTTGGCTCCCAAGCATTGGCCCCCTGGCCAGCGATATGGATTCTGTTATCTTCCTCCAAATTCTGATCAGAAAGATTGCAGGATGAAAGAAGGTTATACAAAGGAGTAGAGAGTTTTGATAATTATAGACTGTAGTGTAATAGTATAAAATTGTATCTGTGCTATTGGTTTTATTTATTTATTTGTATTGATTATATATGTACCTGGATGACGTTCCTGACATCATCCTTGGGTGAGGAAACGGACGTTAAACCTTTATTACTATTATTATTATTATTATTTTGTAATTATTATTTTTATTTTTATTATTATTATATAGAAAAAGCTATATAGATTACATTAATTTAGAAATAGAAAAAATTATTACTATAGGGAAATTATTGGTAATTTTAATGAATTTTACAGAAAATTTCAATAAAGCTGGTAAAATATAAAAAATATATTTAATTTGAAATTATAAATGTAATGTCTATGTAAATTATTTTATATTAGTAATATTTAGATTATTATTAATGATCATTGTTAGTGATTTCTTATTAAAAAAACAAATAGATGAGCAATAAAATTAACGGTTGTAATAAATTTGATGTTTTAAGGATGCATGCAATAAGATACAATGAAACAGTTAAAGTAGTTCCTATGGATGGGAGTCATTTGAAAGTTTACTTGTTTTGCTTACTAGTTGTAAAAATTATGCGCACATTTTTGACCTGGTTTTAATATATTCCTAAATGAAATTATGTTATAACTTGTTAGGTAACCCTTTTGGACCATTTTGGAGTGGATTGGGAGTGGATTTTGACAAATCTATAGTTTATAGTCTATCATATAATGAATATTCTGTGGGAGAATGGAACAAAAAGTATGATTACTTCTGCATTACATATCTGTATATATTTTTATAATATTTAAAATGTTTAAACTATTTCTTGATCTGTATTTTTATTTTAGAACATTTCATAATAGATATAGTGGTTGTTGTTTGATATTTTGTCGAGCATGGGTCGTTACTCAAAATATAACAATTAATAAAGGTTCATAAATATCAATACATTTGGTCAGGTTTAAAATCATATTAACAAATTGATTTCACTATATGCTCATTACGCTCAATATTCAATAATAAACTGCAGTGTGCTCTGTGGAGTGAAATCATAGTATGCAACAAAGATATATTTGACAGTAGCTCGAATGTGTTGAATTGACATTACTCTGATAGTATTAAACAAAATACTAGATCTGTAGTCTACTATTGTTATGACTGTTCATGTAGATTGCGTTTAGAGAGTTCTTTTAGTTTCATCCACAATTACTTTAGTTTCTATGGTTCTGTTATATGGACCTGTATATGTGTCTGAAATAAAATAGTTTGATTTGATTTGATATAATATCATTTTTTCAAGATATCCGGCCAGTAAATATCCTGTGCTAGCAATGCGTGGAGCCCCCGCCAGCTATCCTGCATTACCAGCGCATTGGAAACTTCAAAGTTATCTTCACTTTAGCCAGAGGATCAGGTCCGAGGCTGAAAATTATATACGTGACAACTTTAATGGAGAGAAATACGTAGCTATACATCTTCGCAACGGCGCCGATTGGGTAAGTAGCTTAGAACTTTAGATACTGTAATGGCTGTATAGTCAAATTGATAGCATACTTGCTTGGTAAGTATGACCTAAATTTTTTGTCCATGCAGGAGGAAAAGAGACACTAAATATGGTTTAATTAGTGTGAAAAAGTAACAGATTTAGTTATAATGATAAACTTAGTATTAGCTGTAGTTAAAATAGTTTCAATATACATGTACTTGTAACTTTAGTAACTAGGTAACTATGAATCTGCATCAATAATTTCGAAAGTTCTGTCGTAATTCTATTAATGTACTCTATTGCCTTTACATTGATTGTGGCCTTTGTCTAACCATAAGGTATATTTTGTTAATTTTTAAGATGCTTCTGAGACTATGTTAAGAATGTGCTGCGCTTAGAATCAATGATTCTGGTTATATATGCTCTGATGTTAAGCATGATATAATAAAGTTTCTATTTGTTACCGTTGTCAAGATTTCACTATCTCTCTACTGGATAATACTCTCTCTCTTAGTGCACTGCCTACTGGCAGGTCCATGGTACATAACGCCTCAACTCTGCTCTGTCTTCCGCCTTCCTCTTCATTTCCACATATGAGTGGGTCTTTAAATCATCTAACATACCTAATCTCGGCCTGCCCCTGCCTTGGATAATACTATCAATTCCTAAATACATGTTTTCTGCCAATCACTTTCGGTAAATATTTACTTATAAACTTAAATAAAATTCATGCTATTTCTTGGCATCAGTGTTTGTAATTATTATGGCAAGAAAGTTGAAGTAAGCAAATGCCTGCCACTTTTCTTACTATTTCATATAGATTTCTATAGATCTAATGATCAATAACTTTTACTATTGAACGCTGGTTCATTGTTGAAGCTTGTTTAAATTGATTACTGATGCAGGCTAATGCCTGTAAGTACGCCGAGGGTAAGCGCAGTTTTATGGCCTCTGATCAGTGCTTGGCGGGGACTGATATTAAATTAACGTTGGAAATGTGCCTGCCTTCTAAAGGCGAAATACTGCGGTAAGTAATATTAAAATTAATCAAATAATGCTAACATCGCGTTAAATATAAACTGAAAGGACTTACGTCGTTTTTACTTCTCTTTTCTCCTGTATCTTTCCTCTCATTTTCTCACTTTCTCTCTCTCTATCTCTCTCTTTATCTATCTCTCTCTCTCTCTCTCTAGCTCTCTCTTTGTCTCTGTCATGCAGTTGACGGTCAAGCAGCAGATTCGAGGCACATATTTCTATTTACTATCTACTGTCACGCTCACTTGTGAGGAAAGGTCTAAATAAATTAATCTCTAGTTATACATCATAACTCATGATTATGACTCACCATGTACCTGAAATTAATTGTCAAATATGATCTCTGAGGTAGTTTTACATTGATTGTCTTGGATATGTGTTAGACGGCTCAACGAAACCTGACAAATTTCAGTTAGCCATTGTCAATTTCTCCTGATTTTGAATTTTATTGCTGTTCTGAAAATTAATTTTATATTATATTGACTTAGAGCACTTATTTAAACTATCATTTGTTTTTCTTATTATTATCTGCTCTCTTATTTTATGTTTAAAATATGTTTACGTTAAAATTTTTCTATTTCGTTGTATGTTGTCAATGTTATTTGTAGATTATTAATACATTCATACCTAAACGATGAAATAAAGATCGATATATACATGTATATGTAAAAAATATACATGTATATATTATATATATATATATATATATATATATATATATATATATATATATATATATATATATATATATAAAAGGAATAATTAGATAATTAACAAATTTTGTATATTCTAGGCAATATGCTAGTTTTTATAAAGATCGATTAGAAAGTAGTTTTTGTATGGATGTAGTATATTTTGTTGAATTAGGACTCTATTAAATACAATGTCGTTAAAATATAACGTCTTTCTTATGCTAAAGGTTAGTGAAGGACGTAGTGGAGAGAACGAAGGTGAAGGTTGTTTACGTAGCGACAGACAAGGATCCCATGCTGGACGAGCTCTCTAAACACTTAAACTCCGCAGGGCACAATCCTAAGGTAAAATAATAACGAGTTAATAATAACGTTAGTGATGATGATGATAATGATGTTGTTGCTGTTTATGATGATGATGATGATGATGTTGTTGTTGCTGATTATGATGATGATGATTATGATGATGATGATGGTGGTGGTGATAGTGATGATGATGATGGTGGTGGTGCTGATGATGAAGTTGATGAAGATGATGATGATGATGATGATAATGAAGATGATGTTGATGACGACGTCAGTGGTAGTTTGGTGATGATGGTGCTAGTTGTAGTGGTGATTGCGATAATGATGTGAGGGCTGCTGCTATTTATTATTTAATATATAATATTTGTTTTGGTTAATTTGCTGATAATTAATTGTCTAATTGTATAGGTGCGGGTGTTCCACGCTGACCCGTGGTTGCCCGTCATTGATTGGGCCGTGCTGATTAAATCTGATCACTTCATAGGAAACTGCGTGTCGTCGTTTAGTTCATTTGTTCGTCGTGCGAGGGACGATCAACGTCTTCCCACGTCGTACTGGGGTCTGAGCTAACTCTTCAAGACTAAGCTTTATTGTCTCTCTCTTAGTGCACTGCCTACTGGCAAGTCCATGGTATATAATGCCTCCACTCTTCTCCGTCTTCCTCTTCATGTCCACGTATGAGTGGGTCTTTAAATCATCTAACATACCTAATCTCGGCCTGCCTCTGCCTCTTTTTCCTTCCTTTCTACCTTCTATGACCTCTTTTAATAGACCTTCCTCCCTTAGAATGTGTCCTATCCAACTCTTCTTCCTGTTTCTTAGTAAATTTAAGAAACAGGAAGCAAATAAGCTAAGTTTTATTGTCTCTTATAACTGTTGTTGTCGATAATTTACAGCATACAAAGCTAAGTCAAATGTTTTTAAAAAAGAAGTAGAATCGTGTCACACTCACTGATTCATTTCTAAAGGCCTAGCTTATCATAGATTTGTGGTATTGAATTCATGTAGGTAATTAGGCATATCACTGAACCTTGCACCTACTGATCTACAATTGGATGGCTAAACAATCATGATATTAGTTCGGTTGTTGTTAGTATTCCATCTAAAGCTTTTCCATTGCATACATTCTTTCAAATATATTAATAGAGCTTAAAAGCAAAGGTTAAATGGACGTCAGTTTTCTATCATAATACCAACTTTATTATTCGCTGTAATAAGGTGTACACATTTATTTAATGTCTGATCCGTGTTAAAGTATTTTCAATTGTGATTTATTAAATGTAAATGTAATCTATTCTATACATTCCATGTTGATGTCTTGTATAAGCTGGGTGCCTTGTTACAGTGCCATTCAAAAGAAGTAATAACTTCTTTGAAAAATGTCCGTATTCATTTTGTTAAGTGAATAAAACTTTCGTGTCATATTTGAGATGTCACAAGCTATTTTTAATAAAACATTAAACTCATTTTGTAGTAATTTTTTATTTTATTTTCGTAGTTCCTTAGTAGTACGCTGAATTATAATTATCTGCTTATTTGGTTCAGTGATCTTTGTATTTGAGGATATACTGTGATTAGGCTGTCAAGACAAAGGTTCCATTAACTCGAAATTTTCATGAACAACTTGAATTAACCTCCCCGAAAAAAACCTAAAGATTTTATACACTTAGAAGCACCTGTTGTATTAACATTAGTAAGCCTATTTTGTATTCTATTAAGCAAAAGTATTAAGTACCTTGGTATTTATGTGACAATATATTCTGTTTAACTAGTTTCTATTTTTCATATAAATAATACATTGCTGTTTGAGTTACTTTATTTTAGGTAATTATATTGGCTAAGCAACTTTTGTTCAATTATAAACCCGTCACCGGTCATGACACCACTATAGAAATTGTTGGAGGTTACTATTATTATCTTGAAGTAATGTCAGTACTATACGTGTGTATCTCTTATGTAGAATTTGAGCAAGAATTAAGGTTGGCAATAGATAACTATATCAGAAGCCATATGTTTCCCAAGCTATAGGCTCCATAAGGTATGAATAAGGCATCGCCTTTTGTGAAGGGATTAACTTGTTCATGTATGGAGTGCTCTTTATGGAGCCTAAAAGCAGACTATGCGAATGAATATGTACCTTGGATTTGCCACTTTGCAGAACACTACAGAGCGAGAGAGAGATCTCTAGTATTCTTTATTTAATATCCTTTATTATATTGTTCTAACATAACACAACATTAATACACAAACACACAGCACACGGTGCCTACGAGAATACCGTACTTATATAAATCAATATAAAATGTCAATGCTTAAATTTTAATTTATAATAAATTCTATTGGGCTATTTTAAGAGGTTAATAATTACTTAATGTACAAACTAGAGGAGGACGTTTATGTAGGCTACATTAGCCAGAACCAACTCTGGAATTTGATCCCAGTATCGAGGAAACTAGAGCAATATGCCTACACCAATGCTCTACAGGTTCAGCCACTAGCTACAGGGTCCTAGCTAGGTGCAAACTTACGTCCTTCTCTTCAGCCGTTTACCCAGTACATCACACACAGAATAATAATAATTACAATAAATGAAATCTTTTGAATAACTCTAACTTAGTGAACTGCCTACTGGCAGGTCCATGGTATATAACACATTTACTCGTCTCTGTCTTCCGTTTTCCTCTTCGTGTCAACACATACGAGTGGATCTTTAAATTATTTATAACATTCCTTTTGAAATACCATTATTCTTGGGGATGCTGATTATGACGGGGTGGGCCCTGATGAATATATGATAATTATTTAAATTGCAGTACAAGGAAGTAGAAACTGTCCCATAATACAGTTTACTCTAATACTGCCCAATAGTTTCAACTGAGTGAACATATTATGTACAACTTATTAATGCCAGTCTGTTTAGATAGATTGTAACATTTCTATTACACTGCTAATTTATAAATCAAAATAGAAAATTTATTTTCAAACATGTAATAGCTAGCCAAAATAACAATCTGTATCATAAGTAGAGCATCTTGTCAAATTGTTACAACTTTCACTCCACTATCTTCTATTCAGAGCCATCTACTGCTCTATATTTTGTACTGGCTGTGTGGTCAAGATGGTAACATGATCTGATATGCAGAATATCATGGCTTCAAATCTCACTTGGACAGTTTCTAAATCACCATAGAAGACTAACGTATATGGCTTCACGTTAGTTGACAACTATCTACCTACAACAATATCATCTGTCCAAAATGTGAAGGTAAGTAACAGGTTTTGATGTATATTATTACATTGACACCATGTGAGGATAATGTATGCACCATACCGCTGTTGTTGTTGTGTGATTTTAAAGATCTGGATTCTTGGGGATTCATTGCAACGCTGGCTAAATCTGAGCTTAAATCTAATTTATGAATTCGGCTAATTGAACGAATCAATTGATGAATACTATTTGATGAATGAATCTTAATTTAGAACGCATCTCCTCTGCGGTGCTTTAAAGAGAAAACTGATATAGCGACTGTCAGTAATATTTAGTTATTAATTTACTATTCAGGCAAAGTTAATAGGTAAACGGGGCAGCTAGAAGCAATCATTTGCTTCCATAGCAGCATATAATAATTAAATAATATTAATAAATAAGAAATAAGAAAGAAAGAAATAGGAAGAAGAGATGGATAGGACACATTCTAAGGGGGGAAGGTCCATTAAAAGAGGTCACAGAAGGTAGAATGGAAGGAACAAGAGGCAGGGGCAGGCCGAGATTAGGTATGTTAGATGATTTAAAGACCCACTCATATGTGGAAATGAAGAGGAAGGCAGAAGACAGAGAAGAGTGGAGGCGTTATGTACCATGGACCTGCCAGTAGGCAGTGCACTAAGAGAGAGAGAGATTAATCAATACTTCCTTAAAACTAGAAATAAAATAAATAGCTCTGTGGGCCCACAAGACACATTTATATAACAGTACAAGCACACACACAATCATATATACATAATATTATACATTATACATGTTATATTTATAAAGATATATACACATGCATTGTATATATTACATTTTCTCTAAAGCTGAACTATTATACTTAAAAGTTTCTAATTTACACGAGAGGCCAAAATTTCAATAATACAACATATATCTATCTCCCTTCTATGTAGGCATCTAGAATGCTGAGCAAGCCCATTAGTTAGGTATGTGCAAGCCTATAGCTCGCGCTATCTCTGATTGTATCTAACATGCTGAGCAAGCCCATTAGTTAGGTATGTGCAAGCCTATAGCTCTCGCTATATCTCAATCAATCAAACTGAACAATAATCTAGTGCTGAGCGCACTGCACTCTCTGCCCGTGCATGCCCTCTTCGTCGTCGTCGCTATCGTAAGCCTCTCTGCCCCGCCCACCGCGACCCGGCCCCTGATTAGAATCGAGTTCAAGCAGCGCACACTCTTCTGCAGAGTCTGGAATGATGACTTCCTGTCTCGCAGGCAAGAGCGCCTCCAGTCTCTTCAGCTTCTTTCCGACGTCACCGCCGGACAGCCAGTTGCTGGGCGGGAACTTGACATTGAATGCTATGATCAGCTTGCCCTTCTCGAACGGGTTGCGATACTGAGGCATGCCCTCGTTGAGGATACAGCGCAAATCTCCGTGCTTTATAACCTCACCTGCATAAATAGGTAAAAATATAAGTATAGAATTATACATGTATAGTGTGAGAGTACATATACGTGCAAGTATATAAATACGTAGAGATCTGATAACAAATACACTACAAATAAATAAATAACTAAATGCACATCTAATATACAGGCACATGCTGACCAACAAAAAAATATTATGCTACCTCGTGTTTAACAATTGTATCACTTAAATGCTCTCGAATGACATGAACATTTTTCGAGGATATTTTAAGGGAAAAATTTAAAAGCAAATACAATATTATACAGCAAGAGAGAAAATACAGAGAATATTGAGCCTAGACGACAACACACATAGCTTAGGCATGCTCTGAACAGAGGTTAAAATACTAATGTGCACATAAAATCAAAGATGCAATTAATCAAGATAACATTTTCTTACACTTTCCTCCAGTTAAAGCAATCAGATGCCAACATAAGATATATCTTTAGAATAAAATAAAGTATTATCGACTTGCTTGCAAACAAATAGATATACTGGTACAAGAATAGATTAACTTCTAGATACATTGAGAAGTGTAGAAAAAGTGAGATGCAGAATCTGATCGAGATAGTAACTCAACAGAAAGAGGATGATAATGGATGGATAACAAACAGGCAGAGAAATACACAAAAAAGAGAAAGAGTGATGATGGACAGCTACACAATGAGAGAGAAATAGCGATAGAGAGCTTAGAGGAGAGAGAGAAAGATCACAGAGGAATAAGAGAGACAGCACGTAACAACTCACCCGGTATAGAGTTAATGACAAGCGTTCTATTGTCTAACGTCTCTATGGTCTTGTGGAAGCCACAAAGAGAGTCAACTAGGTCAATATCCATGTTCATAACTAGGTCACACTTCTGCCGCTTGAACACTGGATGTGATTTCTCATCCAGTATGACGACTACATCTCCCGGCTCAATGCCCGGCTGTTGATCTCCTTCGCTGCCAAACCTTATCTGTTGTCCGTCTTTCATACCTGCATCAATCAATCAATCGATAAATACATAAATCAATCAATCAATAAATACATCCATCACTCAATCGATAAATACATCAATCAAAAAAACTCTTGTTTAATGCCCAGGCTGCTGTATTCTTCACTACCTACTCGATTAGAAGCCAGTCGTATTAACAACTATTATTCACTGCACCCGATCGATTTGAGCTAATGTTCTTTCTTCATAAATACATCACGTACTTTCAAAGGTTCCGTAAAGGCTCAATGTAATATTTTATAAAAAAGACAACCAAGGTAAAATTCAGAAACAATGCACACATAAGCTCTGAAGTAGCAACAGTAGCAGAGTTGAAGAATACATACCCTTATCTATATGCACCTCAAGAATCTTCCTCTCTTTGATGATCTTTCGACCCTGACAGTTTTTGCAGCGATCCTTAGGGTTGATCCTCTCTCCCTGACCTTGACATTCACCGCAGACAGTCTGGATCTGCTGAATGAAGCCAGGCGCTAGCTGCTGCATGCGTATCTGCATGCCGCTGCCTCTACAGTTACCACACGACTCTACGGCGCCCTCCTTACCACCTCGACCTGTAAATCAAACAATAAGCCAATCAAACAACTGAAGTGTCCATCTGTATAGTCCATGTAAAGTATTGCATAGTTCATGTAATCTGGTCTATGTAATCTGGTCCATGTAATAATAATAATAATAATAAAGGTTTAACATCCATTTCCTCATACAAGGATGATGTCAGGGACGTCAAATATGGTAATATAGTCAGGGACGTCATAATCTGGTAATATAGTCCATGTAATATCTGTATAGACCATGTAATCAGTATAGTCCATGCAATATATGTAAAGTCCATCTGTAAAGTCCATTCTCATGTGCCTCCTGGGTTTATCCAAGAATATGCATTACTAACACACGACTCCCTGTATCTTACCAACCAAACCCGTAACAACAACTAATAAAATAGTAACAGACGCATTCACTGAGTCGTGTGTTAGTAATGCATATTCTTGGATTCTGATTCTGACAGTCGCTATATCAGTTTTCTCTTTAAAGCACCGCAGAGGAGATGCGTTCTAAATTAAGATTCATTCATCAAATAGTATTCATCAATTGATTCGTTCAATTAGCCGAATTCATAAATTAGATTTAAGCTCAGATTTAGCCAGCGTTGCAATGAATCCCCAAGAATCCAGATCTTTAAAATCACACAACAACAACAGCGGTATGGTGCATACATTATCCTCACATGGTGTCAATGTAATAATATACATCAAAACCTGTTACTTACCTTCACATTTTGGACAGATGATATTTTTCTGAAGCTGCAGTTTCTTCAGAGCACCGTTATAAAGTTCTTCCAGTGAAACTCCGACCTGGTGCACAACATCTTTACCCCTGCGAGGCCCGGCATTACGACTTCGGCCCCCGCCAAAGAACATATCGAATATGTCCATGGGGTTGTGCATCTCACTTGCCAACCCACCCTCCTTAATCGCCTTTTCTCCTCCCTTATCGTAAAGATCTCGCTTTTTGGCATCGGATAAAACTTCATAGGCTTGTGATATCGCCTTAAACTAAAACAGTAAATAAATTGCATGCAAAATTAAAACAAAATATAAATCAGGTGCAAATCTTGGATCATAAATTATACCACAATCAAAAGTGTATTTACACGTTCAAAATGACAAATAGTTAAACATTTTAATCAGATACTTAAAATCCAGCTTTACTACTTCAACAGATATTCTTTGCTTTACGTAGTTCTGAGACCTTAGTCTTAGGCAGTGAAATCCAAATTTAGCTCAGCCTTCACCTAGCAAAAGGGCAACTCCTTGCCTAAAAACATACAGACAAGATTTTACTAAGTACATCTGTTTAGTAGTAAATCAGCATGGGAATTAAACGTTTGGCCTCAAGCTACCAACTAAACAATCCAACCGGAAAGTTTTAAAATTTGTATATTTACAGGGAAATATATAACTATTTAACTTACTTTTTCTCCCTCATTAGGATTTTTATCAGGATGGTATTTCAATGCAAGCTTGCGGTAAGCTTTCTTGAGATCATCTGGTGTGGCATTAGGCTTCACACCCAGCAGATCATAGTAGCCAGTCTCTTTAACCATTTTCTGAAAGCAACGATACAAAATAACGCTAAAAAATGATTAAAATAAGTATAAGGGAAAATATAGGCACTTAATAATATCTAAATTACTGTAGCTCAATGAACCACTGTACAAAATCATCAAACATAATGGCAAAATGTAGTTAAAACTTTATAGTAAATAATATTAAACAATTTATGCCAAACATTATAAATTTAGTTTCACTTTTAATTTATATTATTATTGTTCAGCCATTTGACACTATAATGATTCATCAACAAATGACTGTATATAAAACAAATAGAAATAATAACAATAATATTATCCAATTGAATATTATTATTTTTAAAAATTTAACTACTGGGATACAGTATAAAAAATTTTTTTTAGTTCCTTCTGAAAATTCACTTAATACTGTCCACTTTGGATTGTGATCAAATCAATAGCACATTAATAGGATAAATTAATAAGGTAAAAATTATAACTTTAAATTTACTCTACGTTATCACGGCTCCAAATTACTATCCGAATACATAATTCAGATGAAACAGTTATCCTTAATTGATAATTTAGCACCAATATTAGCATTACTTTTACTTTAAAACTATATTCTAGAAACATGCGACATATTTAATTACATAAAAAATATAGCTAATATTATCAATATAAACTAATCATACAGCGGAATGATTAATTAAAACTCGCGACATTGAGTATCATTAACAAGACAGAAGGAGAATAAAAAGTTAGGCAATAAAGAGGAATTTTACCGGATAATTCGTACTGAAATGTATTACTGTTTGTATCCCATTGACAATGACGATCTGCTAAAAAGAAACACAGAGACTTTCTGTCGCTAGACGCAGTCTATGGTAAGAACAACTCATTCCGCTATGGAATTTTTCAGCAAAACAACACAATCTACTTATTACTGTCGTTCATTACAATATTAGGCACCAAGAAGCACTATTAAATCTTATAAGCAAATATTAAAGTCTATCCATGATCAACAAATCAAGAATTAAAGGAAAACATTGTAAATATAGATATCTGTATACTGCAATACTGTTGTAAATGCAATATTATACTGGTCTAGATTCTTTAGAGCTAATCTACATTTTCGTCAAATTAGGTAATTAATTAATTCGACATTTATTAGGTTTCTTGGTCAATCACTGATATAATGTTATAATCTACAACTTAAACTTTACATGTATCATGAATTTTCTTTTCAGATTAAACCACTGTGAAAGATCTTTTTGTTAGTGCAGTGAAATTTTAAAGAGGGCGAAGATTACACTCAATATATTCATTAAAAAAGAAGTGAGAAAGTAAAAAGTAAACTTGTAATATAGTGAAATGATCAACTATGTTGACATCTATCACTTTTAATACCACATGTTTAAATCGTTGGGCAATTTAGACCATTTTCCATATAACCAGTCCAGTGAATGTCCGAGATTTTACTTTCAGATCAGCGCGGCTGGGATTTGAACCCACGAGGGTTCAATTCACCTCAGGATCTGTCATTTAAAAGTTCATGACGTTACCCCTACGCTATTGAGACATTCAGGATTGAGAATTAGCTATATTTGGTAAGAGACGCAAGGCACTTCTCCTTAAGTCCTCCTATTCAAATGGCACTTTTTGACCCGGAGAAGCTGTTAAGTGTTTAAGTAGGCTGTTGTGTAGTCTGTTAAGTGTAATAAATTTACCTGTTCCAAAGAAAAGGTCCGAATCTAGAAGAGCCCCTTCCTTCAAAATTACAGTTTTATGGGCTTAATTATTATAAATTGGAATTCTTTCCCAGAAGTGTTGGCGTAAGTAAACAAAATTTAATGCAGAGATTGCTCAAACATTCATGGTGAGTGATCAAGAGTCGAGAATGTCTAAAAATACAATTTACCAAGTGACTGTTAATAACAACAACAACAATTAGAGGGCTACTGTCTTCAATGACAACATCGAGCACTAGTGAGACAAAAATAAGCCGACGAGCAAAAAGAAGGCCCAAAACGGTGCAAAAAACGGTATCCATCTATCAACTGAATTGAATCCTCAAGAAGGACTCTAGCACGAGAAGAGCGTAGGATTCTAACAAGCATTACAACCACTGATCAAAAGCCAGTAGGATATAGAATCAATCCAGCCAACTGGCTAAATTCATGGAATGATTTCGATAAGCTTATCCTACGAATTTATTAACGTAGTCAGTAGAAAGTAAACATTCATTATAGTGAATAATCAACTATGTTGATATCTATCACTTTTAAAACCACATGTTTAATGCGTTAGGCAATTTAGATCATTTTTCATATAATCAGTCCAGTGAATGTCCGAGATTTTACTCTCAGATCAGCGCGTCCAGGATTCGAACCCACGAGGGTTCGATTCACCTCAGGATTTGTCATTTAAAACTTCATGACGTTACCCCTACGCTATTTAGACATTATGTCTAAAATAGTCAAGCTAAGCCCAGCAAAACAAAAGTTCAGACCAAGTTTTCTAAAGTAGATTTTATTACTGCAATGTCATGTTGTCAATGGAAATCAAGGGGAATCAACCTTTCCCACTATATTCAATAATAAGGAAATAGAATAGCCTACGTGTATACATTAAAATATTCTTTCAGAACATCAGTTTTAAAAAACAATGTAAATAAAGTATTAATTGAAATGAGCATTTTTTAATAAGTTTACAATTTATTCTTAACAGATTGACAAGAATAAAATTATTTGCTTAACTTGCTAAAGAATGCTCTTTCCGATTAGTACATTGTTAATCTAATTATTAAAATAAAAAACAACACAATTTATTTTAACGTCCATTTTGCGATTTGACGATGATGTCAGCGACGTTGCAGAGTATAATATAAGCCTAGTGGGCACGCAGGTCCAAGACTAAAGAAACACATAAAAGAGTGCGAGACTCACAAATCGAATGTTATAAGATTTAACCAACTCTTAACATACAGAGATTGTAGATCTTAAAGACGTACAGAATATATAAATTTTAGAAACAGGATTATAAGCTGTACGTAACGAAGATTGCAGTTAATCACAACTCAGACGTAGACCTAACTCAGACGTAGACCTAACTCAAGTCCTACTCTGCTGTTGAAGTAGACACACTACCTCAATAATTGACCAGTAATCAGTTATTATTACTTGAATTTACTTCAGCAATTATATTTTCATTTATTCACAGCAACTGTATATTTGTTAACATTTTGTAGATGGTGAGTCTTAAAACATACACAGATACTTCGTAACTCAATGCCGTCGTCTTATGGTATCGTACACCTTTACCATTTCTGTATGTAATTCAATTCTTTTACATATTTTACGATTTATATATTATTATTTATTTTTATATTATTTTACTATTTCTTCTGCAAAACGCTGTTGGGTCACGTAGTCAACACTGAGATAAAAAGTAGAAAGTATTAAGTATTAGGCACAATTGTACATTTGACAATACTAGTAGTATATTTATTTTAAATTTTATAATAATTTGTATTGTAAGTTCACGTATATATTTACAGTCAAATACAGTGAATTGCATGAAACTGTTGAAATTATTCACTAAACAAGTTAACACCTGAATATCAACTGACGGTCAGTCAATGAATAACACATTTAGCAAGACTCTGAAAGATGCACTTACTTACAACGTTACAAATAAATAATAACCGTTAGATGTGAAAAGATACACCAGACCAATCAATTTCTACTTATTATATCAATAAATAGAATTTAACGTCTATTATATGAACAAAGGATGATGTCAAGAATCTATGACGACAGCAAAAGCTGTATACACAATAAACTAAAGGTTTCGCAGTGATTCATTAGTATGGAATGATTTAGAGTTGAAAGCGAAACAATCAGCACTCAGAAATAGTAATAACGGTCAGTAAGCAAGCGATTTGATTTTAAATGGACATCATTGATATAGATATTCAATACAAATATTCAATACAAAACATCAAATTTCCAGTTAAATCAATATAAAAATTATACAAGGCATCCAGAGCACCGACCGACAATTCACTTAAAATTTCGAATTGAAGTTGCATCAAAGTTAAAAAGGACATTAATAGAGACAATTGACATATACTTAAGTAACTACAATACTCATGATTAGCCTATCAAACTTTCTCTCTCGTATTCAGCAAATTAAAGGGCTAAGATACACTTGTTTACAGACAGATACGTCGCTCACTTATGAGCAAATATCAATACCAAACAGTTGCTGTGATCACAAAGGCCCTTAACAAACCCCCCTGGAGGAGAAATAGAACTTCCAGAGCTTCTAGGGCCAAGACTTTAGATACTTTCTATCACGTGACAACTAAGATCATCTCAGCCGCTTGAATTCTCTACTAAGACGCCGAAACAAGATCATCTAGAACATCTGATAGAATAGAGAAATTATTAATTATGTGCTGGTTATGTTTTTGACTGAAATATTTATTCTGATAGGAATTCATGCTGTATCTTATTTTGGACTCTTTATAACTTGTATGTAATATTGTAGTGGCGTGTGATTAAAGTAGTAATTTACTCTTTAAACAGATTCTTTACAAGAGTCACTCTGAACGGTTGAAAACCTGCAGAAATATTGTCAGGCAGTTTACTGATAATAGCAATCAGTTAAAACACACTTGTTAATTAGCAATTCTAACTCTTGACTAAACATGAAAACTGATTTGACAACAATAACGCTATTTTAATTTGATAAATGCTGCTTGTAGGAACATTGATATTGTCTAATGAAGCGTTAGGAAAGACGAAGGACACTTTGAGTATACATCTCACGCTGGATTATACATTTTAGGCTGGCGCCAGTGGCGAAGTCGGTAAGATACTCGACCGCGGATCAGTATGTGCGAGGTTCAAATCCTGGGCTCGCCCGTCACTGACATCGCTTTCGAGTGAGGAAACTGACGTTAACATTCACTTTTTTTAATCTCATGATACACAATTCTTAGCGACCTCGGCATACTAATTCAAGAAGGTCACTTTAGCCCGTGTTATGTACTACTGTCACAGGTATTACTCATCAACAACAGGCGTTACAACGGCGAATAAAATTCTGAGACTATAATGAATCTATGATCTGCCCCAAATTAAATTTACTGAGTAAGTTACGTGGACGTACGTGTTAAGTAGTAGAAGCACAAGCACATAGAATAAGCAACACGTACAACAGCAAAGACACATCATAGCAGACTAACAAATGAACAAATATAAAAATATATCAACATGTCATCTAAAAACCTTATCACTAGGAATGCTATGTAAGCATACTAAGTGAAATTGTGCATAGCTCCACTGAAATGCTCAATCAGCGGCATGATCTTAACGTGGCATCCGAGACATAAATTTCTATATCGAAGTCTCTTAATCATTCTGCTTCCCAATCTCTCATTCGCCCCCCCCCTCTCTATCTATCTTCTGAAGTGAGCCCATGATTATGAAGAACCCATAAAAATATTCAACAGCATCTAATACATGTCACAAATATCTTAACTGCTACTATGACTTGACATTATTATACATTTATAATACACATAATCACTTACAAGTATATTTACATAAACTAAATATAAACTCATCAACAGCTAATGATGCACAGACAGTAAAGACAAAAGTATACAATACATATATAAAATCTGCACTCTCTTTTCAAAGCACATGCGTGTATCATATATTCACATCAACATATACATGTATAAACTGACTCTAATCATAAATAAATCAACTCAGTCGTGTTACGCGATGGATAATGAACAGTTATACGACAGACAGATTCCTACCCTTCACTGAAAGCTGAAGGTATTTAAGAAAATGTCACTAATATCGGCTACAAATTGCTAATTATATATCTACAATCTAAACATAAAAAATACACAATTACAGTATAGAATTAGAATGAATGTAAAAGTAAAAGACATAAATAAATGTCTAATACTTTCTGTATACTATAAAGTTATTTGCGCATTTTAATTTAGAAACTATGTGTAGTTCAGTTCTATACTAGACAAATATTCACATAAACATAAGTATGCATAGATCTATGGATGATTCTTTTAAGTAATCTATTCATTCTTACACAAAAATAGAGGTATTAGTATTATTTTCTATTATTAAACAGAATCATAAGAAGAATGAATCATGTGTACAGTAGATGAGGAATCTTGAAGCTGAGGACGAGTGAGGAGGTGGCAATGATAACCCAGGTTGATCTGACTATTGACTCACAGCTGTTTTTTATCGGCAGATATTCTGCGTCAAAACATCAACAATATAATATACACACGTAACATCATCATCATCATCATCATCATCTTCCCTTGAATCCCAGTTTAACTTGGGTCAGGATATGAATAGACTGTCTCAAATCATCTCTGTCCTACATCATATCATCCATTAGTCAACCTCCTATTTGAGACTTTTCCATTAGTAACGAATGGAAAAGATCCATTCTGTTCTTTGCCATACTCACGTAACATAATACAATAATACCACAGCTAACTGTATAGGTAAGTTGTACTGAGCTGGTAGCAAGCCTGTAAGCTGTCTGCCTGTTATCAGTAGGTGCAGAGTTCAAATCAAGCACTCGCCCAATGACATGTCACTGATGGGAAACCGAGGTTAAATTTTGCTTCAACCATATACTGTAGTAGTCAAAAGATAAGCTAGATGCAATTTGAATTAGAAAAGTCCTGGATTCAATTATGGAAAAATCCATCGAATAAATGATATCAGCGCTCAAGCTACAAAGTCTCGCCAGTGTCTGGTAGATTGGTGATGTGTCTGTGCTATCAGGTAGAATCCTAAATGACAGCATCCACATAAGTGAACCCTCACACCACAACAGATATTCAGAACTTTATTCCTTTGTAGCCTCCTACACTATATACACGCTAACCCAGAATCCTACTCTATACACTATATACATGCTAACCCAGCCTCCTACTCTATACACTTTATACACGCTAACCCAGAATCCTACTCTATACACTATATACATGCTAACCCAGCCTCCTACTCTATACACTTTATACACGCTAACCCAGCCTCCTACTCTATACACTATATACACGCTAACCCAGCCTCCTACACTATATACACGCTAATCCACCAGTTGAGGGTAACCGAAACCAATACTGGCCTCTATTTCAAGAATCAAGATGACATCTAGTGCACGATTAAATATTATTATTTATTTTATTCTGGCTGGAGCCAGTGGCGATGTCGGTAAGGTACTCGACTGCAGATCAGTATGTGCGGGGTTCAAATCCTGGGCTCGCCCGTCACTGACATCGCTTTCGAGTGAAGAAACTGACGTTAACATGAGCTTTACCAGCTTTATTATTATCATTTTGTTTTACGACTGTAACATGCCCAGATAATTAGATAAAAGTAATAAAAAGAGAAATATAGCTGACAGCAATAAACTAGCAGAGTAGCAAAGATCCAGCAATGATAGACGGTATTGGCTTTCACTACTGTCCTTACAGTAGTATAGGCTGGGCTCGCCCGTTACTGACATCGCTTTCGAGTGAGGAAACTGACGTTAACATTAGCTTTACCAGCTTTATAGCAATTCAACTCACCTTCACCCGGATTAAAGTTCCCCGCTGTTTCAAATATGAACTCGTCAGTGGGCTGAGAGTCCCCGATGTCATTGCGAGCCACCACCTCCAGTTGATACCTGGTGCCTGACTCGAGATTCTCCAGCAGAAAATATCTGCGTGGCTCATAAACGCTCTCCTCCACACGTCGTAGTACCCAGTCAGACAGCGGGATTATGTCGTTGTTCATTCCGTAGTCAACCTACATATGAGTTAAACAAGTAAAATGGGTTACTACATCTCTTCAATAGTTTAAAATTTCTATTTTCAAATTTCTATTTGCTTTTTTTCTATTTCTAGTTTTTCTATTTCCTCTTCTAGCCTTTTAAAATTTGTTTCCTATGAATATATTCCTATAATTATAGTACAATGGGATATGAGAAGGGATATTCACATAGGCATAAATCGTACCATGACGATACAATCTGAGAGTGCTGTTAGGAGAGAGTGTAAGAACTTTATCTGTTAAACACTCCCCTTAAAACAACTAAGTACTCAACCATACAGAAAGGTTGTCCCTATCTCAAATAATTCCACCAAATATTTCTATCGTCATCAATTCCCATCATATATCTGACATATGGTGTTCAAAATTCTATCAACATATATCTACCATGGGAGTTCTGCAAAGTATATTGACGAGTGCTTCAAAGGTATAAAGATTTCCTATTTCATTACACAAAATAAACAATTTACTCTGCAAATGGGGGATAAGAAACCAAACAAAGAAAATGCTTCAAAAAATTATACAAGAGTAATTTTTCAATAAATTTTCATGCAGTTGCTGATGTAAAGTAAACAGCTTATAAATATTCAGTTAAATGCGATAAATTGCGAATTAGAAGAATAACAAGGCAGTAAAACACTGCGGACGTTCAAATCACAGAACAGCCTATTACCTTTCTGAACTTGAAGTCGTACTCTCTGATGGGTAGACCACCAGTGTCTGGTTTCTCCCAGGTCACAGTGTACTGGTAGTTCATATTGCTCTTCCTGTCTGACGTCAGCACTAGCTGACCAGGTTTACCTTAATAATCAATCAATCAATCAACCAATCAACCAATTAATCAATCAATCATAGAGTATCACCATATATAGAGTATAACCTACAATATGCAAAACGACAAGGTAAACACTTATTCAAAATCTACTACATCATATTGTGCAAGTCATGACTCCTCAACGTCAAATCTTTACCCAAGAAAAATAGTTTTAAGTCATTAAAAATCTCAACTAGGCCACTTTTATGAAATCATTTCAGCCAAAATTTGACCATTCCTAAATCATCATATTTCATGGGAATGGGAATATAACAGAGAGAAAGCTACAAATAGCAACCAATTAGCAACACAGTAAGAAGCAGATAACAAGATATACTAACTGACGTCCCTCATGGTAACTGTGATAGACGTTGGTTCACCCAATCCCACTTCACTGAGAGCTCTGACGTGTATCACATACGTCGTGCTCGGCTTCAGATTCTCTATCAGTACATCGTCATCTGACACATTAATTAATCAATCAATCAACCAATCAATCACTAAATTCTTATATTTGTATGACAGTAGTGGCTTTAGATCTATCTTTAGAGAATAAATCAATAACCAAAAAATGCATATTTAGAATGATGCAGAAGTATTAACAGGAAGCTTAGCAACTCTTCCCAAAAGGCTTAAATAGTAAAACATCTATCCAGAATTCCTACACAAGCCGTAAATATCTGGCCAGCAACAAACACGCTAAAAGTATGTTACATAGTACGCAAAAGATCTATCACAAGCTTTACCAATAAACTGTCTAACTTATAACGCTTCACATTATCTAGCAACGAATAGATAATTGATTAGTTAATTATTAATTATTTAATTAATTTAATTACTTCATTAATTTAATTACTTCATTAATTTAATTATTTAATTATTAATTAGTTAATTATTAATTATTATTAATTACTTAATTAATTTAATTATTTATTAATTTAATATATATAATTATTTAATTAAGAAGCACATACACAGCTGAAAGTCTAGGTTTTCACCGAGGCCCCAGGAGACCCTATAGCCCAGTATCTCGGCCCCCCCACTGTTGAGAGGAGGGGATATCCTCAGCCTCACCAGGGCCGCTTGTATCTCTGTTATATCAACTGCACTCGGCCTGCTGGGCACCGCTGTCAAACAGTTAGAAACAATCTGTTAATACGACTTCACGTTGATATAAATCATCATCATCATCTTCATCTTCCCTTAAATCCCCGATTATCCAGGGTCGGGATACAAAATAAACTGTCTCAAATCCTCTCTGTCCTACACCACACCACCAGTCAATCCCCTATTTGAGAACAGTGCAGAGATACACTTGCCTTGGACCCGCCAGTAACAGTCCAGTCCATTCAGAATCAAGTCCAAAAATCTTGCAAAGAAGAGATTGCATGCAGAAGACAAAGATTCACTGAGTGGACACTATACACTAGTGCATTGCTAGCATCGTAGCAATGCACTAGTGTAGAGTGTATACTACCATATAGTATTTAGCAGCAGTGAGCTAGTAGCGTAGAATCGTACATAGACGGTAAAGATTCACCTATCAATAGCAATAGTAGCAATTCACTAGTAACAAAGACTAGCATATACAAAATTATACATGTATAGTAATATAGAGAACCCTATGTTAGGGGTTAACTTTTGAGATACAGAGAAATATAACTTAGTAAGTAATAACAGAAAAGATAGAGACAAATAATAAAAATAGAGGCAGAGACACACAAGCAGGGAGAAAGAGTAGGACACTAACTTGCTCTGCGTAATGTTATCTTAGTAGTATTGGCGCCCTGAGCATTACTGGCTATACATGAAAAGTTCCCATATATCCATTCCTCATCCACCTGACGTATTGTGATCTATTATACAATCAGTATTCACTCCTAGTACAAATATTTGAGGACAATTTTTCGAAGTTACATGATATTTGATTAAATTTGTGACAGGAATAGGAAATTATGTAATACATAAATTTAATTCATACTACTTTGACAATATACCGCAATAAGAATAAATAATTATAATCTGCCCATGGCCACAAGTGATTCTATAGGTTTTCAAGCAAAAGTACTACATCAGTAAATTTATTTGATTATTTATCAAACAACCAGGTGTGAATTTATTTATTTGAATTTATATCAGCTGATATCCTTCACCACTACAAAACACTTTGTGGTTGTTTCGCTAAAACGGCACGTCTATCAGTTACCGAATCAGTGCAGAAAACAAAGAATACAATGCTATTTAATTACTAATTTGTCAATTGTGATCCTTCACTGGCTGGAGGCAGTGGCGAAGTCGGTAAGATACTCGACCACGGATCAGTATGTGCAGGTTTAAATCCTGGGCTCGCCCGTCACTGACATCGCTTTCGAGTGAGGAAACTGACATTAGCTTTACCAGCTTTCAGCCACTCGGTCGTAGACAAACAAAGCCAAACCTACAATATTTAATTTTATGTTAAGTTAAAAATCAGATAGTATTACTGACTGTTACTCACATTCAAACTACCGAGAAAGGATACATTTGTCAATTCCACAGTACAGTCAAAACTTCACAAGCAAAAAGAACAAAATTCAAAACATAACAAATAATTAAATTAATTAACAAATACAACTCAGTACAAGTACACATAACCAATGTCTATCCAAACACACTGTACCTGTAGGTTGCTGTTCTTTCCCATGCGATATATTCGGAACGTTTCGTTGTTAACGAGAGCTCTATCAAATCTCCGCCACTCTATAAACGGCACTGGCTCAGCCAACACATTGCACGTCATGTTACGTGTCTTACCGGCCCACGAGTAAATCTCTGTTATCTGGTCCGCAGCAAATAGTGGACGAACTACACAAACAATGACACAGGATAGAAAAGTAACAAATAAATCTGAGTGTAACTTCTAAATCTACATCACAAGGAATGCTATGAAAGATGGTATGGCCAGGATTTTAGGGCACATGTTAAAGTCTTTGTGCCCTTTTCATTTCATGAGAATTGCTGTATTTTGTGAGCCTTTCCTAGCACCATTGTGTGAAATGATTGAATTTTTTAAAATATTAAACAAATATAAAAATAACAGGATTCCTGCTTGTCACGCCAGATTGCTATGCATATGGCCATCTAACACGGACAGGTGTATCACACGTCAAGTTAACGGCCACACAGACACAAATAAATCTCTTCATTCAACACTATGCTCCACCGCTGAACAACAGATACTTATAGACTCACACATACAGCGTGCAAAATGTTAGAGGCAAGGATCCGAGAAGCACAAAAATCTTCAGGCAGCAGCTCAGACAATAAAAGCTCTGATGTAGAAAGGATATAAACAAATAATCGCCTAAGACATGTTCAAATATAAACATGGCGTCCCAGAACTTGTGACAATTATCATCATGGTACATCATTTAATGTGCATGCATAACTTTACAACCTTCCTTTTTACTAAAATAGATAACTTTATTACAAATTTCCATAGTTCCTACACAACATAAACACAGCAGATCACTCACAGTGGACGGTGATGGTGCCGTTGCGCTCATGAAATCCTGCGTCGTTACGACTGAGGCACGTGTAGTTAGACATGTCCGTAGGCACGAGGTTACGTACCACTAGCTCCAGTCTGCCCTTCTCTGGGTTACTCTGTATTATACGTCCTCCTTCCTGCAATCAATTTATAAATAATTTTATACTTTATATCAAACGTTTATAAAGAAACAACCAAAGAGTCCCAGTTATATCAAACGTTTATAAAGGAACAACCAAAGAGTCCCAGAAGAGCTTAATATAAAATACCACAGTTGCATAAATAGATTATACAATGCAATGGTAACCCTTGGAAATACTGTACAATGAGAAGATTAAATACCAATGAAGTTTCATAATGAAAAGTAGGCAAATAAGGCTGAACTGGTAAAATATCACTTACGTTCATCATATACATTAGCTGCAAAATGTAAGTGCCATTCAATCACTTCATTACATCATTCTGATGATAGAGAAATAGACGCCAAGTACCTAAGATCAGTGATATTTCCGTTAACGGTAACAGAAATTAGAACGTAAATTATTTATCTCCTTTAACGATAATGCAAATTAAGAATAGAAATTATTTTAAAAATAGAAATTTCGGTGTCCTGAATAGAATAGTAACTTGAACGGAAATTTTATAAGAACAGAAATTGTGATAAGTTATAATAGATTTTTTATGAATGATTCTCTTAAATGCCTCTTTATCCAATGTCACGAGCAGAAATTACACTGATGCGTTGCTCTTTTGGAAAGACAATAAAGCAGTGTAGAACAGATTAGCATGCAGATATCAGTTGAAGATCTGGTACCGGCAACCCAAGCCTGTGTCAAAAACATTTTCTCTCTATTTGGCTTGCTAACAGCTGGTAGTCAGAACAGGCTTCAGTAAAGTCTGGAAATGCAAGTATTATCTAAACCTTAACAGAGAGAAAGAGAGAGAGAGAGAGAGAGAAAGAGAATGAGAACAATGTTTATTTTCATAAAAACTCAAATATGAAATAACACACACTTAGCCGTCAAAGATGTAATAAAACCCTATCTAGTTGACCACCCATCACGCATATAAAAAATACAAACTAAAAAAAATATGCAAACTAAACATGAAAAAGTAAATCATATAAATATCGACTCAAAGAAATGGATGCAATGTGCACAAATATACATATAAACATGCATATATATATTTACATGCTCAGACATGCATATATATGAATGCGTATGAATGTGCATAACAGAAATATGCTTTGAAAAAATTCATTTGAACGTTATGTTGTTTTATGAAATTTCTAGTTTCACTTGATAGGCCTAAACAACTTCTATTCTGTTTAAAATTTGAAACCTATCCGACTTGCAGCCTCCAACAGACTTAGAATTTTGTCATTTCCTGGTTACAGAACTATATGTACTTTGCAAAGAATGTGTAAGAATTAATGGCCCTACATTTTGGAAGTAAACTTGACAAAATGAAATCTTTAGTTTCGCAATTGACATTTGAATTGAATATTCGCAATTTCCAATTGAAAGATAGGAATGATAAAGGTAATAGAACTTAATAAAAAAACAAAAACAAAATAGAAATAATTTTCAATAATAGAATAGTAATAAGAAATTTTTGCAGAACTGAAATTAGAATAGTAATAGAAATTATAAGCTATTTTAGAACTGAAATAGAATAGTAATAGAAATAGTAATGATCCTAGAATAGAATAGTAATAGAAATCCAAAATGAATTTGTGAACTGAAATAACACTGCCTAAGATCTACAGCTTTTCTACAGTATCCAAAGATTCTGAAAGTTTTATAATCGATTCTAAGAAGGAAAAGAAATTACACGTAATTAAATTTAAAACATTTCTACATTACACTGAAAATTAAAACAACCTTAATCACAATATTCATAAAGTGGCATAAGAAATGCCCTAAAGATATATGATTTAAGAATGACAGAGAAAAAGGGAGTACAATTTAAAAAGTATCCGAAACAACAAACATTTAAAGTGATTAAACAAATGCGAGCAAGAGTGAAAATCATGCAGTTAAAGAACGTACATTTTCTCCCATCAGATACTCTCTAGACGCTCCAGCCTTTCTGAAGGACATGATAGGGGCGGGGTCTCCGTATGATTGACAGACAAGTGTGGTGGCGCTCTGCTCAACCTGGGTGACGTTCTTCAAGTCAAATATGGTCGGAGGCACTGTCGAAATCATCGCAAATTAGTCATTTAAAATCTCTCGTATAATAAAGTACTTCACTCCGTGAACTTATATAAAAGTTATGTAAGTAAATATGTTTTTGTGTTGAATATTAAATCAATTGAAACAGTAATTCCTATAAAATACACAACTTTTGTCATCAATAATTTAAATTACTCAGTTCAACAGGATATATATATATATATATATATATATATATATATATATATATATATATATATATACACACATATATTATATATATATATACATATATATATATATATACACACACATATATTATATATATATATATACATATAAGGAAGAGTTGTTAAAGGTCTGAAGCCAAACAAGCTACAAGAGAAAAGAGGGACTTGCTAAATAATCAATATCAACTAATAAACTAGTATTACTGAGCAATGACATAACGACATACTATTATCTATTCTTCTACGAAATCTAGGCCACCGAAAACAGACCAAAAAGTTTACACAGAGTTGCATATGTTTCTAAGGTAGACGATGCCATAAGGTTTCACAAAAGTTAAGCCTTTGCGATGAGCATTAACTGACTAATCGAAGAGGCACTCTTAAATGTGCCTGACATTAGTAGAAATAGCTACCCTGAACCAGTAACTTGTCACAACTCTCTGTCTAGACAGATATCTGTATGTTCAGCCTACCTCTGACTGTGAGAGTCAGAGCTCTGTCTCTAGACAGATATCTGCATGATCAGCCTACCTCTGACTATGAGAGTCAGAATTCTCTCTCTAGACAGATATCTGTATGATCAGCCTACCTCTGACTGTGAGAGAGATCTGTCCGAAGTCCTCACCCACTTCATTGTAAGCCTTACAGTGGTAGACTCCCTCGTCCTCCTTGTGCAGAGGTCTGAAGCTGATCTCACCTGAGTTACCATCCACCTGGTACCTGTCCGTACTGTACAGTGGGTTCTCATTGTTGTCCTAAACACCAGCATACAAAAGTTTTAAAAGTTTCTACACCCAAAGATGGTGTCACGGAGTGTCATGCTTTGCAAAGAAAAATGTAAAAAATGTTCAGTTTCTTTAAGAAGCAGCAATTTACCTTCAGTTTCACACAAGGTATGAGGAGGTCACAACTTCCTCTCACATAAAAATGATCTATTTCGATCTTTTGAGAAGTCATCAAGCTTCTCGTTGTAAAAATGTAATCATGTGTAAGTGGGGAATTACAGTTACCTTTCTGAACTCAAACTTAGGAGCAGGAAGACCATCGCTGACCCTACAGGATATGACAAACTGTTGACTCTGGGTTCCTATGTACGCGAGACTCTGATCTGTGCGGATCTTGGGTGGAGCTAAAACAATCAATCAATATCATAGGTGGAGCTAAAACAACCAATATTAAAGGTAGAGCTCCAACAATCAATCAATTTTATAGGTGGAGCTAAAGCTATCGATCAATCAGAATCATTCAAATGAAGGAGATACAGAGAATTTATTTTAAAATAACACGTCAAGCCAACAACAGAGATACTGAGTAAATTCCATCCTGTTATTCCTTACTAATAGAAATGTTGAGAAGCACCTAGCAGCTAAACCAAAGCAAACTACAGCAAATATACTAGTACACATCTAAAACATTTCCTTTCTAGAGAGAAAAATAACTTTAGAGATTTATCCCAATCTGCTTACTCAGCATTTGCCTATATCCACTCCTAATAAATGTATGCAGTTTTTGGTTTGTCTATTCTAATTTCTTATACTCCATCAATTGAAAATGACAACCAAATCACTTTAAAAGAAAAGCCAGGTCACTTTGATGACTACTTACTATAGACAATGACACGTATAAGTCTCTCCTCGTACCTGCCCTCTTTATCAACCTCTGCTCTACAAGTATAGAAACCTTCGTCATCCGTTGAGATGTTGCTTATGCGCAGTCCAAACTGATCCTGGGCGTAGCGCTGGCCTACAATCAATCAATCAGTTATTGTGGTAGCTAGAAACCTAGACCTAACTACCAGACAGTAGATATTATAAAATTACCTTTCATGTAAACTGTGCTATCCTCGAAAACACCAAACTTTGTCATTGTCAATCTAAAATATAATTGCTGCAATAAAGTTGAAGGCATCTGTCAATACACTTAAAACCTAAGCAGCTTTAAAACTCCATTCTTTTAAAGGAAAATACATTGGACATATTTAGCAATGTGACTACCCTAAGCGATAACCAGTTACTTCCAAATGGTATCTTTATCAGTGACTTGACATGTCAAAAAGCACAACAACTTTCACATCTGTAATGCTCTCCCAATGTCAATTTGAGACTCCACAAGACATATTGAATAATACTAGAATTTCAATACTTGCACTGCAATTCTATGAATATTTACTAATTATTAAACAAACCTGCTTGCAGTTTGATTCCCTTATACCTCCACGACACTGTGGGATTTGGCTGACCGCTAACTCGACACTGTATCAGTGCCGTTGTGTATTTAGTGGGATACTGCGGAGAAGGGGCGTGTTCAAACGTTATGGGCTCTGTAGCACAAAAAACAACATACCATAATCACCATCTTCCCTTGAATCACAGCATATCCAGGGACAGGATTAGCAAATTGTGTAATACATAAATTTAATTCATACTACTTTGACAATATACCGCAATAAGAATAAATAATTACAATCTGTCCATGGCCACAAGTGATTCTATAGGTTTTCAAGCAAAAGTACTACATCAGTAAAATATGATAATACAGATTGTACAAGGTCTACAGTAAATATTCACCATTATTTATAAAAGTCTTATAAACAACTGATATAAACACAAACATCTAATTAAAAATTATATCTATTTCTCATTAATAATGTTATCATTGAGAAATGATACACATAACCGCAACCATTAATCAACAATAACTAAAAAAAATTGAAAACCAAAATCTTAAGTCCTAGATCAATAAATTAGCAGCTACTTAGCATGTATTTCACAAAATGTTAAAATATCTCATATTTTAAGTTATTCCTGAATTTATCATAACATAATAAGGTAGAATAGAAGGGAAAAGAGGGAGGGGCAGGCCAAGATTAGGTATGTTATATGATTTAATGACCCACGCATATCTGGAAATGAATAGGAAAATCGAAGACAGAGAAGAGTGGAAGCGTTATATACGATAGACCTGACAGTAGGCAGTGCACAAAGAGAGCAAGAGAATATGGCGACAAAGACAAAAAAGACCCAGTGATGTCTCAAATTAGAGATTAAAGATTAATGAATAATAATAATACATGATTAAGGCTATAACTTTGTGCACAATTTATAACAAATAAATTAGGTCGTAGATTTAAATTAGAAGCAACAAATAGATGCTATGCTCACTATAAAGCAACAGCGCCACTGTTTGTTCCTGCCTGTTACCCTCTACAATTCCAGCACAAGTATAAGTCCCCGCATCTTTCTGCTGAATTTGAGTAAAGTAAAGTTTCTTCGTTGGGCTATTCTCGTCTGTTTCGACATAAACCAACCTGTGAGAAATAATTACAAAGTCTAGTAAACATACTTGATTAAATGATTTCTTTACGAAGTCTAGTAAATATACACAATTAAATGATTTCTTTAACAATTGTAATAGACTCTGCAATAGAACAATTTTAGAAGAAAAAATAAACTAAAGTCAGTTAAGACTCTAAAAGATTTAGTCAGTTAATGGCTTTAACCAGGACAGAATCTTCCAGCTATTAAAGCTTGCATGGCCTATATAACTCCTCTACTTATCTCTAACTACACATCCTTTTTTATTACTTTCAATATATGAATATGTTATCAAATCATCAATGATTCTCTTCATGTACATGACAAAAATGCACGTAGTTAAGTTATTAGGTAAATAGGATAACACATATTCTCCCAAGAATCAAATGCGTTTGACCATTGATCATTCTGAGAAGAATGAACAGATTTTCCTTTTCTCCTCTGTAATATTGCGTATAATATTTATTCAATATTAGAAATTACAATTCTTTAAACATCACAATGTAGACTGATACTCAATCAGCAACAACAATGTAAGGTATCCACATTTGTATCTATAAGTCTAATCACATAGATATATAATAAACTCACCTGCCACCTCCAGCAGTTTCCGTTATTTCTCGACCAGTCGGATCAAACCATTGCAGATTTGTGTTAATTATCTGCGGCCCCAAACCCGCTATCTCACAAGTAAAAACAATATTGTCCCCGAGGGGACGTTCAAATTCAGTGCCAGTTGGTATAATTTGAAGTCTTGGCCCATTGCTGCTGGAATATGTCTTCTGCAGATTTGCTGTAATTAACAAACAAGAAGTTAGTATTTTAACACAAAAGGGTTAGCTTCATGTAGAGAAGTAAGAGATTTATCAGAAATAAATCTCCAATTGTGTAACTGAAAACCGAAAGTGAAGTTAACATTTAATATTATGAAAATTAAATAATTTTTATAGAAATTTTGACAAAATATCACATTTAAAGATATCAGCAATTATGTTGAATCAATTTGATACACTAGATTTATCTTAGAGCTAATACGGAAATTACTCAGCTCTATGCACAATTAATAAGAAACGGCGATGATTAATAGTGAACTAGATGAGTAACATTTGGCTAGATGAATAATGCAGTAGATCTAAGCGTAAAACATTCTTCAGACAAACATTTAAAGTAATATTTAAATTTGTCAGGTAATATAATATAACCAAACGATCAATAAATATAATATTCTACTAATTTTATAAAATAAACAAAACTAAGTATAAATTGTATTAAACTATAAAACCACAGCTGGAAATTTACCTGTAAAATTGGTAAACAATCAAAGTAATACATCAAATTTAACAATCACATATTATAATATCAAACATCGACCGAATATAAAATAAATAAGAAATTAAAATACCAATATAAACGTCAAATATATCAAACAAATAGTAATTACCTATAAAACAAGTTAGTAAAATGAATAAAAATTCTTTTCTCCTTTTGGCATCCATCTTTCCCTAGCTTCCAACAATGTTTTGAAAAGTTTAAAACGTAAATTGTTACCACTGCAAAATTGTTTCCACTTCTTCAAATCAAATCAAAGAAATCAAACTATTTCAGACACATATACATGTAACAGAACAACAGAAACTAAAGTGATTGTGGATGAAACTAAAAGAACTCATTGAAACGCATTCTACATAAACAGTCATAAAAATAGTATATTAAAAGGACAGAACTAGTATCTTAAATGATTTTCCTTAATGCTATCAATCATTTTTAATTTCCACTTTTAAGCATTTAATTAGTACAGTCTACTCAATATTACCGGTCCTTTAAAGGTCAGAGATTTAACTCGCAAATCCGATCGGCCAGAAATGAAGGGCTGTGTACCTTGCACATCCATATCTTCTAACTTTGATTCACACGGTATACTTTTGTATCACTATATTAAATTTATCAATTTATGTTTTTATTTAGGCCTGTCACAAATCTGTAACTATTATAACAAGCATTTACCCGTAGATAAATAATATACGAACTCCTTATCTTTGTCATACAAATCAGTAATTGATTATTGATTCTACTAAGTACTGACAGATAAATAGTCAAAAAGATTGCAATTTTTACTGTTAGGCAAATAATCAAGAAGATACAACTTAAGTACCTTATACAATCATAGTGTTGGACAAAAAAAGATGAAAATACAATTAGGAAATTCATTTTGCTTTTAATCTCAGCAAAGCAATGATAAACAAAAACAAAATATATTCATTTTTATTAATTCTACAAATAAAATGAGTAATTACAAAATTTAAAGTCAGTTATTATTATGCAAGATTACTCTAAGTATTAACATAAATTATAGTTTATCTGCCATCGGCTTTCACTTCACATTCATCACTACAGAAAAAGTATAATGATAGCAAAACCCTTTTTAACTTCTCAACCAGACAACTGTTTTATAGTTTATACCTTTCTTAAATGGAAACTTAAATAATATGAAAAACGGAAAGTTATAATATCATTAGTTATCTACCGAATTAACTGTTGCCGGTCACTCTACCAAGCTATATTCTAAAGGTTAAGAGTGCCTTTATCTGGGTGCAGCTTTTGTAAGCTATTTAGTCTATTGTCAAAAATTGTGTGATCTATGATATACATAGTAGTTTAAGTCCCTATTTTAAATCTAATCAAAGCATTCCATACGGAGCTAAGATATCCCTGTTCATATTAATATATGTAAACTGTTTAATTGTTTCAGTTCTGTGTTTTAATTTAAGATATACCATTGAAACATTTTGAGACAAAATGAATATCGTGAGAATGTATCCTACTGTAGCTGAGCTGATACAGGATATACAGACTCAAATTCCTTGTCCAGTTATTGGATGTGAAAAAATTCTTTCTCAGCCTTCAGCGCTCCGATTTCACCTCATCAAAGCTCACAAAATAGTTAAGGTAATGCATTAATTACCCAAATGAGTCAAATATTGTAAATCTGAGATATATGCACAGTATATTTTCATAATAGTTAACCCTTCAAATATTTTTAGCATCCAGTACTAAGGCTGCTTTGCAGTTGGTAACTGTTTTCAACCTGAAAAATCGCAAATGAGGTCTTAGTAACTACGCACGCTTCAGCTGCTTTTAAAATTGTTAATTTTGCATTAAAAATGTTAGGTAATTTGTTTCAGATGTATTATATATTCTTACGTGTATGTACGTGTATATACCTTGTTGATTAAATTAAACCTTTGTCCACCAACAAGTTAATATAAAAATTCTATGCCTATACCTTAGTGATGGAGCTCATTATCAATCAGTAAACTGCATCAGCTACTGCGTAGTGATAGGGTAGTGCTTTCATAAACTGGTCGTGTTTTCACATTTAATTTACTCTATATTTTATTCATCGATTTATGGTGCTCAGCATTTGCGTGGACGCTGATAGCATTAACTACAATTATCTAGTTGTCTTTATGTAGGGATAACATCGTCATTAAGGTTTAAATGACAGATCCTGAGGTGAATTGAACCCTCGTGGGTTCGACTCCCAGCACTGGACTGGTTATATGAAAAATGGTCTAAATTGCCTAACGGTTTAAACATGTGGTACTAAAAGGTGATAGATATCAACATATGTAGCACTATAATCATTTCACTATAATGCGTGTTTACTTTTTATCAAATGTTTAGTTCAGTTGCATGTTACTATATAATAATCTGTTGATTTCTGCGTAGGATGAGCGCGATAGAGAAATCTTACGAAGTAGGAAGAAAGTTGAAAAGTGCGAGCAGGAGCAATTTCAGTATTTCTGTCCTGTGCTGGATTGTCAGTATTCTGGAGCCAAATCACAGATAGATTGTAAAACTAAAGCAACAGAAAGTAAAACTAAAACTACTGAAAGTGAAACTGAATCTACTGAAAGTGAAACTAAAGCTACTGACAGACACACCATTTGTGCATTAGCAAATGAATGCACTGTGTTTGAGGCCTATAGTGAAACAGAAATAAAGCCTGCCCATTTCAAACATTTTGCTACACAAAAAGCTGTTAGGCTGGTATGCATTATATTTTGCTTAATCAATGTATCAGTAAGTATATAGTAACCTTTGTATGACTTGAAAATATCAGTCAATTGTATGGGCTTTCATATTTGAGATTAGTTGACTGATTACTTATGTACTATACTGCACTACTGTTACAAATTTCTATAAAGGCTAGAGCCAAGTTTAATAATAATAATAATAATAATAAAGGTTTAACGTCCATTTCCTCATCCAGGGATGATGTCAGGGACGCCCCCAACAGCACACATCACTACAGATCAATTCATCTAGACCAATCTGCAAAAGAAATGTGCTGAGGAGAAGTAAGGTCCTAAACGAAAGCCAGTCTGGTGATCAAAAAATGGTCAAGGTAGATTGATAACAGTGTCTTATCTCAAGAGCCTGTCATTGATTGGGAGAGGAATGGATTTGAATCCTGCAGCTACTGGTTCAGTCTGACAACTTACCAACATGCTACTGGGTTAGCTTGGAAATATTTCCAAAGTGACTTATGTGAATTCTTGTTATCCTCTTTCTCAAAATTTAGTCTTTTGATGTCCGATGGATGCTCTAGGGCACTAATTTTGACTTGACCTTTCATTTGCCCTTGCGATGAGTCATGACCTTGCGATGCATTTATTGGGCATCACTTTGAAATACATTTTGATATTTAGCATGTCTAGTCTGTTGTTTTTTGTAAGCCTCTTAGCATTGTAAAACACTTGCCTTATATAAAGTAGTCTCGAAAACCTTACATACTGCCCTTTTTAGCTAACACAATATGCAAGTAGGTGGAACTAATCAGATGTTTATATTATTGCTTTCTAAAGAAATTATCCTTGCATTAACCTCTTTATTTTTCCCAGTAAAAATTTTACAAACACCGAAAACATATTTAGCAGTACTTAAGGAAACAAACAAGCCATGTTAAAGTGGCGAACTCAAAAGAGCCTAAGCTTTGTGAAGCAATAAATGGTTTATTGATCTATGGAATTTGTTCCATATGATTTTTTTATTTGGATTTAATATTAGTAATTTATTATTTATTGATTTATTGTTAATGATATATTGATTTAGAATTTGTTACTGCATCCAGGTATTGTAGCATTTATGTTTTTTTATTGGCAGCACTACTTAAGGATGCATTCTGATAGGAAATATTCCTGTCAAGATTGCTGTCAGAGCTTTGCCATTAACGCTGATTTAAAGAGGCACCGGGAGAAAAATTGTTCTATTAAGCTGACGTGTAGAACTTGTCTGGTTGCTATGGGAACTGAGGAGTTGCTACGACGACACTGCCAGCTAACGTCACATGAAATGCCTTGTTGCAGGTGACTGTAGTTATGTTATAATAGTTATATAGCAATTAATAATAGTAATAATAATAATTACTAGTATAAAAATAATTACTATGAACTTAGATCAGCTAAGATCGTAACATACGTCATAAAGGACATTCAGTTGGTGAGCACCAGGCTCCAGAAATTGGTATATATTTTCTAAAATGGATAGAAGAGATTTATGGCATGGAACAGAAAGGCGTGGAGAAGGTCCATACCTATCCTGACCCTAGTTAAATTGAGATTAGAGCAAAGATGATGATGATGACGATGAGTAATTATTATAAGTATTATTATAATTGTTATAATAATTTTGTCTGCTTCAGCAATTCCTTTAAGGAAGAACTCGAGTAGCTGGGCGGCCATTCAGCACGTATTGCTCGAATCGTTTATAAATCAAACCTCTGGTTCTTTACACCTTGGAGTGAATTAATTTTAAAACATAATATAATAATCCAATTATATTTGTATGATTTATATGTATATTGTACAGACTTACACGTAGATTTTGCTTTCTATTTGGTCCTCATATCTCCAAAATATGGTTCTCTTTTATATGCTTGTGGAAATCTTAGCAATTTGGTTTGATTGTATTAGAAGAACATTTTTATTTGTGCATTCTGTTTGAGACATCCTTGACAACATCTTTGGTAAAAGCTAAATAAGCTAATGTTAACGTCAGTTTCCTCACTCGAAAGCGATGTCATTGATGGATGAGTTCAGGATTTGAACCCCGCACATACCGATCCGCGATCGAATATCTTACCGACATCGCCACTAGCTCCAGCCAGTGAATCTAACTATTTGATTAGATAACTGAGCATTTAATCTTCTTATATTATTGAACTCTTTGATGACTGTATATATTAAAATGTAAGTATATATTATACTTTTTATATATTGTACTTAATATAAGTATATATTATACATACTCGTAATCTATGATGTACCTTCAGTGTATCTGTCTTTATTTCATATTAACATTTACTGATAAGTTTTTCTCTCCCCCCCTCTCTCTCTCTCTCTCTCTCTCTCTCTCTTTACCGCCATCTGCAGGACTCTTTCTATCTGCTAGTATGTCAGTTTCTAGCAATTAAGTTTTGCTTTATCAGTTTTTGCGTAGAGCTATTTTATTTTGTGATGTGTATTTTTAATGCTTTAATAGCCTGTTATATATTTTTTGCAGCCGAACAGAAACAAAGTACACCCCTTCAGACACTGACAAGGCATTTGGTTTTGTCACTGAGTCTGCTTCTATTACAACAACTAATCTTGAGCCTGTGTTATCTAATAACAGTAATGTGGTACTGTTAACGGATAATGACCTCGAAAAACAAAATCCGAAGTGGTGCAGTCCAACAAATTCAGAGCATAATAATAATGGTTCCCTTCTGGGCGATGAAGATATGAATGAACGGAGTTATATTTCTGATGCAGTTTCCTTGGACTTCATCTCAATTGATAAGCATACTGCAGATCTTAATACTGGTTCTGCTACTGTTCAGAATGTTGGTTCATCTGGTCTTCTAAATATTATCCCTTCTACAGTACAGAGCTCTGGTTCATCTATTGTACAGAGCTCTGGTTCATCTATTGAACAGAACTCTGGTTTATCTGTGGAACAGAACTCTGGTTCATCTGTAGAACAGAACTCTGGTTCATCTGTTGAACAGAACTTTGATTCATCTATTGAACAGAAGTCTGGTTCATCTGTAGAAGAGAACTCTGGTTCATCTGTAGAACAGAACTGTGGTTCATCTGTAGAACAGAACTGTGGTTCATCAGTAGAACAGAACTCTGGTTCATCTGTAGAACAGAACTTTGATTCATCTATTGAACAGAACTCTTGTTCATCTGTAGAACAGAACTCTGGTTCATCTTCTATTGTGCGAAGATTCAAGAACAGCACAGTGAGCAAATCTCAATCCTCCCGTGTCCTACTCTCAACCTCGCTGCCTCGTTTGCTGCCCAAACCCAACTTCTGGATTTCACTTAATGGCGACCGTCAGGCAATTAATGGTTCTACTGTGCAAAGCACCTACTGGACCGATAAAACAAAGAAAATCTGCAGAAAAATTCAACCTAAGCCCAGTCATTCTGATCAGTTTAAAGCTATTTCTGGTAATGTTGCCTTCATTTCATCAGCAGCCTGCAATACTCAGGCATCAGGATCTTCAGATTCTGGCAGCAGAGCAGTTAGATTTATAAATGGCAACATTAGGCTATCCGAAGATCAAACAAATCAGCAACTTAATGGAATAAATAACTCTCCATTTCACAACTACACTGACGCGGGACCTTATGAATCTCAACCTCAATTCAATGTTTTTAGCCGGAGTACGGAAAAACCTCCCGGTATCGTCTTTAAAAATGCTGATGCATTTTCGGTTTCTGAAAACCATCGGAACAGCAGAAAGAGACAGAGTGCTAAAACCCAGGTCGGTCTTTCGCACGTGCGGCTTAAGAAAGTAAAAGCCGCAGAAACTCAGACTGCGCAGTCTCATCAGGTTATTCGTAGATGTTCGACTGAGACGCAGACCAACAGGCTGCTGGAGCGACGTGCGTGCGAGAGGAGTAACACGGTCGAGACTCAGACATTCAATTCAAATCGTTTTAGAAAAAGGCAAGCGTCGTCGCAGACTCAAACCAACTCGTTTGGTCTTACGAGTGAAATAACGCATCAGAAGGCTTCTGCGGAAACCCAGACTAGTTCCCTGCCAGCTGAGAGAGTTCTGGAGAAGATTCGTTCAAAGACACAGGGTGATTTCTGGAGAATTACTGAAAAAAGGAAGTGTTCCATTGAGACGCAAACAACGGGATATTCAGATGTAAGGAAAAGTGATAGAAAGCCTTTTGTGATGGGTCCTACATCTCAGTCATCTGACAGCGTGACTGCGTCAAGATATCCTCTGATAAACTATGGTACTATTAATATCCCGCAACGATTAACCAATGCAACATCTGCTCAACTGAACAATGTAAATCTTCAAACTGGCGGAATGTCTAATACTGCAACCGCTTCTAACCAATCAAATTCAATTGTCATAGCATTCCTACCAAATCAGGTGGATTTAGCACCTTATAGAGTCAGGTTGTTAGCGGATTCATCCGGCTGCAGGGATGGTCTCTCGAATATCGATCAGATGTTGCTGACTGCAATGCAAGGTGTTTCGAGCATGTTGCCTGTAGAGATTGCTCAGGGATGTACATCTGAATGTACAACATTACCAAAGAGTGAGTCAACTTTACCACCGGTCTATTCATTTGGCTCTCAGTCTAAATACTCGACTTTACCTGTTCAGAGGAAAAGGTCTGATGTTACATCTAAAAGCAGCCGTGATAGTATAGAACCAGTGAGGCATCAGTCGTCTTCTGTTTCATCAAGCAAGTCACAAATACAGCGGTTTGACCGCAATAAGTTTCAACCGGAGAATAGATTGGCTAAACGGGTGAAGAATGTTTCTAAAATGGATGCTAAAGTAGTAGAATCTCTCGAGGGTTGCGTAATTTCTCTGCCTGTAGACAACATCAGCAACGTACCAATGTCGTTTTCAAATGACGAACTTCTTACGCAGGATCAGAGAATGCTGATAGCTTCAATCTGCTCACAGAGTACTATGAATGCTAAAGAGTCTGGTAGGGAAGAGAATTCACTTTCACCTGAAGATTCAATGCTAATTTCTTCGTTTGTATCTAACGGCAAGCTGTCGGATAGAGCGTCAGAAGATATTTCTGTGCCGAATCAGTCGAATATTCTAGAAGAAAATGCAGCCGAAACACAGACAATATGGCTGCCAGATTATGTGTTGAGTTCTTCAGCGAGGGGTGCAGATGACGTTAATTCAGCGTCCATTTCTAGTGATCAGAATGTGGCTGTAGAGACGCAGACAATGTGGCTGTCTGATTATATGGCTGCTGAAACACAAACTGCTAATCATTCGGATAATTTCAGTCCTCTTGGTATGTTATTGACCGATAATGTTGCAGCTGGTACTCAGACTCTGCCAGTGTTGGACTGCTACAGCGACTCGCACCATTTCATGGACGAGTTCCTAACTTCTGCGACCGCTTCGCAAACCATTTCTGATTGGTCTTTAGATTTGGATGAGAATGAATGGGATTTTGCTATTGGTCAGAATGATTTGGATAGGTATTTGACTAACATGGAAACTCAGACGTCGGCTGATGATATTTTGTTGGGTTTGAGTTTAACGGCCGATACGGAGACACAGACGAATTTATCGCCGGCATTTGATTGGTTCGCGCAGGATTGTTTGCAAGATGGAGGAAATGAGCTGCCTTTAGTAGACTACTCTGATATTGAAACGCAAACTAGCTTTCTGTAAGAAACATTTAGCCTTTGGCTGGAGCCAGTGGCGAAGTCAGTAAGATATTCGACCGCGGATCAGTAGGTGCGGGTTCATATCCTAGACTCGCCCGTCACTGACATCGCTTTCGAGTGAGGAAACTGACGTAACCTTAGCTTACCAGCTTTACCTTTCGCTGCAATAGTTATTGGTTATCATGCAATATCTCGTTTCAATCATTGCATATCTCGCTAAACGATACTATCTAAGCCCCGACCGTTGCTGATAGAACTTTAGGGCGATGAAACTGGTGCTACCTAGTCTTTAGCTTTATGTTTGCTATTTCACTGTGATTTTTTAAACTGTGATAATTTTAGTTATAATTCTATAATTATGTTAGTCTGAGTTAATCCTGGCGTTATGTTTGAAAGAAATATTAGTCGTAGTAATTTTACTGTACTCTAATAGCCGATGTAATCTTAATGCACTCTGACATAATCGCAGTAATCTTAATGTACTCTAATAGCCGCAGTATCTTAATGTACTCAAATAGCCGCAATAATCTTATTGTACTCTAAAGGCTGTTGTACCTTAATGTACTCTAATAGCAGCAGTAATCTTAATGTACTCTAATGGCTGCAGTATCTTAATGTACTGTAATAGCCGCAGTATCTTAATGTACTCTAATGGTCGCAGTATCTTAATGTACTCTAATAGCCGCAGTATCTTAATGTACTGTAATGGTCGCAGTATCTTAATGTACTCTAATGGCTGCAGTATCTTAATGTACTCTAATAGCCGCAGTATCTTAATGTACTCAATAGCCGCAGTATCTTAATGTACTCTAATAGCCGCAGTATCTTAATGTACTCTAATAGCCGCAGTATCTTAATGTACTCTAATAGCCGCAGTATCTTAATGTACTCTAATAGCCGCAGTAATCTTAATGTACTCTAATAACCTCAATAATCTTAATGTACTCTAATAGCCGCAGTAATCTTACAGATCTGGAATCAAATGTCAAATCTTGAATCTCGTCATTATTGTACATCCATGTTAGTCATGAAAACTAATGAAGTATAATAGTAGACAACGTAACGGTTTCAGTTGTGCTGGTAGGCTACCCCAATTTTTTATATTAGTCTATTTAGTTAGAAATGTATATTCTACAGTATAACTGAGAAATTCTCTTTGATAACCATAGATGAACCTAATTTATGAGTTGACATCATAATTAGTATTTTCTTATGACCGGCACCGTTTAGGATCGTTTCTCTTTTTAAGCACAGTTCGTTTGGGTGAATCCATTTGTAGTGACACGTGATGGGGACGATCTTCTCTGTCATCATCCCTCTGCGGAAACAGACGTTAAACCATTATTATTATTATGATAATTAATAACAACTTTTATAGCTATGGTTACAGTTATTAACTGTTAATAAAGTATGTTCTCTGGTGCAAGTACTTTGAATACTTTAAGCTCATAATAAAATTCATTTTAAATTCATGAACAACCGTTAATTGAATTTTAGTTAACAGCTTTGTTAGGTAGTAGATCTAGCATTATCACAGGCGGTTAGGGGAGAGAACGTCTATGGCAGGCTGGCAGCTCAGTAGAAAAATAAACACGCAATATAGTGATATGATCAACTATGTTGATATCTATCACTTTTTAATGCCACATGTTTAAATAGTTAGGCAGTTTTGATCATTTTCCGTATAATCAGTCCAGTTAATGCCGAGAATTTGCTCTCAGATCAGCGCGGCTTCGATTCGAACTCACGAGGGTTCCGTTCACCTAAGGATCTGTCATTTAAAACTTCATGACGTTACCTCTGCGCTATCGATACATTCTTATAAATAGAATGTCTACATTAGCTGACACAGTGATACGGTCTCACAGAGTGCAGGTATAGGTTTAGAGAATTTATTGGAAATTCTCGTTTTTAAACTTAAGAAATAAAATCCTTTTATATTTGTGTAGCCCAGTGTCGGCTACGGCTCAAGATATTTTAAAGTAATGATGATGCTGATAATAAAGTATCTACTATAATTTAGACTATATACAGTGGCAATAATAACTATAATTTAGACTATATACAGTGGCAATAATAACTATAATTTAGACTATATACAGTGGCAATAATAACTATAATTTAGACTATATACAGTGGCAATAATAAAAATTATAAACAATTGTATAACAATAATAGGGAACCACTTGTTCAACACTTGCTGGCTCTTTCTCCCCTCTGGTTTAATAGTCCAATGGCCAAAGTTTATATTAATTAGCTCTCTCCGGGCATTAAGTGACAAACAAACGAGATGATCTTTATTTAGCTCCCAGCGATTCGAAAAAATTTTGTCAAATACTTTTTACCGGACTCTTATGTTTTACTTAGGTGAGTTGAACCCTCGTGGGTTCAAATCCCAGCCACGCTGATCTAAGAGTAAAATCTCGGGCATTCGCTGTACTAATGCTAACGGTTTAAACACGTGGTATTAAAGTGATGGATATCGACATAGTTGATCATTTTACTATAATGCGTGTTTACTTTTATTCTCAGTGCCTTTATAAAGTTTACATATAGGTCTAATGTAATAAATACATAACAATACTAATGATACAATAATAATGCTTTAACATCCATTTCTTTATAAAACTTTATATCATGATCCTAACATAGACCAATAACTTCAGAATTGAAGCACAATACGGCTTCCGTTGCACGGCTGTAACATTTGCTTTTAATAGCGGAAGTCCCTGACAAGGAAATGTTATTTAATATATCGACTGCGATTTGAGGAAGTCCCAGGCGTGTTATAAATGTCGATGGCTTCGTGGATGGCGTGATGAACCTCACTGTTTGATCTCGCTCTGTCGCCACTTGATACGCGGCAGTTGTGGCAGTTTTGATCATCGACGCGCTAGATCGTGATCACACGAGCTTCGCTTGATCGCCGTTCCCTGGATGTATTCAAGGCAATGTCAGTTTCACTAGTGTGTAATAGTTTAGTTTTCCTCTCCTTCTTATCGTAGGAAGTGAGTCACTTGACCTTTAAAAAGATGCATTTACCATTCTTGTAGGTAAGTGTGCATCAGTGATGTACGTGTGGTGTGTGTCTGTGTGTGTGTGTGTTATAGGTAAATAGTAAACGTTGATAGTTATAAAAACTTTAAAGTGTATTTTCCGCAGAATGTAAAGAAATATATTACTTGTTTCTTCAGTTATAATCCAAGCGCAATGTTCTATAGCATTGTGTCAGAACACGGCATATATAATTGTACGTAAATCTCCTGTGCGTAGATTGATGCCTCTGTTTTTAGCAATTCTAATTTTCTCACAGGGAAAATTAAGCAGTTACAACAATTTACTGGAACTGCTACCAACTTTTGTTATTCCATTCTTTCTTCAATCATGCATTATTACAACATCCAGCTTGCATTTAAAACTGTTCTCGGACGCCGCAATGACAATTAGTGATCATATTTCACCAAATAGGCGGCTAGGCACATTCACAGAAAATTTATTCAATCGTCGGATCGATATACTACAGTTTCGCTGTATCGATAATTATAATGGACTATTGTATATTTTACTCATCGGCTTGTAGTTGTTTCATAGTGCTCGATGTTGTCATTGATAACGGTAGCAATCTAATTGTTGTTTATTTGTTTCCTACTTATCTTTAAATTCTCGAGCTACTCCCGTATAGCCTACAGGCTTACAATTGTACTTCAATTATTAATTATTATTCTTATTATTATAATATTATTATTATTATCATTATTACTATTATTATTATTATGATTATATTACAATTATACTCTATCTTCTCCCATCGCCACCGCCTGTATAATGTCGATTTTCTATTTTCAAGAAAATTGCTGGAAATTTCATCCGTCCATCAATCAGCCAATCCTTCATGATCAGTTAAGCAATCATTGGAATCAGTCCATCAATCAGCCAATCCTTCATGATCAGTTAAGCAATCATTGGAATCAGTCCTTCAATCAGCTAATTAATCAGTTAATTAATTAATCAGTCCTTCCATCAGTCAATCTATCAATCAGTTGCATGATCAATGAGTCAATCTATCAATCAGTAAAGTAATCAATCAGTCCATCAAAGTCAATCAATGGCGAATAAAAGTCCGGTTCGTTTCTCACTCGAAGATGATATCAGGAACGATGATCAATGAAGTGGCCTATATGATGATGCTACGCCAAAAATATGCAATTGTTTAATTATTCCATATGGACTATTACAGTCTCTACAGCAACTGTATGACTAGTAACGGTAGCAAAACTCGATCTTCTTCTTCCATTAATGGGATTACGGTCATTTCCCGGATTGCGTTCATAATTAGTCCTCCACAAGGAAAGATCTACCCCCTCGCATTCTTCCCCATTTGCCACAATCCTGGTTACCGCTGTACACCTTCCCCCGAAACCCCACTTTTCAGACCCGCTCATTGCTGACCCACGTGACCCTTCTCTACCAATCATTTTCAAGCAGTTTCGCTGACAACCAATCATACGCCTTCCGCACATGACGTCACAAATTCTACTCCGCCCACGGTAAAACCCGCAGTTGTCTTGTAAACAAAAGCAGCGGCAACAGTTTCGTCTATTACTGCTTCCGGCTTTACTGCACAGCATTCGAGCGAGAATCAGTCTAAAGCGTCGACCCATGACGCAGTAGATGAGGAAGTTAATGCAGGAGTTGACGGTGAGCAGGAGATTGCTGGTGATGTTGACGTAGAGGAGGGTTGGGCGGGGGAAGGGGACGGCGGCGTACTGGCTGAGGGCCAACCAGAGTCTCAGCAGAAGATCTGGGAGCTCACAGAGGACAAACACCAGAACCACGATCACCAGAGTCAGAGTGTATCGCTCGTTCCGACATCGACCGGAAGCAGCTGGACTCGATCCGGTAGTGGAGCGAGGATAGGAGTGGATTAGGACTCTACTTCTACTAGCCGGGTTTCCTCCTGGAGCGTTCGATTGAGGAGGGATTAGGGACGTTCTTCCAGCGGTGACTAGGCTCGTGGAGGTCCCTGCACCGCTTGAACTGGACCTGTGGACTCTTCTCAGTCCCTATAGTTAATAAGTGCAATCAATCAATCAGTACCATCGATGAGTACAATCAGTACAATCAATCAATACAATCGATCGATGGATCAATTCTAGCTATTTTGAAGTATTTTTGTAAATTCTTCTCAATCTCTGAAGTTAATCAGTACAATCTATCGATCGATCGATCAATCAATTCAAATATAATAGCGGTCTAGCTATTTGAAAGTATTGGTTGTATTTTACAGATTTAAACAATCCGTATGTATTTTTGGGACTAACACATACAAATTAATTTATCTACTTCCGATTTAAATTCGGTTTAATGCATCTTTCTCTTAATTTTTCCTTAATTGGCGGAAACGGAAATGAAAATTCTGAGTGGATTCCATGCAGGAAATAGACGGACCAGCTGGGACTGGGAGCTCTCTCTACAGGGAATGCTGAGGAGGAAGGTGGAGTGCTATATTCTAATTGTTTTATGCTGCTCGTTTGCCCAGGAACGCTGTCAGAATTCTTAATGCTATCACAAATCTGTGTAGCATTGCAAGATATGGTTCCCTTTACTGTGGACTGATTTTCTGGATTTTAGAATTTGCACCGTTTTTGGACCTTCTTTTTACTCGCCGCGGCTTTATTTTGTCTCAATAGTGCTCGATGTTGTCATTGATGTTGGAGCACTCTAATTTTTGTTATTATTATTATTAGATGCCTAGACGTATTTAAGATTAATTATTGAATTTAACATCAAATATTTCTGTAGAATTATTTATTCTGATAGTCTAGACCTTTGAACCTAATCACATAGCCCACGGGAGGGGATGGAAGGGGAGTTAAATCATCATACGTCATAGCTTTCAGTTGGTCTTTTGCAGAATTTTGCTGAACAAATGCAATGCATCTATCACGACTCATTATAACCTTGGCTAGAAAATATTGGTTTTGTGGTTGTTGTCCATTTCCTTCCATTTCGTTCCAGCGTTACCTCTTTTCTAGGAAACAAATGCAACTGTGGATTGTGCTATCATCAGGTTTTCCTGATCTAGATTCTGGATAAAGGACATAGTTTTCCAAATTTCTCTTTAAAATATTTTTAGAATGCTTATTACCAATTCTTGAGAAACATCGCGTCAAGGATTTTCGAAAGTATTCTACGATGAAAATGAAATTACATTGAAGTAGAGTGCGATCAATTTATAGCAGGATACAGCATGTCGACCTAGCTACTTCCACTTTAACACATTTCCTTTTCCCATTACATTCCATGTCGCTAACACTTGGAAGTTTATCACGTCAAGTCAATAGGAAATAGATTGACGCCAGTGTAGCTGCATTATATTAGACGAATCTCTAATGAATTCAACTGAATTGATTCGGTGATGGACTATTTTGATTGACAGCTGCTCGTGTACAGGCATACAGTTTGAGTTGTTGAAAAATCATGACTTAATGTTGTCAACTTTATTTGTTAAATGACGATAGGTTCAGTGCAATTGCTTAGAAGTATGCAATAGGCCTAAGACAGGGTAGCACCTACTATTTCATCATATTATAGGAGTTTTTGTCGTACTCAAACTTTGATTTAGTGAAAAAGTGAAAGTCACTTTGATATTTACATATCAATCTAACTACAATCTTTCCTAAACCTCCGTGCTGATTTTGCTATGCTAGCTGCTGTCTAACTGTTCCTGTTATCACCTCCCAAAGATAATTCGGAATTTAATTAGATTTGAATAGCAGGCCAGAGAATAATGTTTAAAAATCATTTGTAATAACGTATATATATATATATATATTATATATACTGTATGTCATTATGAAAAAGAATAGGAATTGACTGGAGAGATAGAAGACTAATTTTGAACTTGTACATGAATCAAAAAGCAGTAATCAAATCAAATAAGAATACTCAGAAGAAGGTGAAATAGGACGTGGAGTAAGACAAGGTTGTAGCATTTCGCCGCTGCTGTTTAACATTTACGCTGAGGCAATGATGGAGGAAGCCATGGAAGACTTGGAAGAAGGAATAAAAGTAGGAGAGAATTTGTTACAAGATGTACGATTTGCAGATGACCAAGGAATGGTAGCGGGCAGCGAGATTGGATTGCAGAAGATAATGGATAGGCTGAATGATACGGCTTTGAGATATGGCATGAAGATTAAAATAAAAAAGACCAAGGTTATGAGAGTGTCAAATAATAAACGTGAAGTTAATATCACAATAAATGGTACGAAATTGGAACAGGTAAGGAGTTTCAAATATTTGGGCCATACTATAACCGAAGACGGGAAATGTGAGATGGAAATAATAATAAAGACATAAGGAATTAATTAATTCCAAAATTGAACTATTCGAAACTTAATACATGTGTAAAGTTGGTAAAGCTAAGGTTAGCGTCAATTTCCACACTCTAAAGCGATATCAGTGACGGGCGATCCCAGGATTTGAACCCTGCAATACTGATCCGCGGTCGAGTAACTTACCGACTTCGCCACTGGCTCCAGCCATTGAATGAATTGAAGTAGACGTAGATTTAGAAAAAGAGTTCCTAATCAATCTTCATTACGTTAATATTTCTACATTTGAGAAATGTAACTCCAAAATGAACGACTACTACATATTCTAAATGAATGAACTAGTCTATGAATATGCTAAATAATCTACTGATTAATCGTACCTGATTTGACGAGTAGCCGGTAATTTTCTCGGGGATCTTGTTAGACTGACGAATGGCCTGTATGAGTCTAGTGTTGAAGAATGCCAGGGCCGCAAATGGCGCGAGAAATCGCACGAGGAAGAACAGACAAGTTTTGTAGACTAGAACGTAAATGGAGTTGTTACGAAAATTAGATTTGTGCACCTTAACAGAGGTGCAGGTGGCCCCCGCGGTGGAATTTGAAAAATTTAGGGAGCTGGGGGTGAGAGAGCTGTTTGTGCGCACAACAACAACTTCGCGCTCGAAGAATCGAGGCATGTTGTAGAGAATAGCGAAGAGCCAAACGAGAACAACCGTTACCCGTGCTCTAGATATCGTGCTGAAACAACAACAACAACAACACGAGTGTTACCCGTGCTCATGATATCGTGCAGAAACAACAACAACAACAACACGAGTGTTACCAGTGCTCGAGATATCGTGCTGAAAAAACAACAACAACAACACGATTAGAGTTCTACTGAACAAATAATCAATTGCAAATTAAATAAAAGTATTAACAAATGCAAAAAGGGATGAAGTGATAGAAAATAGAAGCACTAGAAAACCTGTACATTATTAAAAGTCTACTACCGCAGATATTAGCTAGGACTAATCTTGATTACAGCATCTATTATGCTTCTCAGGATATTCAATTCTAGCCCTAAATCCGGAAATAGTGAAGCAAAATGATTTCATCTACACATGTTAGGAAACAGGAACTGCCTCGATTAAAAGTAAAAACTACAACACGACTCAGAACTTCATTTTCAGAATTTTTGTTCAATTGAAATGTCGGGACATTGATAGTTCACATGTATTATTTTATAGCCGGCATATATCCTAACACTACTTCTCGTGTTGTGTCCGGGACACTGAAGAATAGACCAACCGTAAACGGCACGTGTCGTAAGAGACGACTGAACAACAACTGAGGAATGCAACTGGGAACCATCTTAGAAGTCATAATGTTCCCTGATATAGGCTTTTAGTGGAAGGATTACAGTAGATTTTGCTGAGATATAAATTAGTCCACTCAACGCAATAACTATTAATTAGGAGGAGACTAAAGTGGATTTTAAAATAACGGTAAATCACTTAGCTATTAACATTAGGCACTTCTGAATGTGAGAGTATAGGTTAGACCGTTAGAGAAAAAGTTTAAAATCTTTAGACTTCACTAACGTTTAAGTTATATAATATCGAAATTAGACTAAGGTTACTATCATGGATTCAGAAAACTTAGATAATTAAATGCTCTGTACCTGACTCCACACGTGTATTTAGAGATATGTATTTGTGATTATACGAATAAGGACATAAAGTTTTTTAATGTTAAATCTGTCGGTACGTTTAATTAACATTTGACTGCTGTCAACGCAAAGATGTATGTACAGTTGGCTTATAATTCTCCATGAAAAATTAGCAAAAAGAAAATTTGATAAGTGGAGCAGGCGATCAGTTAGCCATTTTGAAATTAAATTTTCCGATTTTGTAATAAATTAGGACTCTAATCCTGTTACAAATACATGTAGGTCAAGTCATTAAGTAAGAATATTACATATAGGCCTATTATATTACGTCAGTAGAAATAGAATTATTAGTTATATTTATTATAACTGTTTAATTTTTACTTTACTGAGAATTATTAATGATGATGTTGATGATGATGATAACGATTATTGTTATTATTATTATTATTACTATTATTATTATTATTAGTATTACTATTATTACTATTATTAGTAAGTTTATTATTCTTACTATAATCATCATCATCATTATGATTATATGAATTGTTTTACTCTGAAGTATTCGATAAATATTTGTTTCAAATGGACAAATATCGCTAAAATACTCCTTTAGAATCTAATATAAATTTGAATAATCATGAAATATTTACCAAGCGGCTGTGCTAATACCAGATTTTTTAAAAATATGTCAAAGTCAATCCATCGTGAAATCTTCAGAGTTTTTAATATCGTATGCTCTAAATACGATCCTATGATATCCAGGACCTGCGGGCACGGAATAAAGTCAGGACTCATTGGCAGGTGGATTATGACGGGATAAGATGCTTCCAGGACGAACACAACTAGTTAGGTTGACTGAAGTCTATCTAAGCAGACCTCAAGTCTCACAGGTAGATGTAGTCTTAGAGTTCTACAACATCTTTTGTTATTTCTTAATCTTGTAACAACGTCGTCGACGAGAAGTTTTCTATCATCCGAGCTTGACTTTAAAACTTTAATTTTTGTGGATAATATTGGCAGTTCCGGGTAGTTTTAAGCAGCACTGTATAATACCTGTATATAGAGTTCATAACATCTATTCAATATAGTTTAATGATCTGAAATATTATATATAAATGCATGTATAATTACAGAGTATACATGCATATATATACATGTATAATTGTATATATACATGTATATATATACATGTATAATTGTATATATACATGTATATATATACATGTATAATTGTATATATACATGTATATATATATATATATATATATTTGTGTGTGTACATAAATAGATAGATATATACATGATTATAGTCATTATATATGTATATATACTCTATATTGTCAATTACATATGCATGTACTGTACATGTATATATATATATATATATATATATATATATATATATATATATACTGTACATGCATATGTCTACAGGCATAATATTAAATTGTACTCATGTATGAGAACATATTTACAAGAATATATGCATACAATATAGTGTACATGTGCATGTATATTGTTTATATGATCTGTATATATACACTTGTATTATACTGAATATATTTACATATGTACGATTGACTTTATATATACATGTATATATATAATACGTAATATATAAACCGGCATCTGAATATTAAGAGGTAACAATTTTATGCTCAAAATATTAGAAACATGTCCATTAATTGAACCAGATTTAGAACTCTGACCTTATCCATCACTTGCTTCAAAGGCACGGATTTTATCAACTTCTCCGAAAACTATTCTAACGTGCTAAATCTGATAATTGCTTCGCCGCGGACTCATTGCTATAACCACGAAAGAAAAACAGAACAGAAGATTATAGGGGCGCTGGGAACAAATATTTCAGAAATATTGAGCTTTTATTAGCTTCATTTCAACGTTTAACTATCAGCATCTTCATATTTGCGCGAAAGAGAAAGCGAGATCCAGAGAACCTAAGCTCTGCTTACTTCGTTGCTTTCCTTCTATTTTCTTTTTCCACATTATTTTATTTTTCCTTTACTTGCTTCTTGTGTATTTTTAAAAAAATTATATTTTTAAGGCAATTTCAATTTGTAATTTCACTGGCTGGAGCCAGTGGCGATGTCGGTAAGATATTCGACCGCGGATCAGTATCTGCGGGGTTCAAATCCTGGGCTCGCCCGTCACTGATATCTCTTTCGAGTGAGGAAACTGACTTGTTAGTTTTAGTTTTTTAAGCAATATTATGTTTATAATTTAAATTTATCGGAAATTAGTTGGAGTAAAAAGTCTTCAACATAAGTGTTGAAGACTTTTTATGCCAACATATTTCCGATTGCAACAATTACATAATACAGCCTAGTGCGAGGTCTTGTGGTTATTGTCATGTGGTTATTCGGCAGGTTTAGATTGAGTTATCAGGAAGTTTTCGCAATCAATGTTATCAGTGGATGCATTCATCGGTAACCGACCAGCTGATATTAAATCCTGTCTTGCAAGGACTCTATGAAAGAATGGACGCCACATCGGTCGATCTGTAAACATTAAGAGGAAGAAAATTAGAGAAAGGATTTGTGGAGAGAATCGAAAAGAGAAGAGCAGAGATATTATAGAGTAGAATATGCAGTAGTATAGCGTTAGACTATCCTGCTTAGAGTTTGATAAATTAATTAAAATAAAATTAATTTATGACATTACGATAAGAACTAAAATCTAATGCTCTCCCCGACACAGCCGAGCAGGAAACTAACGTTAAACTTAGCTCTAGCCTTTTTAGTTATTAACTTAGTTAATGTAGAAATTATATTCAAGTTATTAAAGTTTTAGGCTAGATCTTCGAGCATTGTAACTTTTTACTGTTAGTCTTAGTTAACAAAATTATGGAGTTACACATGTGGAAATATACATGTAGTTATGCTGAAATATATTGCATTGACCCAATTAAATAAATTATATTTAAAAAAGTTACGAATTTACATGTATATTCGAAACTTTGATGCTTGTCTTATTAGATATACGACGATACGTGCACGCTCAGGGGCAATTAAGTTGTTGACAGATGTAGAATACTATTGAGGCAAATTTTTTTCTCTTCTATATCTTCTAGATAAATATCAAATGTAACTCGTGGACTCGTTTTTTTTGCTCGCCGGCTTGATTTTGTCTCAATAGTGCTCGATGTTGTCATTGATGACTGTAGCACTCTAATTGTTGTTATTATTATTATTATTCAGTGAAGTGACTTCGAAGATTTCGCTTGATAGGAAATTAGTTTCAAATGCATAACGTATGAATATTTTATTTCGATGCTGGTGTATCAAGTCAATGAACGATGGTGACGTAAAACTTGTCAGAAAACAATACGAATAATATATAATAATAATAATTATTATTATTATTTATATTATTATTTTTATTGCCCTGGGCTGTATAGGACCCTGGGCTAAAAAAAGAGAAAAAAATACAGAGAGAGAGAGAGAGAGAGAAATGACAGAGAGAGAAAAGCTGGTAAAGCTAAGGTTAACGTTAGTTTCCTCACTCGAAATAAATTGTGTGTCAGTAACGGGCGAGCCCAGGATTTGAACCCCGCACTTACTGATCCGCGGTCGAGTATCTTACCGAAATAGAGAGTAAGAGGGAGAGAGAATGATAGAGAACTGCTAATAGAAACATATGCTTCATATTTTAAATTCTCCTAAACTCTTACCCACTAGAGCGTTTCTACATTACGATTCAAAACAATAAAGCCTCGACATCACGTGACCAAAACGTTTTATTTCTCTACATGGAATCTCACTTCAAGACACATCTATATACAATCCAATAAAACTTTAATACTATCTGGTTCAGCAAGGCAGAAATGTGTGGGGAGTGACTTCAAGTAAAAAGAGAATACAGAGTAACTGAACAGGTTGCCACGGGGGGTTGGGGGGAGGGGGAGAGAGATGATAAAAGGTGTATGCGGCTAAAATTTGCTAGTAGATAAACTGTATACATGCAAATCTGGAGTAGCTTTGTATGTTCCTGTGTATTATGGTCTATTCATAACAACTCCCGCTATAGTGAATATAATTACTATCCTATGTTAAACTACTTTACAATAACACAACAAGTAGCTGATTATTGTTATTATTACTCTTATTATTATTATTTTTAAGTCACTATTATAAATATTTTATGTTTGTATATTTTATTAGCCTACCTGTACTGAGGCGAATGGAGAGGTTTACATATGGCGATGTATCGATCAGCCGTGACAACAACAACAAGCCACACTGTAGCAGTCTGGGCTATAGAGGCGCTGGGCCATGTGAATGGCACAAAACCCACCCACGATCTACAATACAATACAATAGGATACAATACAATACAATAAAATATAATACAATACACTACACTACAATACAAAGCAGCTTTCAGCAAGCTGTTTTATATTGCAATCTGTATCTATCTGTAGCAAAAAACACTGGCTGGAGCCAGTGGCGATGTCGCTAAGATACTCGACCTCGAATTAGTATGTGCGGGGTTCAAATCCTGGGTTCGCCCATCACTGACATCGATTTCGAGTGAGGAAACTGACGTTAACATTAGCTTTACCAGCTTTTTAAAATGTGGATTGTATTTATAAGGATCGAATGCATTCGCAAAGTCCTATCAAGCAGAATGTGACCTCGATTCAAAAATTATTTCACCAAAAGTTATTGATTACTCAACTCAAGTATTTCTTACTTGAATGAGCATTCGCCTTGGATTCTAGAGGCGACCTGTTCAAATCCCACTAACGTTCGCTTATTACTATTGTAGTCCCAGGATATGAACTAACGTTAAATTTAACAATGTTAAACTACAAATTTGTACATATAATTTTAATATCTGTTTCCGTATACAATTTCCTGCCAGAGGTGGTATGTCATAGTTTCAAACCTGTGACTTCAAGATTACCGGATAAGGGCGCTACCAGCTCAATCACTAACATATAGGCCTCCATCTTTAAATACCAACATAATATTTATCCGTTATATTTTTAGTAACATTTGGAAACATTTACCGACTTACTGGAGCAGGGGGCAGTTTTAATAACATTTGAAAACATTTACCGGCTTACTGGGGCAGGGGGCAGTTTTAGTAACATTTGGAAACATTTACCGGCTCACTGCGGCAGGCAACCAATCGGAGAACTCCCTGACAGAGTTCAAGGTCTGATACAGCAGACACGTGATCAGATAGGCAGCGTCTGATAGGGCAAGGGCCTGCAGCAGGAACCCCGTGGTCCTTCGAATAGATCTATCCCTCCCAAGTACAGCTGCGCTCATGAGGTTGCCGGTGATGCCAAACAGGCAGAGCGTTCCAACCACATACACGTCGATGATGAGTTTGATGCTGCGGTAGGTTGGGGAGAAATTGTCAGAATTTTCAGATGAAAAGCTTGATCCAGCCGGGAATGGGGTCCTTGTGGATTCTGTGAAGGTAGAGTTGGTGTATGCCGGTAGGAAGGGATATCCGGAGAAGGAAGGAGTGGGTGAATGCTTGCTGTGATCGGAGCTGCAGGGATCATGGATGCTTCGATTCATCGCAGTAATGTTGCTGTAGTAGATGTGTTTAAGAAATTAAATAAATCTATACTTAGAAATATCCATTTAGCTATTAATTGGGACGAATTAATTGTTAGCAACAATTAACAGTAAAAATCTTAAGCATAAACTGTAGCTGAAAAAAGTAAAAAGTAAACGCGCATTATAGTGAAGTGATCAATGATGTTGATATCTATCACTTTTAATGCCACATGTTTAAAGCGTTAGGCAATTTAGACCATTTTCCGTATAACCAGTCCAGTGAAAGTCCGAGATTTTACTCTCAGATCAGCGCGGCGGGATTCGAACCCACGAGGGTTCAATTTAGCTTAGGATCTGCCATTTAAAATTTTATGACGTTGCCCCTGCGCTACGAAGACATTCTAAGCTATAAATTGATAACTAAAAACATAGTTATTAGAAACATTTTGAATTATTATATTTTATCTTAAACTATATATTAATGTTAGAGAACAGTCAAAGTGCTTTATTCTACCGCAGAGGGTTATCCGATTTCAATTAAAGCCTTCTTTCTAATGATGATATTGCTTACAGTATCCACTTATGCCCAGTCTCAAGTTCGTTATCTAAATTTGGACCAACTTCTAATCATTAAATAATTTCTTATAATTATTTACTTTATACTTATATACAAGTTAATTAACGAATGTCATCGAATAAATGCGCTTTATATTCATTCAAATTACAATAGCGTATGAATAAATTACAAATATTAGGCCTACTACTGCTTGAACGTAATATTTATTATAATTAAGTATCGATGTATTTTACGTATTTTAAAATGCCGACGAGCAGGCCAGACAGATTGGAATTTACTAAGACTCTTGTAAACTTTCAAGCCTCTCGTCTCTACGTTTGTCATGGAAGTTCCATGGAAATAATCACCGCACTTAGTGTACTCCGCGCAAGTTGATGTAACTCTCATTGTCTTCCTTTAACTCTCTTCCTCTCGCTCTACCTCCTGCTTTCTGTTCCTTTTTTTCTTGTTCTCTCTTACAATTTCTCTCTCACTATTTCTATCCCTCTATTTCTTTTTCTTTCTTTCTCTCTCTTTTCTCTCTCTCTCTCTCTATTACCTCTCTCTGTCTCACTCTCTCTCTCTCTCTCGCTATCTTTCTCACACACCCACCTCCCACTCTCTCTTTTACTCAGTATAGTTCTATATCATTCTCTCAGTATATCTGACTCTCCAACATGAATCGGCGCTAACCTTGAACATTCTCTTATCTATTGAAAGCAGTTGAGATGAGGATTGGTCCGTTAATCATTGGATTCTCAGTTCGAGGCCCAAGTGATCCTGTCACTCTTGCCTCAGTATACGGAGTAACTAAATCTACTTTCGTTATCATCATCTTCCGTTAAATCCCAGTTTAACCAAAAGAAAAATAAATAAATAAAAAATAGGGAAGATTTATTTTCTGATTCTAAATTCTAAAGATGATTTTTAGTTAGTAAAAAGATTTTCTTTACAATAACTAAAAATCATCTTTAGAATTTAGAATCAGAAAATAAATCTTCTTTATTTAAATGATAAATCTTCTTTGGAATTTAGAATGAGAAACTAAACCTTTCTTATTTAAACTACAAATCTTCTTTGAATTTAGAATGCTAAACTAAATTTTCTTTACATAAACTAAAATCTTCTTTGCATCTTTACTTTTATCTCATATTTATCTATCAAGGTCTGTTAGCCTATTTGTTAGTCTTTCTATCTGTCGGTTTTCCTGTCTCTCTCTATCACTCTTTCTGTCTCTCTCTCCGCTTCTCTCTGCCTTTATCTACTTTTATACTTTTTGCATTTTTATCTAAAAGTTTATCGTTTTCTAGGTTACCGCCACAATCTTCCATTATTAGCTCAACAAAGGTCACTTATGATATCTCATTAAAGGTCTCGTACAATACATGTAGATGCTAAAGAATAAAGCAATGCTTTGTTTCCGCTCGTCACTTCTGAATTTGGCACTTAACTCACTTTACTAAAACGTAGCTATGAAGGGATACTATATCACTGGAATCGCCATCTCCTAACAACACCAGACAGCGACACAAGAAACCTTACAACTTTAAAGCCTTTCTTCTTTAGCTAAAATCAATATCTTCTTTAATATTTGAGAAATTGATAATTTATGTTATTATATATATATATATATATATATATAAATTTAATAGAAAGTCGAGCTTATAAATCGTTTTGCTGTCTCGAAAGCATATTAGTTACAGGGAGAGCACTGGATTTGAACGTTTCATCTACTGATTCTCAATTGGATAGTTGACCGATGTGCTATCGGTTCAACCCATGCAGAATACTCAGAGTCTGGCCTAAACCTAAAGTAATCTCCATTTGAACACAGGAGAAAGAGTTGAGATTCAATATGAAACTACAGAATAAGAGTCGAAATATATACATTCGTAAGATAAGTAGTAATAATCTAGTGGTTTCATATTTCGACAAAGAGATTACTCTTTCTTGCTCCCAAATTTGATTCTATTCTATACGTTATCTTTATAATCAATAAAACATGCATAAATAATAATTAGGTTTAGTAGCAATGAAAAATATTAAATAAATACAAAAGTGGAAATAGTAGTAAATATAATAAGTAGAAACTCATTTATAGAAATGCTTTAGATGGCTGACTGACAAATACAGTCAATTTGGAACTGATTATCAATGATATCAAAACGATAAAGTTTTCTCGTTCTATATTTTAAATTAGGAGGTTCACATAAAGCTATATTTATAAGATATTAAAGTAATTCAGACGAGTCAATAATTTAATGTTACTCATACAATTAAAACAATACAATTATATACAAGTATATACATATAGGCCTACAATTATATATATATATATATATATATACATATATATATACAAATATATGTATATACACAATTAAGTCACTATTACACTTGATTTTGCTCATCGGGTTTATTACTTTAATTTCATTAGCTTCAAACATGGAGGACATCAGCAATCCAGCTGTTTAAAACTTTACTTCTTGCAACCACACATCCAGTGTCCACTACATACGCTTTCCACTTCCGCTCAGTGCCAGCACTTGAAGACATCCGTCTCGGGGTTAGTTCCTTGGCCACACACGATAGCGTCCTAAAGTGTACACACTGACATGAATAGTGTACAACTCTGCACGTATAACCACAGGCATGTGCAGCATATATTATCTCTAGCAAACTTAAGACTTACCTTTTCCCACCATAGACATAATCAATCTACCTTGACCATTTTTTGATCACCGGACTGGCTTTCGTTTATGACCTTATTTCTCCTCACCACATTTCTGTTGCAGATTGGTCTGGGTGAATTGATCTGTAGTGATGTGTGCTGTTGGGGACGTCCCTGACATCATCCCTGCATGAGGAAACGGACGTTAAACCGTTATTATTTATTATTATTATAAAGTGTACACACTGCACATATAACCACAAATAAGTGCAGTCTAAAGTGTACATACTATGCTGAATAGTGTACAACTCTGCACGTATAACCACAGACAAGTGCAGTCTATAGTGCACACACTAAGATGTATAGTGTGCCGCTCTGCACGTATAACCACAAATATGTGCAGCCTAACGTGTACACTCTAAATTGTATAGCGAACATCTCTCCACGAAACAAACCAAAGATATACACAATCCAAACTTAGCCTATCCTATAGGAACCTATAGTGTTCATATTATAGTTTATTGTGTAGTGATAATGTACGCATAAAACCGCCATCTCATGTACCATAAAATAGCCGTTAGTTCACATATCCATTAACCATCCTCCCAGACACTCTAAATGTTATGCCAATATCTTATCTAAGCATTAGCTCCAGTTGTCACAATTTTGAAAATTGTTTCTCTTAAAAAATATAATTACAAATTACATAAGCCACTTACATTAATAATATTATACAATTGTATAATTATTATTCATATTGGTCAATTATGAGTTTTTAGTGATGTTTTATGTAATTGAAATTCAGTGAATTTATGAGACATAAAAGATGACCTACTGTCGACTCAATTGAAACTAGGCCAATACCGATTAAAATGTTACTTCAGAAGATAATCTAACAATAACATACTGTAGAACTGTTCTACAGTATACGAGCTATGCTCGTATACTGTAGAATACAGTAGGAAGCCATATATAGAATACAGTAGGAAGCCATATACATGTATGTACATCAACGTTATTACCTAATAATTTTATATCTAAGCTCAGCAGAACTATTCATTTATTAAATGAACTTTATCTAAACCCACTCACACCTTTTTACGAATAAATTGAACAACTTTTTCGATAGAAAAGTTCCAAATTACATATCCTAATTATTTTTTTTGGAAGATATAGGTTATGTTTTCGATTCCCTTATAGTGCATCGTATTCCATGGAATGTATGCGGATATATAGACGTCTCAGCTACTTATAGACCACGGCGTAGTTGTGACTATAAAATTAATATAATACAATGAATGCTGTCGTGGTATTAGTTAAAGAACTACAATCAAAATAAAACTAATAATGTAACATTTTAAAACTAATACAGTATGCTTACATGTATATCAAACTACCTTTAGGAACAATATTCCGCTTGCGTGGTCAAATTACGTAGTGGTCAAATTGATATCCTGTCACTTTTCTGATAAACAGTAGGCTATCGGCTCGAATTACAGCAGGGCCGACACTGAAAATGGGCTTTTTCATGACAAGAGAGGGACTTTAACTATAGATTCATAGTTTTCTCAAGTCTTTGAGAACACTATGAATCTATAGCTAGTCCTTTTAAAGTGCTTTTATAGATTCATAGCTATGTAATTACTTACAGATTTAAATTGTATACTTAAATAAATAACTATTTTTTCCTGAGGTAATGCTGATTTCCACGAATACAAGTAATTGTCAGCAACTAATTAATTAATAATTAATTAATTTGCAACAATAACAACAGTAATTAGAGTGTCATCGTCCTCAGTGTCAACATCGAGCACTATTGAATCAAATCCAAGCCGATGAACAAAATACAAAAGAGCTCTACAATAGTCCAAAATCTTAAATCCAGAAAACAGGCTCAAAGATGAAAAATGAAAGAAAATGATGTGCTGCCTCAGTATGTCCTTTTCTGTCATTTTCTATCTCTCGGCACTGCTGCGAGCTGGCCACAGCTTATGTACATTAGATGGAAAAAGAAGTTCAAAGAAGTAGGTCAGCTTCGGGGTTTTCCAATTTCAGTTTCAGTTCAGTTTAGTCTTGTTTATTTGTTCATCACAGCAAAGATAAAACAAACTAGAAAGGATTAAAAGAGCTTCATTTTCAGAGTTCAATTAATGACAGCGATGGATGAAAACACTACATCCCACTTCTTACAAAATTCTCCACTGTTACGTTCTGACATCACTACATGCGTCATACAGAACCAGCGAATTATTTAAAGCAAATCCTTGAATCTCGTTCTTACGGGATATTACGTTCAAATGGACTTAAAATTAATTAGCGCCTGTTTGAGTCTTCACAGGAAATGCGCCGAATGTTCCGGAAATGGATTTAGCTTAAATTTAACGGCGTATCGGATTAACTTCCAACACGTCAGCGCGTCCAGCTAAAGGCTCTTACGGACCTCGTTTCGAGAACTAAATAGGCCTACGTTTGCTGATAGGTAGTTCCAGGGCAGGCTGTTTTAAATAATTACCGAACTTTAAATTTAGAATATTATTTTTTGCAAAATATATAAACTTCTGACATTCTGCTTAACAAAAAACCGAATCTCTATATGACTCAGTTTGTGTGACATAGTCTAGTACGTAGAACTGGAATTCTCTTCCATCCAATCTTCGGAAGTCTTTATTTGAAGCACATCGGCCTTTGCTTTCCTGTGAGCAGTTCCATAGGCAGTTGAAGACCTATCTTTTCCATCTCTCTTTTCCATCCAGTGTCCATGAGCAGCGACCTGCGCCTAAACCTCCTTTTCTTTAATTCCCTTTACTTTGGACTGATTATCTGGATTTTGGAATTTGTACCGTTTTTGGACCTTCTTTTTTCTCGCCGGCTTTTTGTCTCAATAGTGCTCGATTTTGTCATTGATGACTGTAGCACTCTAATTGTTGCTATTATTATTATTATTAGAACGCTCGCTGGTTCGAGGTCAGGATAATCTGTAAGAGTGTAAAGTAGGCCTATAGGACGTATTTATACGGAAGCTATTGCAGATATTCCAAACTGTTAAATGACTGAAAGAGGCCTACATAATGATTTCAATATTTGGTGTTAAAATAAAAAGCAACCAAATCATCAAAATTGTTATATAAAACCACGAGGATGATATCTTTAACATCATTGTGGCTTAAAGTGGCAATTAGCGTATGATCTTTATCTATATTTTAATGAAATCATTCAAATTTATTTAAACCAAATCTTCATATTGTCATTTTCGTTTTGAGATGATGACGTGTGAGATAAAAATTACGCTATGAGGTATTTCAAAAACTTCAATTACATGTATATTAAGGAAGAAATAGAATAACTGGACACTAGATATGCCAAATAGGCCTAATATAAATATACTAGAGTGATATTCAAAACATTTGTAGGTTAGCCAAGTTAGTTAACTAAGGCTAACTAAGTTAGCCAAGTCAAATTTACTATGAAGGCTTAACTGAACTCTTTTGAACTCCCATGTGTTACAGAATTCTTTCATAAAGTCACACATTCCTTTGTGGACACGCCTGGACTCGGATCTATGAATTTATTATTCCTCAGATGATAAACATCCGTATAGCTCATTCCATCTCCAGATTTTACAGTGTCATTCCACATTCCACTGAAACCATTGATACTCTTGTTTACTGTCGCACAAGTTCCACCTTCGAACTTCTACTGAGAAACGGAATGTACAGATGGGATTTATTTTCGAATCAAGTTTAATTTAGGACCGCTTCACTCTACTATGTCGATTGCGATGCTCTAAATTTTAACATGCAGTAGTTTTTAAACGATTCTATATATGGATTTGTGCTGTTTAATAGTTTCAATCAAGAAATATTTAAGCACAGACGGATAATGACATAATAATTTACTCTAGATTTTTAGCTTTTAGATAAAACCTTGCTTCAGAAACAGCTCCGTCATACGCACAGCGAATAATGCAGATGATCCAGGATTAAGAATCTTATAGGTAGGCCGGTCAATGACGTAGTGAAAAGAACGCCCTCAAATACAGAAGACGTATATGCCTAACTATTCTCATAAAAATATCCTAAAATAAAAATCTTGCTCAAACAATAGCCATTTTTGATTAGTGAATTTAGTGAATCGAATCAATTTAGTGAATCACTACAACTAGAAAAGTGATGAAATCGATTTCTACAAAATAATGTTAGAAATTATTCAGAATACATTTACTCGTGTGGATTCTAAAGTTATAAATACACATCCTGGTTAAGTAATATATATTAACTATGCCTACTACTTTTGAATACCGCACTTTTAAATTATTAAAACTTTAAATTCATTTCCATTAACCTATCCCATTCACTTAACTTATCCGAGATTCTGATTTCTGATTGGGTCTCGTTGGATGACACTTAATGTGTTTCAGGATCTATTACTTTTACTACTCGAGAATTCTTCTAGAAAAATGGCTTGAAAAGGTTTTCAAGATATTCTTTAACAATTTTCTTGCTATTCTTAAAAACTTGTTAAATTATTATTACTATGTGAAATTATTCATTCATTATTATTATTCAGTAATTGCTATTAATATGTTAAATTATTTATTAATTAATTATTACTTATTAATTTATTCAACTATAAACTCCTATAGATTAAATTAGTGTTATATAAAATTAATATTTTTCCAATAATTATTATTAACTGCTTGTATTTCAGTCAGGTTGCTAAGCAGTTTACGTTGATCAGTTTAGTTAACGTTAGCTTTGAGCAAGAGTACAGCTCACACTGCTCGGGTGGAAATTAAAATCACGTTTATGTGTAATTTAATGCGTTCGTCCACAAAATAACGTCATGCTTATGTTAGAAATTTCAACTCATGAAGCGATGTTCACTTTATTGCGGGTTCCACACTACGCAGGAGAGTGAATTGAGTGAATGACCTGTAAACTTAGCGTACCGTGTACCCTGTACTGAGTATCCATTTTACCTTTGTACCGGTGTATGTACAATCTGTATATAGTGTATATCTCTGGACCGTACACCAATTTATGTACTGTCTGTGCAACCGTGTATCGGTGTACCGTATAATCACGTGAAATATAGGAATTCTCATTGTATAGCGTATACTCTCAATGTACCATGCACATTCTCATTGTACACTGGTGCTACTTTGTACACATGTGGCCTATGTAGACACTTTCAGTGCACCATCGTAATCAAATCACCGCACATCTTTCTGCAACTTTCGTCTAAATTTTGGATCACAAAGAGAGGAAATGTAGCTTATGCTTCTTTGTACATTCTGTAACCACCAAGTACATGAAGTCACCAGTTCATGATTATACGTAGGCCTATAATATATATATATATATATATATATATATATATATATAATATATACTGTATATATATACATGTATATATATATATACATATATATACATGTATATATATACATATATACATCTGTTTTCATTGGAATTAACCCTGGATTTCAGAATTAAAGAAGTCAATGACAGCACGATAGAGAATTAACCTTGTGGCTATTTTAGATTTAATATGAGGTGAAAACAATTTTATTCTTCAACACGCCAGAAAATTATCTCCAGCAGGATCAAAGGATAACCTTTATATTTTCCGACTGTTGGGGGTCTATAATGTACCATTGAAACGAATGCAAGCCTATAATAACAAAAATGTGAAAACTACAGGCGACATTGAAATTTAAAAGGAAGTCAAGTTGGACGAACACAAAAAGTTTTAAAGGTGCGAGTGGTGGATAACAAAGTGGGTGTCTAGAAGTTTACAACTGAATTTCCCTTTAACTCAAGTTTAATCTCTATTTTATCGCCTCTTAATGAAAAGGAATTGGTTCAATTCAATTTTACATGCTTGATAAAGGCTTTTATAAATCATATTTTTTAACTTTATTTGAATCTTTCAAATTTTACAATTTTAATTTTTCTTTAGGGAAAAATCTACAAAGGTGTTAGTCAAATGTTTCAAAAGGCAAATAGCAGTCGGCAGACGTAATGAATTCAAATTTCAATCTCTATACGAATTATGCCAGGAGAAAAAGCTAACAGGAACTTTGCTGCTGATACTGACCTGCCCATTTCGTCTAATACATGATATATATTTTATTGTGAATTGTACTTAAATATGGTAAATGCGTAGACTGATTTTGCAACCTGGAATTGAACCCCGATCGTTAAACAGATTAAAGCATTATATGAAATGAACACTAACGTCTTGATGCTAGAAGCTACTGAAGCTAGCGAGGGTGAAAATAAAGGATATAAATTTGAAAAATAAATATTCATTATGCCTTGACTACAGTCAAACAACTCATTCACTACCTTAGAAATTCAGCAATGTGCCGAGCTCTGTATTTATAGTGAACTATTTTGTTCCTGAATAAATCCCTTACCTCGACCGAATTATAGGAGAACTTGTTCGCATTTATAGCCAATGAAAGTGGTTATTACCTCTCCAAATGATTAAATATAGACAATTTGTTTCAAGAGCTGTTACATTTAAAATGCGATTATTCGTATAAAATAACATACATTTAATCTATTTTTGAACACTGCTTGATGAGTTTGAAATGACTTTGATAATTTGCACAGCTAATGGAGCACAAGCTTTGTTTTACGTCAGTTTCTATATCAAGTTTTAATTTAAATTTAATATTACTTTAGTGTAGGAATCAATAGACTTAAATTTCGTAAGAGATTTCACATGCAAAGAGCATCAGTGACTTTGACGTTTTATAACGTTTATATAGCGCATAGAAATCTATGGGTTTAAATAAATGTATAAAATTTCAATACGATTCATACTTTAATTTGATCTTAGAGACATGAAATGATATTACAATGTCGAACTCCTAGGGCAAAGAATTTAGTTTTTAATCCGACTTCGTTACTACACTTGAATCTCGCAATCAAAACAACTTCCCAATCGATTCTAGTCTGCCTTTGTCGATACATCCGTGGGACACAGAGAAGACGTTAGCAGCAAGGATATGTTTAAAAGAAAAATATTACTTCCCGTCATTGACTGCTTACTGTCGGAGCTGAATCGCAGGTTTTCGGACCAAGCCTGTGACGTAATGCAAGGTATACAGGCGCTTAATCCATCAGGTGTTGCCTTTCTAGATACCACAAAACTCGACAAATTCGCTAAGCTATATAAAAGTGACTTGGAAGACCTTCATCATGATCTTCATCAGCTTAGACGAATGTTGCAACGCAATGAAGCTAAGAATAGATCAGATTCTCACCCACTTATCAATCTGCTGGATTTAATTTGCTTTTTGGAACCATTCGCAGAAGCGTTTCATGAGACATTTAGATTAGCAAAGATTGCAGCAGTCCTCCCTGCAAATTCTGCATCATGTGAGAGGAGCTTTTCTGCAATGAAGCTCATAGAGTCGTATTTACGCAGCTCAATGGGTGATCGTCGATTGAGTAATCTAGCCTTGCTGTCGGTCGAATCTGTGCAGGCACAGCTTATGGATCTAAACATTGTTGTTGACGAATTTGATGCACGACATAATAATAGAATTATCAATCTTCATTAGACTGCCCGTCGAACAGCCTGATCAGTAAGTGAAGGTATCGATACAATATTTATCATACGAAAATTACTGAGAGTAAACTAATGAGTCGCATTGATAGTCAATGCAATATGATTATTTTGTTGCTACTCCAACTTAGCTAACTGAGCGACATAAGGTACAAATTGTATATAGGCCTATGCTACTAGGGTAACATGTATCAAATTTATATTTCAACCCTTGAAATTCATCTCAATTTCAATTCAGTTAATTAATAAATCTTTCAATTTCAATCTAATATCAATTGTGACAATTATTTCTTTTTCAATTTAGATGAAATTCTTAAGCAGTCATTTAGGTTTCATTTGTGAAATTTATTTCAATTGCGATTTTAATTTCTATTAATCATCAGTAATCATTTCTTTTTCAATTTCATTTGCAAGATATTTCAGTGCATGGTTGGAAGGAAAAAATAATACTATATATTTACAGCTTAATATGGGACGACATTATTATCCTGATTAATATATTGTATTATGATACATTAAGCGAATGAAAAGGGCTTTCCTTAATGTTTTGTGCTTAGCGATCATGGAAATGAGTGATATCGTCTAGTCTAAAGTGTGTGAGAACATCTAAATATTTCTTCATATGTGCCCCCCTAAATTTTCCTTTGCCAACCCTCTAGCCACCCCATTTTGCATAAGCCAGAACCGCCCCTGCACTGGCTCCAGAATTTAATCACGAAGCTGGGTACCTTCAGCTTTGTATTTATTGCATGCGTATGAATATGAATTTATGACTATTCGAAAGATCTGGAATAGTTCAATCGAAAACTGCACCTACACGTAGGTAGTAAAAAAGTAAACACGCATCATAGTGAAATGATCAACTTTGTTGATATCAATCACTTTTAATACCACATGTTTAAACCGTTAGGCAATTTAGACCATTTTCCGTATAGCCAGTCCAGTGAATGTCCGAGATTTTGCTCTCGGATCAGCGCGGCTGGGATTCGAACCCACGAGGGTTTAATTCCCCTCAGGATCTGTCATTTAAAACTTCATGACGATACCTATACGCTATTAAGACATTCTAATATTACATTAATATTCCACTAGCGCAAGTAGGTGGCAGTGTAAAACTGTTTCAAATTCAGAAATCAAAATTTGTTCTCTATTTAATGCGTCGTTGTTTTGTGCAAACGCAAACATTTTTGTGATAGGATCAGATTATTCGACTGATCAAGGATGTTCCCATAAACTATGAGTGAGATAGTTTGAACTCTATATTGTGAATTTAACCTGCTTGCACCTGACACGCTATAGCTACAAATTGTTAAGCACAGTAATAAGAATATTTATAGATGTGATTTCAAATTTTCGCTGCCTTAGGCCTATAATCTTAAATCTGAAAGCATTTTAAATTAATCTCTATTCTATAGGGTAGGCAGCTTTAAAGTACATAACAATTTACGAAGATTTTCAAAGCATATTTTATAATTCTTCATGAGATAATTGACCGATGTAATTGCAAGAAATAAGCACAACCTGTGAAAACATTGCGAAATTGGCAGCTCATGACATTTCTGAAAAAGAAATCGAAACAAATCTACAATTAAGTAATTGCTTTGCTGAAACATTGAGTACTGTACATAATATACGATTTTGGTGTAACCATTAGAAAACTTATCGGGTTCACTAGGCCTATCTGTATTGTTTTTGTAAGTTTTAAGCTCAACTGCTGATGTCAATTAATGTAATTTGTTCGAAAATAATTCCAATTTGAAAGCCACATAAAGCTCCGGTCTATGTTTACCAATTTTATATAATGCTGGAGATGATAAATATTAATTTATCAGAGCTTTTAAAGCGTTTAAGGTTCTACTGCAGACTATGGATACATGAATATGGTCAATGCAATAACTGAAAGTAAGAACTGTCCATTGCTGAAAACCTTTCTCACGATAAAACTAAGCTAAAACCAATTCCAGATTGTCAGTATTTTAAAAATTATTTTTAGTTTATTTTATATAACCCGGGTCTAAAGTACCAGAGGTTTAATAAAGTCGAATATTATTATTGCTATTATTATTATTTTTTATTTTTTATTTTTTTATCCCGGTGTAAAGAACCTGAGGTTTGATAAAAACGATTCAAGCAATACGTGCTGAATCGCCGCCCGGCTACTCGAGGTGATCAATCAGCTTAAAAGAATTGTTGAAGCAGACTGCATTAAATCTTTGCAAAGTCATGGAAAGCCTTTGCCAAAGAAAAGAGGTCTCTAGCTTATCGCCGGTTTGCTCTGCAATAAGTCTTCCTATGCCATTAATAAAGTCAACTCCTTCGGAATTCATAGGGCCCATGGTTTCAATGGCCACCGGAACAACTTCATTTCCTAAGGACAGATCGCGGTATTTATCTAACTTCCTAGAGGCGGCATGAACAGCAGCTCCACCGGCCGTGACTGAAGTCGTATTCAGGTAGGAGTTTGTCAATGACCGTGACGTCCCATACGGCACATTTACCGTTGCACCAGGGCACTAAAGTCATGCCGTCCGGACGCTTGCCGTCTGATCTGGACAACCTACTTGGTTCCTTAGAGGAAGGGATGCCTGCTCTTGAAAGTGCTCGCCATATTAAGTCATTTAAATTGTGATGGCGAGACATTCTACCTGAGCTTCGTTTGCAGGAGCGGCCGTGGAGACCTAAAGCGTCGACTTCATGACCGCAGGGGCATATGTAAGGCTCGCACGTTTTCGCCCCTAAACGAAACTAACGGCTACTCGAATCGCCTCATTGTCTAAAAAAAGCCCACAAGAAGCAACAGGGAGAGCGTGAAGCCAGTCGCTGCTTCTTTTGGTTGATACAGCTAGGAGTCGTGCTCTGCCTACTGCATTGGACTGGGATTCTAACAGACTGGTATAAATCCGATCCACTATAGGACGGTCCCATGATTTCTGGTTACTTACTGACGTAGAAGGTGGAGCACAGGAGGTGAGGCTTTTGGACCAAACTGACAACGCAACGTCAATGGATCTAACGGCAGAAAGGGAGCACTTATGAAGGATGGCGTCTTGCATCTGCCTCGTTCCCATGGCTGATGCCAAGAAGGCTGAAGGCGCAATATGGGAAACAAGACGAATTCCAAGACCCTTGCTCACCTGTAGACTTGCTTGCTGCCACTGCAAACGCTTATTATTATTATTATTATTATTATTATTATTATTATTATTATTATTATTCTATATTTCTAACAGATAAAAAATCGTTTCATGAGTCTTCGTTTAGTTCTTTAAAAAAGTAAAAAAATTAAAAATTTGTAAACTCTCATTATTTAAGCAAGTATAAATGTATCTATTCAGTGCACTGTAAACTGGCAGATCCAAGGAACTAATCATGCACACGTCCAGTCACCTAGTTCTTTACAGAGAACGATAAAGGCACAGAGAGGAAATGAAAACTAGGGACAGATTAATCGAGTTTTCCACGCTCTATCTTCCAGTCTCTTTCCTCCGCAATTTTCCACTATTTAGACTTTCAATGTTGATTACAATATTCTACGGTTTCCCTCAAGCGGACATTATCAATGTTCCGTATTTACTGTCCACCCCCGTCTTGCGCTTTTCTTTCAGCCCCCCCCCCCTCCGTCACTTCCACATCCCTACTTCTCCCACATTCTCTCATATTTCTGTTCCATCATGAAATCTGCTTTATAGATGATGATTCAGCTTTACAGAAAACTAGTTCAACCAAGTAGCATCGATGTGAAAAAATGTTATAAAAAATTCTTCCGTAAATTCATGTTCGTCTAAGGTCACGTTTTAATCCAAGGGTTAACTGATTAAATGGCAGCTCCCAACGAAGTATTAGAAAGAACTAGAAGATTCAGTAACAAGAACTGCAATATAGTACCATGGTAACAAATAAACTTTTGTTTACATTAAATTTTGATGAAACTCTGCTAATAATTAAGTCTGTCAATTATTTTTAATAGACTTTCAGTGAATAATCAACGAACCAGAAGTGAGTGAAAAGTCGTCATCATTTTTTAGGCTGTGGTATATCTTCTTCTTTTATATCTATGGCAGATCCGTTGTGTCACGAGGCTATACTCTTGCAGAGGCCCCTGAGAATTTTTTAGTCTACCACATTCTGCACATGCCCTCGCTATTAGAGTCGTTTCTAGGCTGGGAGTAGATTGCTTGCAAAAGATTCAATCAATAATCAGTCAATAAGAATTCAACGTCCGGTTCCTCGCCATAAGGCAATGTCGGGAACGTCTCTTGCAGACTCTACACGAACAGGCGCCAAAGCACCACACGATAACAACTGAGTACACAGAGACCACAAGAGAAAGCGAGATCAAAACTTGCAAAAGATTGGTTCTCTATTTGAGTGTTAATCACGATGTTTCAAGAATCTATTATATGATATTCACGTCAATAGTTTAAAATTCTAAACATTTTGAATTATTTTTAGTATCGTAAAGCTGAATTTAACATTAGTTCGTCTATTAATACAGGCACATTAGGAACCGACGACTTCGAGATTTGAACGGGCATCAATATAAAAGTGGTCTATACGCTTAACCGATATCATCTTAAGAAAACGTCTGAATGACGTCGGGGTATAAGAAGACGTCAACAAGGTATAAGACGACGTCAGGGATATAAGATGACGTCAGCAGGGTATAAGATGACGTCATGGTTATAAATATATAGTGCTACAGGAGGTGAAGTAGGTAAATTTACTATCAGACTGTAACTATTTGACATACGAGATGGTTTCAATTAATACTGGAGAGAAATCTGCACGAAGCTGTTTAATAAGAAATATGTCCAGACGTGCAGCTACATAATGTGAAACTGTAATTAATATCTTCATGTATTGACTGTGTCGATACTGCGTTAAATAACACAATGTTCTTACGTTCTCGCTTCTCTTATTGTAGTTCTTTTATTCACGTCCACACAGGTAGCACGTATCCTAGCTTACTTACACTCCTACGTGATGACAGAAAGCATCATCTGCGGTAGAGTCAGTATCAAAGATATTGTCGAATCATATGATGATGACGATGATGATTATGATAATGATAACTTTAAAAACGAATAATAATAATAATAATAATTAATTAATTAATAAATAATAATAATAACAATAATAATAATCCTCATCATCATGTTAATAGGCCTAAATAACAAATAATATTATTATTATTATTAATATTAATGATAGTAATGTCGCGGTCATTGACACTGTAGCGAGCTCTACCTGAATACAACTTCAGTCGCTGCGGACGGAGTTGCTGAATTAGCCGCCTCTAAGAAAATTGATAAATACCGTGATCTGTCCTTAGGGTAAGAAGTTGTTCCAGTGGTCATTGAAACCGTGGGCCCTATGTATCCCGGTGGAGTTGACTTCAATAATGGCACAGGCAGAGAAAGAGAAAGAGAGAGAGAAAGAATGAGAGATAAAGACAGATAAATAGCGATAGAGAGAATAATTGATATATAGGAAATTAAAAACGAATGCTTAAAATCATTTTTAAATAATAATAATTTTTAAAAGAATTTAACAATTCATAGCATTTGACAAATTATACATGTACAGCTTCCAGAATTTTCCAAAATAAATTTTCAGATAACAGAAAAGAAAAGAAAGTAGGATCAGTCTTAACCAATAGCATCAA